>JAUKNK010000375.1:0-35239 GCA_030765055.1 Mantis religiosa | reverse complement strand
CTCCTAGATAGTCCTAGACTTTCGTCTAGAAAGTCCTAGACTATCTCCTAGATAGTCCTAGACTAGATCCTAGATAGTCCTAGAAAAATTCTAGATAATCCTAGACAAATCCTAGATCGTCCTAGACAAATCCTAGATAGTCCTAGACTATCTCCTAGATAGCCCTAGACAAATCCTAGATAGTCCTAGACTATCTCCTAGATAGTCCTAGACTATCTCCTAGATAGTCCTAGACTATCTCCTAGATAGTCCTAAACAAATCCTAGATAGTCCTAGAGAAATCCTAGATAGTCCTAGACTATCTCCTAGATAGTCCTAGACTATCTCCTAGATAGTCCTAGACTATCTCCTAGATAGTCAAAGACAAATCCTAGATAGTCCTAGACTATCACCTAGATAGTCCTAGACTATCTCCTAGATAGTCCTAGACAAATCCTAGATAGTCCTAGACTATCTCCTAGATAGTCCTAGACAAATCCTAGATAGTCCTAGACTAGACCCTAGATAGTCCTAGACTATCTCCTAGATAGTCCTAGACTAGATCCTAGATAGTCCTAGAAAAATTCTAGATAATCCTAGACAAATCCTAGATCGTCCTAGACAAATCCTAGATAGTCCTAGACTATCTCCTAGATAGCCCTAGACAAATCCTAGATAGTCCTAGACTATCTCCTAGATAGTCCTAAACAAATCCTAGATAGTCCTAGAGAAATCCTAGATAGTCCTAGATTAGATCCTAGATAGTCCTAGACTATCTCCTAGATAGTCCTAGACTTTCGTCTAGATAGTCCCTAGACTATCTCCTAGATAGTCCTAGACTAGATCCTAGATAGTCCTAGAAAAATTCTAGATAATCCTAGACAAATCCTAGATCGTCCTAGACAAATCCTAGATAGTCCTAGACTATCTCCTAGATAGCCCTAGACAAATCCTAGATAGTCCTAGACTATCTCCTAGATAGTCCCTAGACTATCTCCTAGATAGTCCTAGACTATCTCCTAGATAGTTCTAAACAAATCCTAGATAGTCCTAGAGAAATCCTAGATAGTCCTAGACTAGATCCTAGATAGTCCTAGACTATCTCCTAGATAGTCCTAGACTTTCGTCTAGATAGTCCTAGACTAACTCCTAGATAGTCGTAGACAAATCCTAGATAGTCCTAGACAAATCCTAGACAAGTCCTACATAGTCCTAGACTATCTCCTAGAAAGTCCTAGACAAATCCTAGATTGTGCTAGGCGAATCCTAGACAAATCCTAGACAAGTCCTAGAAAGTCCTAAACAAATCCTAGTCAAAACCTAGATAGTCGAAGACAAGTCCTAGACAAGTCCTAGATACTCCTAGAATATCTCCTAGATAGTCTTAGACTATCTGCTAGATAGCCCTAGACAAATCCTAGATAGTCCTAGACTAGATCCTAGATAGTCCTAGACTAGATCCTAGATAGTCCTAGACTATCACCTAGATAGTCCTAGACTATCTCCTAGATAGTCTTAGACTATCTGCTAGATAGCCCTAGACAAATCCTAGATAGTCCTAGACTATGTCATAGATAGTCCTAGACTATCTCCTAGATAGTCCTAGACTATCTCCTAGATAGTCGTAGACAAATCCTAGATAGTCCTAGACTAGACCCTAGAGAGTCCTAGACTATCTCCTAGAGAGTCCTAGTTAAATCCTAGATAGTCCTAGACAAGATCCTAGATAGTCCTAGACTATCTCCTAGATAGAGTAATAGACTATCTCCTAGATAGTCCTAGACAAATCCTAGGTAGTCCTAGAGTATCTCCTAGATAGCCCTAGACTATCTCCTAGTTAGTCCTAGACAAATCCTAGATAGTCCTAGACTAGACCCTAGATAGTCCTAGACTATCTGCTAGATAGTCCTAGACAAATCCTAGATAGTCCTAGACTAGATCCTAGATAGTCCTAGACTATCTCCTAGTTAGTCCTAGACAAATCCTAGATAGTCCTTGACTATCTCCTAGATAGTCCTAGACTATGGCATTGATATTCCTAGACTATCTCCTAGATAGTCCTAGACAAATCCTAGATAGTCATAGACTATCTCCTAGATAGTCCTAGACTATCTCCTAGATAGTCCTAGACTATCTCCTAGATAGTCCTAGACAAATCCTAGATAGTCCTAGACTAGACCCTAGATAGTCCTAGACTATCTCCTAGATAGTCCCTAGACAAATCCTAGATAGTCCTAGACTAGACCCTTGATAGTCCTAGACTATCTCCTAGATAGACCTAGAAAAAATCCTAGATAGTCTTAGACTAGATCCTAGATAGTCCTAAACTATACCCTAGATAGTCCTAGACATATCCTAGAAAAGTCCTAGACAAGTCCTAGATAGTCCTAGACTATCTCCTAGATAGTCCTAGACAAATCCTAGATAGGCCTAGACAAATCCAAGATAGTCCTAGACAAACTCCCAGATGGTCCTAGACTATCTCCTAGATAGTCCTAGACTAGATCCTAGATAGGCCTAGACTATCTCCTAGATAGCCCTAGACTACCTCCTAGATAGTCCTAGACTATCTCCTAGATATTCCTAGACTATCTCCTAGTTAGTCCTAGACAAATCCTAGATAGTCCTTGACTATCTCCTAGATAGTCCTAGACTATGGCATTGATATTCCTAGACTATCTCCTAGATAGTCCTAGGACAAATCCTAGATAGTCATAGACTATCTCCTAGATAGTCCTAGACTATCTCCTAGATAGTCCTAGACTATCTCCTAGATAGTCCTAGACAAATCCTAGATAGTCCTAGACTAGACCCTAGATAGTCCTAGACTATCTCCTAGATATTCCTAGACAAATCCTAGATAGTCCTAGACTAGATCCTAGATAGTCATAGACTATCTCCTAGATAGTCCTAGACTATCTCCTAGATAGTCCTAGACTATCTCCTAGATAGTCCTAGACAAATCCTAGATAGTCCTAGACTAGACCCTAGATAGTCCTAGACTATCTCCTAGATATTCCTAGACAAATCCAAGATAGTCCTAGACTAGATAGTCCCAGACTTTCTCCTAGATAGTCCTAGACTATCTCCTAGATACTCCTAGACTATCTCCTAGATAGTCCAGGACTATCTCATAGATAATCCAAGGACTATCTCCTAGATAGTCCTAGACTATCTCCTAGATAATCGTAGACTATCTCCTAGATTATCCTAGACTATCTCCTAGATAGTCCTAGGCAAATCCTAGATAGTCCACGACTATCTCCTAGATAGTCCTAGACTATCTCCTAGATAGCCCTAGACAAATCCTAGATAGTCCTAGACTATCTCCTAGATAGTCCTTGACTATCTCTTAGATAGTCCTCAACAAATCCTAGATAGTCCTAGGGAAATCCTAGATGGTCCTAGACTACATCTTAGATAGTCCTAGACTATCTCCTAGATAGTCCTAGACTATCTCCTTGATAATCCTAGATTATCTCCTAGATAGTCCTAGACAAATCCTAGATAGTCATTGACTATCTCCTAGATAGTCCTAGACTATGTCATAGATAGTCTTAGACTATCTCCTAGATAGTCCTAGACTATCTCCTAGATAGTCAAAGACAAATCCTAGATAGTCCTAGACTATCTCCTAGATAGTCCTACACTATCCCCTAGATAGTCCTAGACTATCTCCTAGATAGTCCTAGACAAATCCTAGATAGTCCTAGACTAGACCCTAGATAGTCCTAGACTATCTCCTAGATAGTCCTAGACATATCCTAGATAGTCCTAGACTAGACCCTAGATAGTCCTAGACTATCTCCTAGATAGTCCTAGACTAGATCCTAGATAGTCCTAGAAAAATTCTAGATAATCCTAGACAAATCCTAGATCGTCCTAGACAAATCCTAGATAGTCCTAGACTATCTCCTAGATAGCCCTAGACAAATCCTAGATAGTCCTAGACTATCTCCTAGATAGTCCTAAACAAATCCTAGATAGTCCTAGAGAAATCCTAGATAGTCCTAGATTAGATCCTAGATAGTCCTAGACTATCTCCTAGATAGTCCTAGACTTTCGTCTAGAAAGTCCTAGACTATCTCCTAGATAGTCCTAGACTAGATCCTAGATAGTCCTAGAAAAATTCTAGATAATCCTAGACAAATCCTAGATCGTCCTAGACAAATCCTAGATAGTCCTAGACTATCTCCTAGATAGCCCTAGACAAATCCTAGATAGTCCTAGACTATCTCCTAGATAGTCCTAGACTATCTCCTAGATAGTCCTAGACTATCTCCTAGATAGTCCTAAACAAATCCTAGATAGTCCTAGAGAAATCCTAGATAGTCCTAGACTATCTCCTAGATAGTCCTAGACTATCTCCTAGATAGTCCTAGACTATCTCCTAGATAGTCAAAGACAAATCCTAGATAGTCCTAGACTATCACCTAGATAGTCCTAGACTATCTCCTAGATAGTCCTAGACAAATCCTAGATAGTCCTAGACTAGACCCTAGATAGTCCTAGACTATCTCCTAGATAGTCCTAGACTAGATCCTAGATAGTCCTAGAAAAATTCTAGATAATCCTAGACAAATCCTAGATCGTCCTAGACAAATCCTAGATAGTCCTAGACTATCTCCTAGATAGCCCTAGACAAATCCTAGATAGTCCTAGACTATCTCCTAGATAGTCCTAAACAAATCCTAGATAGTCCTAGAGAAATCCTAGATAGTCCTAGATTAGATCCTAGATAGTCCTAGACTATCTCCTAGATAGTCCTAGACTTTCGTCTAGATAGTCCTAGACTATCTCCTAGATAGTCCTAGACTAGATCCTAGATAGTCCTAGAAAAATTCTAGATAATCCTAGACAAATCCTAGATCGTCCTAGACAAATCCTAGATAGTCCTAGACTATCTCCTAGATAGCCCTAGACAAATCCTAGATAGTCCTAGACTATCTCCTAGATAGTCCTAGACTATCTCCTAGATAGTTCTAAACAAATCCTAGATAGTCCTAGAGAAATCCTAGATAGTCCTAGACTAGATCCTAGATAGTCCTAGACTATCTCCTAGATAGTCCTAGACTTTCGTCTAGATAGTCCTAAACTAACTCCTAGATAGTCGTAGACAAATCCTAGATAGTCCTAGACAAATCCTAGACAAGTCCTACATAGTCCTAGACTATCTCCTAGAAAGTCCTAGACAAATCCTAGATTGTGCTAGGCGAATCCTAGACAAATCCTAGACAAGTCCTAGAAAGTCCTAAACAAATCCTAGTCAAAACCTAGATAGTCGAAGACAAGTCCTAGACAAGTCCTAGATACTCCTAGAATATCTCCTAGATAGTCTTAGACTATCTGCTAGATAGCCCTAGACAAATCCTAGATAGTCCTAGACTAGATCCTAGATAGTCCTAGACTAGATCCTAGATAGTCCTAGACTATCACCTAGATAGTCCTAGACTATCTCCTAGATAGTCTTAGACTATCTGCTAGATAGCCCTAGACAAATCCTAGATAGTCCTAGACTATGTCATAGATAGTCCTAGACTATCTCCTAGATAGTCCTAGACTATCTCCTAGATAGTCGTAGACAAATCCTAGATAGTCCTAGACTAGACCCTAGAGAGTCCTAGACTATCTCCTAGAGAGTCCTAGTTAAATCCTAGATAGTCCTAGACAAGATCCTAGATAGTCCTAGACTATCTCCTAGATAGTAATAGACTATCTCCTAGATAGTCCTAGACAAATCCTAGGTAGTCCTAGAGTATCTCCTAGATAGCCCTAGACTATCTCCTAGTTAGTCCTAGACAAATCCTAGATAGTCCTAGACTAGACCCTAGATAGTCCTAGACTATCTGCTAGATAGTCCTAGACAAATCCTAGATAGTCCTAGACTAGATCCTAGATAGTCCTAGACTATCACCTAGATAGTCCTAGACAAGTCCTAGATAGTCCTAGGCTATCTCCTTGATAATCCTAGATTATCTCCTAGATAGTCCTAGACAAATCCTAGATAGTCCTTGACTATCTTCTAGATAGTCATAGACTATCTCCTAGATATTCCTAGACTATCTCCTAGATAGTCCTAGACAAATCCTAGATAGTCCTAGACTATATCCTAGATATTCCTTGACTATCTCCTAAATAGTCCTAGACAAATCCTAGATAGTCCTAGACAAATCCTAGATAGTCCTAGACTAGACCCTTGATAGTCCTAGACTATCTCCTAGATAGACCTAGAAAAATCCTAGATAGTCTTAGACTAGATCCTAGATAGTCCTAAACTATACCCTAGATAGTCCTAGACATATCCTAGAAAAGTCCTAGACAAGTCCTAGATAGTCCTACACTATCCCCTAGATAGTCCTAGACTATCTCCTAGATAGTCCTAGACAAATCCTAGATAGTCCTAGACTAGACCCTAGATAGTCCTAGACTATCTCCTAGATAGTCCTAGACAAATCCTAGATAGTCCTAGACTAGACCCTAGATAGTCCTAGACTATCTCCTAGATAGTCCTAGACTAGATCCTAGATAGTCCTAGAAAAATTCTAGATAATCCTAGACAAATCCTAGATCGTCCTAGACAAATCCTAGATAGTCCTAGACTATCTCCTAGATAGCCCTAGACAAATCCTAGATAGTCCTAGACTATCTCCTAGATAGTCCTAAACAAATCCTAGATAGTCCTAGAGAAATCCTAGATAGTCCTAGATTAGATCCTAGATAGTCCTAGACTATCTCCTAGATAGTCCTAGACTTTCGTCTAGAAAGTCCTAGACTATCTCCTAGATAGTCCTAGACTAGATCCTAGATAGTCCTAGAAAAATTCTAGATAATCCTAGACAAATCCTAGATCGTCCTAGACAAATCCTAGATAGTCCTAGACTATCTCCTAGATAGCCCTAGACAAATCCTAGATAGTCCTAGACTATCTCCTAGATAGTCCTAGACTATCTCCTAGATAGTCCTAGACTATCTCCTAGATAGTCCTAAACAAATCCTAGATAGTCCTAGAGAAATCCTAGATAGTCCTAGACTATCTCCTAGATAGTCCTAGACTATCTCCTAGATAGTCCTAGACTATCTCCTAGATAGTCAAAGACAAATCCTAGATAGTCCTAGACTATCACCTAGATAGTCCTAGACTATCTCCTAGATAGTCCTAGACAAATCCTAGATAGTCCTAGACTATCTCCTAGATAGTCCTAGACAAATCCTAGATAGTCCTAGACTAGACCCTAGATAGTCCTAGACTATCTCCTAGATAGTCCTAGACTAGATCCTAGATAGTCCTAGAAAAATTCTAGATAATCCTAGACAAATCCTAGATCGTCCTAGACAAATCCTAGATAGTCCTAGACTATCTCCTAGATAGCCCTAGACAAATCCTAGATAGTCCTAGACTATCTCCTAGATAGTCCTAAACAAATCCTAGATAGTCCTAGAGAAATCCTAGATAGTCCTAGATTAGATCCTAGATAGTCCTAGACTATCTCCTAGATAGTCCTAGACTTTCGTCTAGATAGTCCTAGACTATCTCCTAGATAGTCCTAGACTAGATCCTAGATAGTCCTAGAAAAATTCTAGATAATCCTAGACAAATCCTAGATCGTCCTAGACAAATCCTAGATAGTCCTAGACTATCTCCTAGATAGCCCTAGACAAATCCTAGATAGTCCTAGACTATCTCCTAGATAGTCCTAGACTATCTCCTAGATAGTCCTAGACTATCTCCTAGATAGTTCTAAACAAATCCTAGATAGTCCTAGAGAAATCCTAGATAGTCCTAGACTAGATCCTAGATAGTCCTAGACTATCTCCTAGATAGTCCTAGACTTTCGTCTAGATAGTCCTAGACTAACTCCTAGATAGTCGTAGACAAATCCTAGATAGTCCTAGACAAATCCTAGACAAGTCCTACATAGTCCTAGACTATCTCCTAGAAAGTCCTAGACAAATCCTAGATTGTGCTAGGCGAATCCTAGACAAATCCTAGACAAGTCCTAGAAAGTCCTAAACAAATCCTAGTCAAAACCTAGATAGTCGAAGACAAGTCCTAGACAAGTCCTAGATACTCCTAGAATATCTCCTAGATAGTCTTAGACTATCTGCTAGATAGCCCTAGACAAATCCTAGATAGTCCTAGACTAGATCCTAGATAGTCCTAGACTAGATCCTAGATAGTCCTAGACTATCACCTAGATAGTCCTAGACTATCTCCTAGATAGTCTTAGACTATCTGCTAGATAGCCCTAGACAAATCCTAGATAGTCCTAGACTATGTCATAGATAGTCCTAGACTATCTCCTAGATAGTCCTAGACTATCTCCTAGATAGTCGTAGACAAATCCTAGATAGTCCTAGACTAGACCCTAGAGAGTCCTAGACTATCTCCTAGAGAGTCCTAGTTAAATCCTAGATAGTCCTAGACAAGATCCTAGATAGTCCTAGACTATCTCCTAGATAGTAATAGACTATCTCCTAGATAGTCCTAGACAAATCCTAGGTAGTCCTAGAGTATCTCCTAGATAGCCCTAGACTATCTCCTAGTTAGTCCTAGACAAATCCTAGATAGTCCTAGACTAGACCCTAGATAGTCCTAGACTATCTGCTAGATAGTCCTAGACAAATCCTAGATAGTCCTAGACTAGATCCTAGATAGTCCTAGACTATCTCCTAGTTAGTCCTAGACAAATCCTAGATAGTCCTTGACTATCTCCTAGATAGTCCTAGACTATGGCATTGATATTCCTAGACTATCTCCTAGATAGTCCTAGACAAATCCTAGATAGTCATAGACTATCTCCTAGATAGTCCTAGACTATCTCCTAGATAGTCCTAGACTATCTCCTAGATAGTCCTAGACAAATCCTAGATAGTCCTAGACTAGACCCTAGATAGTCCTAGACTATCTCCTAGATAGTCCTAGACAAATCCTAGATAGTCCTAGACTAGACCCTTGATAGTCCTAGACTATCTCCTAGATAGACCTAGAAAAATCCTAGATAGTCTTAGACTAGATCCTAGATAGTCCTAAACTATACCCTAGATAGTCCTAGACATATCCTAGAAAAGTCCTAGACAAGTCCTAGATAGTCCTAGACTATCTCCTAGATAGTCCTAGACAAATCCTAGATAGGCCTAGACAAATCCAAGATAGTCCTAGACAAACTCCCAGATGGTCCTAGACTATCTCCTAGATAGTCCTAGACTAGATCCTAGATAGGCCTAGACTATCTCCTAGATAGCCCTAGACTACCTCCTAGATAGTCCTAGACTATCTCCTAGATATTCCTAGACTATCTCCTAGTTAGTCCTAGACAAATCCTAGATAGTCCTTGACTATCTCCTAGATAGTCCTAGACTATGGCATTGATATTCCTAGACTATCTCCTAGATAGTCCTAGACAAATCCTAGATAGTCATAGACTATCTCCTAGATAGTCCTAGACTATCTCCTAGATAGTCCTAGACTATCTCCTAGATAGTCCTAGACAAATCCTAGATAGTCCTAGACTAGACCCTAGATAGTCCTAGACTATCTCCTAGATATTCCTAGACAAATCCTAGATAGTCCTAGACTAGATCCTAGATAGTCATAGACTATCTCCTAGATAGTCCTAGACTATCTCCTAGATAGTCCTAGACTATCTCCTAGATAGTCCTAGACAAATCCTAGATAGTCCTAGACTAGACCCTAGATAGTCCTAGACTATCTCCTAGATATTCCTAGACAAATCCAAGATAGTCCTAGACTAGATAGTCCCAGACTTTCTCCTAGATAGTCCTAGACTATCTCCTAGATACTCCTAGACTATCTCCTAGATAGTCCAGGACTATCTCATAGATAATCCAAGACTATCTCCTAGATAGTCCTAGACTATCTCCTAGATAATCGTAGACTATCTCCTAGATTATCCTAGACTATCTCCTAGATAGTCCTAGGCAAATCCTAGATAGTCCACGACTATCTCCTAGATAGTCCTAGACTATCTCCTAGATAGCCCTAGACAAATCCTAGATAGTCCTAGACTATCTCCTAGATAGTCCTTGACTATCTCTTAGATAGTCCTCAACAAATCCTAGATAGTCCTAGGGAAATCCTAGATGGTCCTAGACTACATCTTAGATAGTCCTAGACTATCTCCTAGATAGTCCTAGACTATCTCCTTGATAATCCTAGATTATCTCCTAGATAGTCCTAGACAAATCCTAGATAGTCATTGACTATCTCCTAGATAGTCCTAGACTATGTCATAGATAGTCTTAGACTATCTCCTAGATAGTCCTAGACTATCTCCTAGATAGTCAAAGACAAATCCTAGATAGTCCTAGACTATCTCCTAGATAGTCCTACACTATCCCCTAGATAGTCCTAGACTATCTCCTAGATAGTCCTAGACAAATCCTAGATAGTCCTAGACTAGACCCTAGATAGTCCTAGACTATCTCCTAGATAGTCCTAGACATATCCTAGATAGTCCTAGACTAGACCCTAGATAGTCCTAGACTATCTCCTAGATAGTCCTAGACTAGATCCTAGATAGTCCTAGAAAAATTCTAGATAATCCTAGACAAATCCTAGATCGTCCTAGACAAATCCTAGATAGTCCTAGACTATCTCCTAGATAGCCCTAGACAAATCCTAGATAGTCCTAGACTATCTCCTAGATAGTCCTAAACAAATCCTAGATAGTCCTAGAGAAATCCTAGATAGTCCTAGATTAGATCCTAGATAGTCCTAGACTATCTCCTAGATAGTCCTAGACTTTCGTCTAGAAAGTCCTAGACTATCTCCTAGATAGTCCTAGACTAGATCCTAGATAGTCCTAGAAAAATTCTAGATAATCCTAGACAAATCCTAGATCGTCCTAGACAAATCCTAGATAGTCCTAGACTATCTCCTAGATAGCCCTAGACAAATCCTAGATAGTCCTAGACTATCTCCTAGATAGTCCTAGACTATCTCCTAGATAGTCCTAGACTATCTCCTAGATAGTCCTAAACAAATCCTAGATAGTCCTAGAGAAATCCTAGATAGTCCTAGACTATCTCCTAGATAGTCCTAGACTATCTCCTAGATAGTCCTAGACTATCTCCTAGATAGTCAAAGACAAATCCTAGATAGTCCTAGACTATCACCTAGATAGTCCTAGACTATCTCCTAGATAGTCCTAGACAAATCCTAGATAGTCCTAGACTAGACCCTAGATAGTCCTAGACTATCTCCTAGATAGTCCTAGACTAGATCCTAGATAGTCCTAGAAAAATTCTAGATAATCCTAGACAAATCCTAGATCGTCCTAGACAAATCCTAGATAGTCCTAGACTATCTCCTAGATAGCCCTAGACAAATCCTAGATAGTCCTAGACTATCTCCTAGATAGTCCTAAACAAATCCTAGATAGTCCTAGAGAAATCCTAGATAGTCCTAGATTAGATCCTAGATAGTCCTAGACTATCTCCTAGATAGTCCTAGACTTTCGTCTAGATAGTCCTAGACTATCTCCTAGATAGTCCTAGACTAGATCCTAGATAGTCCTAGAAAAATTCTAGATAATCCTAGACAAATCCTAGATCGTCCTAGACAAATCCTAGATAGTCCTAGACTATCTCCTAGATAGCCCTAGACAAATCCTAGATAGTCCTAGACTATCTCCTAGATAGTCCTAGACTATCTCCTAGATAGTTCTAAACAAATCCTAGATAGTCCTAGAGAAATCCTAGATAGTCCTAGACTAGATCCTAGATAGTCCTAGACTATCTCCTAGATAGTCCTAGACTTTCGTCTAGATAGTCCTAAACTAACTCCTAGATAGTCGTAGACAAATCCTAGATAGTCCTAGACAAATCCTAGACAAGTCCTACATAGTCCTAGACTATCTCCTAGAAAGTCCTAGACAAATCCTAGATTGTGCTAGGCGAATCCTAGACAAATCCTAGACAAGTCCTAGAAAGTCCTAAACAAATCCTAGTCAAAACCTAGATAGTCGAAGACAAGTCCTAGACAAGTCCTAGATACTCCTAGAATATCTCCTAGATAGTCTTAGACTATCTGCTAGATAGCCCTAGACAAATCCTAGATAGTCCTAGACTAGATCCTAGATAGTCCTAGACTAGATCCTAGATAGTCCTAGACTATCACCTAGATAGTCCTAGACTATCTCCTAGATAGTCTTAGACTATCTGCTAGATAGCCCTAGACAAATCCTAGATAGTCCTAGACTATGTCATAGATAGTCCTAGACTATCTCCTAGATAGTCCTAGACTATCTCCTAGATAGTCGTAGACAAATCCTAGATAGTCCTAGACTAGACCCTAGAGAGTCCTAGACTATCTCCTAGAGAGTCCTAGTTAAATCCTAGATAGTCCTAGACAAGATCCTAGATAGTCCTAGACTATCTCCTAGATAGTAATAGACTATCTCCTAGATAGTCCTAGACAAATCCTAGGTAGTCCTAGAGTATCTCCTAGATAGCCCTAGACTATCTCCTAGTTAGTCCTAGACAAATCCTAGATAGTCCTAGACTAGACCCTAGATAGTCCTAGACTATCTGCTAGATAGTCCTAGACAAATCCTAGATAGTCCTAGACTAGATCCTAGATAGTCCTAGACTATCACCTAGATAGTCCTAGACAAGTCCTAGATAGTCCTAGGCTATCTCCTTGATAATCCTAGATTATCTCCTAGATAGTCCTAGACAAATCCTAGATAGTCCTTGACTATCTTCTAGATAGTCATAGACTATCTCCTAGATATTCCTAGACTATCTCCTAGATAGTCCTAGACAAATCCTAGATAGTCCTAGACTATATCCTAGATATTCCTTGACTATCTCCTAAATAGTCCTAGACAAATCCTAGATAGTCCTAGACAAATCCTAGATAGTCCTAGACTAGACCCTTGATAGTCCTAGACTATCTCCTAGATAGACCTAGAAAAATCCTAGATAGTCTTAGACTAGATCCTAGATAGTCCTAAACTATACCCTAGATAGTCCTAGACATATCCTAGAAAAGTCCTAGACAAGTCCTAGATAGTCCTAGACTATCTCCTAGATAGTCCTAGACAAATCCTAGATAGGCCTAGACAAATCCAAGATAGTCCTAGACAAACTCCCAGATGGTCCTAGACTATCTCCTAGATAGTCCTAGACTAGATCCTAGATAGGCCTAGACTATCTCCTAGATAGCCCTAGACTACCTCCTAGATAGTCCTAGACTATCTCCTAGATATTCCTAGACTATCTCCTAGTTAGTCCTAGACAAATCCTAGATAGTCCTTGACTATCTCCTAGATAGTCCTAGACTATGGCATTGATATTCCTAGACTATCTCCTAGATAGTCCTAGACAAATCCTAGATAGTCATAGACTATCTCCTAGATAGTCCTAGACTATCTCCTAGATAGTCCTAGACTATCTCCTAGATAGTCCTAGACAAATCCTAGATAGTCCTAGACTAGACCCTAGATAGTCCTAGACTATCTCCTAGATATTCCTAGACAAATCCTAGATAGTCCTAGACTAGATCCTAGATAGTCATAGACTATCTCCTAGATAGTCCTAGACTATCTCCTAGATAGTCCTAGACTATCTCCTAGATAGTCCTAGACAAATCCTAGATAGTCCTAGACTAGACCCTAGATAGTCCTAGACTATCTCCTAGATATTCCTAGACAAATCCAAGATAGTCCTAGACTAGATAGTCCCAGACTTTCTCCTAGATAGTCCTAGACTATCTCCTAGATACTCCTAGACTATCTCCTAGATAGTCCAGGACTATCTCATAGATAATCCAAGACTATCTCCTAGATAGTCCTAGACTATCTCCTAGATAATCGTAGACTATCTCCTAGATTATCCTAGACTATCTCCTAGATAGTCCTAGGCAAATCCTAGATAGTCCACGACTATCTCCTAGATAGTCCTAGACTATCTCCTAGATAGCCCTAGACAAATCCTAGATAGTCCTAGACTATCTCCTAGATAGTCCTTGACTATCTCTTAGATAGTCCTCAACAAATCCTAGATAGTCCTAGAGAAATCCTAGATGGTCCTAGACTACATCTTAGATAGTCCTAGACTATCTCCTAGATAGTCCTAGACTATCTCCTTGATAATCCTAGATTATCTCCTAGATAGTCCTAGACAAATCCTAGATAGTCATTGACTATCTCCTAGATAGTCCTAGACTATGTCATAGATAGTCTTAGACTATCTCCTAGATAGTCCTAGACTATCTCCTAGATAGTCAAAGACAAATCCTAGATAGTCCTAGACTATCTCCTAGATAGTCCTACACTATCCCCTAGATAGTCCTAGACTATCTCCTAGATAGTCCTAGACAAATCCTAGATAGTCCTAGACTAGACCCTAGATAGTCCTAGACTATCTCCTAGATAGTCCTAGACAAATCCTAGATAGTCCTAGACTAGACCCTAGATAGTCCTAGACTATCTCCTAGATAGTCCTAGACTAGATCCTAGATAGTCCTAGAAAAATTCTAGATAATCCTAGACAAATCCTAGATCGTCCTAGACAAATCCTAGATAGTCCTAGACTATCTCCTAGATAGCCCTAGACAAATCCTAGATAGTCCTAGACTATCTCCTAGATAGTCCTAAACAAATCCTAGATAGTCCTAGAGAAATCCTAGATAGTCCTAGATTAGATCCTAGATAGTCCTAGACTATCTCCTAGATAGTCCTAGACTTTCGTCTAGAAAGTCCTAGACTATCTCCTAGATAGTCCTAGACTAGATCCTAGATAGTCCTAGAAAAATTCTAGATAATCCTAGACAAATCCTAGATCGTCCTAGACAAATCCTAGATAGTCCTAGACTATCTCCTAGATAGCCCTAGACAAATCCTAGATAGTCCTAGACTATCTCCTAGATAGTCCTAGACTATCTCCTAGATAGTCCTAGACTATCTCCTAGATAGTCCTAAACAAATCCTAGATAGTCCTAGAGAAATCCTAGATAGTCCTAGACTATCTCCTAGATAGTCCTAGACTATCTCCTAGATAGTCCTAGACTATCTCCTAGATAGTCAAAGACAAATCCTAGATAGTCCTAGACTATCACCTAGATAGTCCTAGACTATCTCCTAGATAGTCCTAGACAAATCCTAGATAGTCCTAGACTAGACCCTAGATAGTCCTAGACTATCTCCTAGATAGTCCTAGACTAGATCCTAGATAGTCCTAGAAAAATTCTAGATAATCCTAGACAAATCCTAGATCGTCCTAGACAAATCCTAGATAGTCCTAGACTATCTCCTAGATAGCCCTAGACAAATCCTAGATAGTCCTACACTATCTCCTAGATAGTCCTAAACAAATCCTAGATAGTCCTAGAGAAATCCTAGATAGTCCTAGATTAGATCCTAGATAGTCCTAGACTATCTCCTAGATAGTCCTAGACTTTCGTCTAGATAGTCCTAGACTATCTCCTAGATAGTCCTAGACTAGATCCTAGATAGTCCTAGAAAAATTCTAGATAATCCTAGACAAATCCTAGATCGTCCTAGACAAATCCTAGATAGTCCTAGACTATCTCCTAGATAGCCCTAGACAAATCCTAGATAGTCCTAGACTATCTCCTAGATAGTCCTAGACTATCTCCTAGATAGTCCTAGACTATCTCCTAGATAGTTCTAAACAAATCCTAGATAGTCCTAGAGAAATCCTAGATAGTCCTAGACTAGATCCTAGATAGTCCTAGACTATCTCCTAGATAGTCCTAGACTTTCGTCTAGATAGTCCTAGACTAACTCCTAGATAGTCGTAGACAAATCCTAGATAGTCCTAGACAAATCCTAGACAAGTCCTACATAGTCCTAGACTATCTCCTAGAAAGTCCTAGACAAATCCTAGATTGTGCTAGGCGAATCCTAGACAAATCCTAGACAAGTCCTAGAAAGTCCTAAACAAATCCTAGTCAAAACCTAGATAGTCGAAGACAAGTCCTAGACAAGTCCTAGATACTCCTAGAATATCTCCTAGATAGTCTTAGACTATCTGCTAGATAGCCCTAGACAAATCCTAGATAGTCCTAGACTAGATCCTAGATAGTCCTAGACTAGATCCTAGATAGTCCTAGACTATCACCTAGATAGTCCTAGACTATCTCCTAGATAGTCTTAGACTATCTGCTAGATAGCCCTAGACAAATCCTAGATAGTCCTAGACTATGTCATAGATAGTCCTAGACTATCTCCTAGATAGTCCTAGACTATCTCCTAGATAGTCGTAGACAAATCCTAGATAGTCCTAGACTAGACCCTAGAGAGTCCTAGACTATCTCCTAGAGAGTCCTAGTTAAATCCTAGATAGTCCTAGACAAGATCCTAGATAGTCCTAGACTATCTCCTAGATAGTAATAGACTATCTCCTAGATAGTCCTAGACAAATCCTAGGTAGTCCTAGAGTATCTCCTAGATAGCCCTAGACTATCTCCTAGTTAGTCCTAGACAAATCCTAGATAGTCCTAGACTAGACCCTAGATAGTCCTAGACTATCTGCTAGATAGTCCTAGACAAATCCTAGATAGTCCTAGACTAGATCCTAGATAGTCCTAGACTATCACCTAGATAGTCCTAGACAAGTCCTAGATAGTCCTAGGCTATCTCCTTGATAATCCTAGATTATCTCCTAGATAGTCCTAGACAAATCCTAGATAGTCCTTGACTATCTTCTAGATAGTCATAGACTATCTCCTAGATATTCCTAGACTATCTCCTAGATAGTCCTAGACAAATCCTAGATAGTCCTAGACTATATCCTAGATATTCCTTGACTATCTCCTAAATAGTCCTAGACAAATCCTAGATAGTCCTAGACAAATCCTAGATAGTCCTAGACTAGACCCTTGATAGTCCTAGACTATCTCCTAGATAGACCTAGAAAAATCCTAGATAGTCTTAGACTAGATCCTAGATAGTCCTAAACTATACCCTAGATAGTCCTAGACATATCCTAGAAAAGTCCTAGACAAGTCCTAGATAGTCCTAGACTATCTCCTAGATAGTCCTAGACAAATCCTAGATAGGCCTAGACAAATCCAAGATAGTCCTAGACAAACTCCCAGATGGTCCTAGACTATCTCCTAGATAGTCCTAGACTAGATCCTAGATAGGCCTAGACTATCTCCTAGATAGCCCTAGACTACCTCCTAGATAGTCCTAGACTATCTCCTAGATATTCCTAGACTATCTCCTAGTTAGTCCTAGACAAATCCTAGATAGTCCTTGACTATCTCCTAGATAGTCCTAGACTATGGCATTGATATTCCTAGACTATCTCCTAGATAGTCCTAGACAAATCCTAGATAGTCATAGACTATCTCCTAGATAGTCCTAGACTATCTCCTAGATAGTCCTAGACTATCTCCTAGATAGTCCTAGACAAATCCTAGATAGTCCTAGACTAGACCCTAGATAGTCCTAGACTATCTCCTAGATATTCCTAGACAAATCCTAGATAGTCCTAGACTAGATCCTAGATAGTCATAGACTATCTCCTAGATAGTCCTAGACTATCTCCTAGATAGTCCTAGACTATCTCCTAGATAGTCCTAGACAAATCCTAGATAGTCCTAGACTAGACCCTAGATAGTCCTAGACTATCTCCTAGATATTCCTAGACAAATCCAAGATAGTCCTAGACTAGATAGTCCCAGACTTTCTCCTAGATAGTCCTAGACTATCTCCTAGATACTCCTAGACTATCTCCTAGATAGTCCAGGACTATCTCATAGATAATCCAAGACTATCTCCTAGATAGTCCTAGACTATCTCCTAGATAATCGTAGACTATCTCCTAGATTATCCTAGACTATCTCCTAGATAGTCCTAGGCAAATCCTAGATAGTCCACGACTATCTCCTAGATAGTCCTAGACTATCTCCTAGATAGCCCTAGACAAATCCTAGATAGTCCTAGACTATCTCCTAGATAGTCCTTGACTATCTCTTAGATAGTCCTCAACAAATCCTAGATAGTCCTAGAGAAATCCTAGATGGTCCTAGACTACATCTTAGATAGTCCTAGACTATCTCCTAGATAGTCCTAGACTATCTCCTTGATAATCCTAGATTATCTCCTAGATAGTCCTAGACAAATCCTAGATAGTCATTGACTATCTCCTAGATAGTCCTAGACTATGTCATAGATAGTCTTAGACTATCTCCTAGATAGTCCTAGACTATCTCCTAGATAGTCAAAGACAAATCCTAGATAGTCCTAGACTATCTCCTAGATAGTCCTACACTATCCCCTAGATAGTCCTAGACTATCTCCTAGATAGTCCTAGACAAATCCTAGATAGTCCTAGACTAGACCCTAGATAGTCCTAGACTATCTCCTAGATAGTCCTAGACAAATCCTAGATAGTCCTAGACTAGACCCTAGATAGTCCTAGACTATCTCCTAGATAGTCCTAGACTAGATCCTAGATAGTCCTAGAAAAATTCTAGATAATCCTAGACAAATCCTAGATCGTCCTAGACAAATCCTAGATAGTCCTAGACTATCTCCTAGATAGCCCTAGACAAATCCTAGATAGTCCTAGACTATCTCCTAGATAGTCCTAAACAAATCCTAGATAGTCCTAGAGAAATCCTAGATAGTCCTAGATTAGATCCTAGATAGTCCTAGACTATCTCCTAGATAGTCCTAGACTTTCGTCTAGAAAGTCCTAGACTATCTCCTAGATAGTCCTAGACTAGATCCTAGATAGTCCTAGAAAAATTCTAGATAATCCTAGACAAATCCTAGATCGTCCTAGACAAATCCTAGATAGTCCTAGACTATCTCCTAGATAGCCCTAGACAAATCCTAGATAGTCCTAGACTATCTCCTAGATAGTCCTAGACTATCTCCTAGATAGTCCTAGACTATCTCCTAGATAGTCCTAAACAAATCCTAGATAGTCCTAGAGAAATCCTAGATAGTCCTAGACTATCTCCTAGATAGTCCTAGACTATCTCCTAGATAGTCCTAGACTATCTCCTAGATAGTCAAAGACAAATCCTATATAGTCCTAGACTATCACCTAGATAGTCCTAGACTATCTCCTAGATAGTCCTAGACAAATCCTAGATAGTCCTAGACTAGACCCTAGATAGTCCTAGACTATCTCCTAGATAGTCCTAGACTAGATCCTAGATAGTCCTAGAAAAATTCTAGATAATCCTAGACAAATCCTAGATCGTCCTAGACAAATCCTAGATAGTCCTAGACTATCTCCTAGATAGCCCTAGACAAATCCTAGATAGTCCTACACTATCTCCTAGATAGTCCTAAACAAATCCTAGATAGTCCTAGAGAAATCCTAGATAGTCCTAGATTAGATCCTAGATAGTCCTAGACTATCTCCTAGATAGTCCTAGACTTTCGTCTAGATAGTCCTAGACTATCTCCTAGATAGTCCTAGACTAGATCCTAGATAGTCCTAGAAAAATTCTAGATAATCCTAGACAAATCCTAGATCGTCCTAGACAAATCCTAGATAGTCCTAGACTATCTCCTAGATAGCCCTAGACAAATCCTAGATAGTCCTAGACTATCTCCTAGATAGTCCTAGACTATCTCCTAGATAGTCCTAGACTATCTCCTAGATAGTTCTAAACAAATCCTAGATAGTCCTAGAGAAATCCTAGATAGTCCTAGACTAGATCCTAGATAGTCCTAGACTATCTCCTAGATAGTCCTAGACTTTCGTCTAGATAGTCCTAGACTAACTCCTAGATAGTCGTAGACAAATCCTAGATAGTCCTAGACAAATCCTAGACAAGTCCTACATAGTCCTAGACTATCTCCTAGAAAGTCCTAGACAAATCCTAGATTGTGCTAGGCGAATCCTAGACAAATCCTAGACAAGTCCTAGAAAGTCCTAAACAAATCCTAGTCAAAACCTAGATAGTCGAAGACAAGTCCTAGACAAGTCCTAGATACTCCTAGAATATCTCCTAGATAGTCTTAGACTATCTGCTAGATAGCCCTAGACAAATCCTAGATAGTCCTAGACTAGATCCTAGATAGTCCTAGACTAGATCCTAGATAGTCCTAGACTATCACCTAGATAGTCCTAGACTATCTCCTAGATAGTCTTAGACTATCTGCTAGATAGCCCTAGACAAATCCTAGATAGTCCTAGACTATGTCATAGATAGTCCTAGACTATCTCCTAGATAGTCCTAGACTATCTCCTAGATAGTCGTAGACAAATCCTAGATAGTCCTAGACTAGACCCTAGAGAGTCCTAGACTATCTCCTAGAGAGTCCTAGTTAAATCCTAGATAGTCCTAGACAAGATCCTAGATAGTCCTAGACTATCTCCTAGATAGTAATAGACTATCTCCTAGATAGTCCTAGACAAATCCTAGGTAGTCCTAGAGTATCTCCTAGATAGCCCTAGACTATCTCCTAGTTAGTCCTAGACAAATCCTAGATAGTCCTAGACTAGACCCTAGATAGTCCTAGACTATCTGCTAGATAGTCCTAGACAAATCCTAGATAGTCCTAGACTAGATCCTAGATAGTCCTAGACTATCACCTAGATAGTCCTAGACAAGTCCTAGATAGTCCTAGGCTATCTCCTTGATAATCCTAGATTATCTCCTAGATAGTCCTAGACAAATCCAAGATAGTCCTTGACTATCTTCTAGATAGTCATAGACTATCTCCTAGATATTCCTAGACTATCTCCTAGATAGTCCTAGACAAATCCTAGATAGTCCTAGACTATATCCTAGATATTCCTTGACTATCTCCTAAATAGTCCTAGACAAATCCTAGATAGTCCTAGACAAATCCTAGATAGTCCTAGACTAGACCCTTGATAGTCCTAGACTATCTCCTAGATAGACCTAGAAAAATCCTAGATAGTCTTAGACTAGATCCTAGATAGTCCTAAACTATACCCTAGATAGTCCTAGACATATCCTAGAAAAGTCCTAGACAAGTCCTAGATAGTCCTAGACTATCTCCTAGATAGTCCTAGACAAATCCTAGATAGGCCTAGACAAATCCAAGATAGTCCTAGACAAACTCCCAGATGGTCCTAGACTATCTCCTAGATAGTCCTAGACTAGATCCTAGATAGGCCTAGACTATCTCCTAGATAGCCCTAGACTACCTCCTAGATAGTCCTAGACTATCTCCTAGATATTCCTAGACTATCTCCTAGTTAGTCCTAGACAAATCCTAGATAGTCCTTGACTATCTCCTAGATAGTCCTAGACTATGGCATTGATATTCCTAGACTATCTCCTAGATAGTCCTAGACAAATCCTAGATAGTCATAGACTATCTCCTAGATAGTCCTAGACTATCTCCTAGATAGTCCTAGACTATCTCCTAGATAGTCCTAGACAAATCCTAGATAGTCCTAGACTAGACCCTAGATAGTCCTAGACTATCTCCTAGATATTCCTAGACAAATCCTAGATAGTCCTAGACTAGATCCTAGATAGTCATAGACTATCTCCTAGATAGTCCTAGACTATCTCCTAGATAGTCCTAGACTATCTCCTAGATAGTCCTAGACAAATCCTAGATAGTCCTAGACTAGACCCTAGATAGTCCTAGACTATCTCCTAGATATTCCTAGACAAATCCAAGATAGTCCTAGACTAGATAGTCCCAGACTTTCTCCTAGATAGTCCTAGACTATCTCCTAGATACTCCTAGACTATCTCCTAGATAGTCCAGGACTATCTCATAGATAATCCAAGACTATCTCCTAGATAGTCCTAGACTATCTCCTAGATAATCGTAGACTATCTCCTAGATTATCCTAGACTATCTCCTAGATAGTCCTAGGCAAATCCTAGATAGTCCACGACTATCTCCTAGATAGTCCTAGACTATCTCCTAGATAGCCCTAGACAAATCCTAGATAGTCCTAGACTATCTCCTAGATAGTCCTTGACTATCTCTTAGATAGTCCTCAACAAATCCTAGATAGTCCTAGAGAAATCCTAGATGGTCCTAGACTACATCTTAGATAGTCCTAGACTATCTCCTAGATAGTCCTAGACTATCTCCTTGATAATCCTAGATTATCTCCTAGATAGTCCTAGACAAATCCTAGATAGTCATTGACTATCTCCTAGATAGTCCTAGACTATGTCATAGATAGTCTTAGACTATCTCCTAGATAGTCCTAGACTATCTCCTAGATAGTCAAAGACAAATCCTAGATAGTCCTAGACTATCTCCTAGATAGTCCTACACTATCCCCTAGATAGTCCTAGACTATCTCCTAGATAGTCCTAGACAAATCCTAGATAGTCCTAGACTAGACCCTAGATAGTCCTAGACTATCTCCTAGATAGTCCTAGACAAATCCTAGATAGTCCTAGACTAGACCCTAGATAGTCCTAGACTATCTCCTAGATAGTCCTAGACTAGATCCTAGATAGTCCTAGAAAAATTCTAGATAATCCTAGACAAATCCTAGATCGTCCTAGACAAATCCTAGATAGTCCTAGACTATCTCCTAGATAGCCCTAGACAAATCCTAGATAGTCCTAGACTATCTCCTAGATAGTCCTAAACAAATCCTAGATAGTCCTAGAGAAATCCTAGATAGTCCTAGATTAGATCCTAGATAGTCCTAGACTATCTCCTAGATAGTCCTAGACTTTCGTCTAGAAAGTCCTAGACTATCTCCTAGATAGTCCTAGACTAGATCCTAGATAGTCCTAGAAAAATTCTAGATAATCCTAGACAAATCCTAGATCGTCCTAGACAAATCCTAGATAGTCCTAGACTATCTCCTAGATAGCCCTAGACAAATCCTAGATAGTCCTAGACTATCTCCTAGATAGTCCTAGACTATCTCCTAGATAGTCCTAGACTATCTCCTAGATAGTCCTAAACAAATCCTAGATAGTCCTAGAGAAATCCTAGATAGTCCTAGACTATCTCCTAGATAGTCCTAGACTATCTCCTAGATAGTCCTAGACTATCTCCTAGATAGTCAAAGACAAATCCTAGATAGTCCTAGACTATCACCTAGATAGTCCTAGACTATCTCCTAGATAGTCCTAGACAAATCCTAGATAGTCCTAGACTAGACCCTAGATAGTCCTAGACAAATCCTAGATAGTCCTAGACTAGACCCTAGATAGTCCTAGACTATCTCCTAGATAGTCCTAGACTAGATCCTAGATAGTCCTAGAAAAATTCTAGATAATCCTAGACAAATCCTAGATCGTCCTAGACAAATCCTAGATAGTCCTAGACTATCTCCTAGATAGCCCTAGACAAATCCTAGATAGTCCTAGACTATCTCCTAGATAGTCCTAAACAAATCCTAGATAGTCCTAGAGAAATCCTAGATAGTCCTAGATTAGATCCTAGATAGTCCTAGACTATCTCCTAGATAGTCCTAGACTTTCGTCTAGATAGTCCTAGACTATCTCCTAGATAGTCCTAGACTAGATCCTAGATAGTCCTAGAAAAATTCTAGATAATCCTAGACAAATCCTAGATCGTCCTAGACAAATCCTAGATAGTCCTAGACTATCTCCTAGATAGCCCTAGACAAATCCTAGATAGTCCTAGACTATCTCCTAGATAGTCCTAGACTATCTCCTAGATAGTCCTAGACTATCTCCTAGATAGTTCTAAACAAATCCTAGATAGTCCTAGAGAAATCCTAGATAGTCCTAGACTAGATCCTAGATAGTCCTAGACTATCTCCTAGATAGTCCTAGACTTTCGTCTAGATAGTCCTAGACTAACTCCTAGATAGTCGTAGACAAATCCTAGATAGTCCTAGACAAATCCTAGACAAGTCCTACATAGTCCTAGACTATCTCCTAGAAAGTCCTAGACAAATCCTAGATTGTGCTAGGCGAATCCTAGACAAATCCTAGACAAGTCCTAGAAAGTCCTAAACAAATCCTAGTCAAAACCTAGATAGTCGAAGACAAGTCCTAGACAAGTCCTAGATACTCCTAGAATATCTCCTAGATAGTCTTAGACTATCTGCTAGATAGCCCTAGACAAATCCTAGATAGTCCTAGACTAGATCCTAGATAGTCCTAGACTAGATCCTAGATAGTCCTAGACTATCACCTAGATAGTCCTAGACTATCTCCTAGATAGTCTTAGACTATCTGCTAGATAGCCCTAGACAAATCCTAGATAGTCCTAGACTATGTCATAGATAGTCCTAGACTATCTCCTAGATAGTCCTAGACTATCTCCTAGATAGTCGTAGACAAATCCTAGATAGTCCTAGACTAGACCCTAGAGAGTCCTAGACTATCTCCTAGAGAGTCCTAGTTAAATCCTAGATAGTCCTAGACAAGATCCTAGATAGTCCTAGACTATCTCCTAGATAGTATTAGACTATCTCCTAGATAGTCCTAGACAAATCCTAGGTAGTCCTAGAGTATCTCCTAGATAGCCCTAGACTATCTCCTAGTTAGTCCTAGACAAATCCTAGATAGTCCTAGACTAGACCCTAGATAGTCCTAGACTATCTGCTAGATAGTCCTAGACAAATCCTAGATAGTCCTAGACTAGATCCTAGATAGTCCTAGACTATCACCTAGATAGTCCTAGACAAGTCCTAGATAGTCCTAGGCTATCTCCTTGATAATCCTAGATTATCTCCTAGATAGTCCTAGACAAATCCTAGATAGTCCTTGACTATCTTCTAGATAGTCATAGACTATCTCCTAGATATTCCTAGACTATCTCCTAGATAGTCCTAGACAAATCCTAGATAGTCCTAGACTATATCCTAGATATTCCTTGACTATCTCCTAAATAGTCCTAGACAAATCCTAGATAGTCCTAGACAAATCCTAGATAGTCCTAGACTAGACCCTTGATAGTCCTAGACTATCTCCTAGATAGACCTAGAAAAATCCTAGATAGTCTTAGACTAGATCCTAGATAGTCCTAAACTATACCCTAGATAGTCCTAGACATATCCTAGAAAAGTCCTAGACAAGTCCTAGATAGTCCTAGACTATCTCCTAGATAGTCCTAGACAAATCCTAGATAGGCCTAGACAAATCCAAGATAGTCCTAGACAAACTCCCAGATGGTCCTAGACTATCTCCTAGATAGTCCTAGACTAGATCCTAGATAGGCCTAGACTATCTCCTAGATAGCCCTAGACTACCTCCTAGATAGTCCTAGACTATCTCCTAGATATTCCTAGACTATCTCCTAGTTAGTCCTAGACAAATCCTAGATAGTCCTTGACTATCTCCTAGATAGTCCTAGACTATGGCATTGATATTCCTAGACTATCTCCTAGATAGTCCTAGACAAATCCTAGATAGTCATAGACTATCTCCTAGATAGTCCTAGACTATCTCCTAGATAGTCCTAGACTATCTCCTAGATAGTCCTAGACAAATCCTAGATAGTCCTAGACTAGACCCTAGATAGTCCTAGACTATCTCCTAGATATTCCTAGACAAATCCTAGATAGTCCTAGACTAGATCCTAGATAGTCATAGACTATCTCCTAGATAGTCCTAGACTATCTCCTAGATAGTCCTAGACTTTCGTCTAGATAGTCCTAGACTAACTCCTAGATAGTCGTAGACAAATCCTAGATAGTCCTAGACAAATCCTAGACAAGTCCTACATAGTCCTAGACTATCTCCTAGAAAGTCCTAGACAAATCCTAGATTGTGCTAGGCGAATCCTAGACAAATCCTAGACAAGTCCTAGAAAGTCCTAAACAAATCCTAGTCAAAACCTAGATAGTCGAAGACAAGTCCTAGACAAGTCCTAGATACTCCTAGAATATCTCCTAGATAGTCTTAGACTATCTGCTAGATAGCCCTAGACAAATCCTAGATAGTCCTAGACTAGATCCTAGATAGTCCTAGACTAGATCCTAGATAGTCCTAGACTATCACCTAGATAGTCCTAGACTATCTCCTAGATAGTCTTAGACTATCTGCTAGATAGCCCTAGACAAATCCTAGATAGTCCTAGACTATGTCATAGATAGTCCTAGACTATCTCCTAGATAGTCCTAGACTATCTCCTAGATAGTCGTAGACAAATCCTAGATAGTCCTAGACTAGACCCTAGAGAGTCCTAGACTATCTCCTAGAGAGTCCTAGTTAAATCCTAGATAGTCCTAGACAAGATCCTAGATAGTCCTAGACTATCTCCTAGATAGTATTAGACTATCTCCTAGATAGTCCTAGACAAATCCTAGGTAGTCCTAGAGTATCTCCTAGATAGCCCTAGACTATCTCCTAGTTAGTCCTAGACAAATCCTAGATAGTCCTAGACTAGACCCTAGATAGTCCTAGACTATCTGCTAGATAGTCCTAGACAAATCCTAGATAGTCCTAGACTAGATCCTAGATAGTCCTAGACTATCACCTAGATAGTCCTAGACAAGTCCTAGATAGTCCTAGGCTATCTCCTTGATAATCCTAGATTATCTCCTAGATAGTCCTAGACAAATCCTAGATAGTCCTTGACTATCTTCTAGATAGTCATAGACTATCTCCTAGATATTCCTAGACTATCTCCTAGATAGTCCTAGACAAATCCTAGATAGTCCTAGACTATATCCTAGATATTCCTTGACTATCTCCTAAATAGTCCTAGACAAATCCTAGATAGTCCTAGACAAATCCTAGATAGTCCTAGACTAGACCCTTGATAGTCCTAGACTATCTCCTAGATAGACCTAGAAAAATCCTAGATAGTCTTAGACTAGATCCTAGATAGTCCTAAACTATACCCTAGATAGTCCTAGACATATCCTAGAAAAGTCCTAGACAAGTCCTAGATAGTCCTAGACTATCTCCTAGATAGTCCTAGACAAATCCTAGATAGGCCTAGACAAATCCAAGATAGTCCTAGACAAACTCCCAGATGGTCCTAGACTATCTCCTAGATAGTCCTAGACTAGATCCTAGATAGGCCTAGACTATCTCCTAGATAGCCCTAGACTACCTCCTAGATAGTCCTAGACTATCTCCTAGATATTCCTAGACTATCTCCTAGTTAGTCCTAGACAAATCCTAGATAGTCCTTGACTATCTCCTAGATAGTCCTAGACTATGGCATTGATATTCCTAGACTATCTCCTAGATAGTCCTAGACAAATCCTAGATAGTCATAGACTATCTCCTAGATAGTCCTAGACTATCTCCTAGATAGTCCTAGACTATCTCCTAGATAGTCCTAGACAAATCCTAGATAGTCCTAGACTAGACCCTAGATAGTCCTAGACTATCTCCTAGATATTCCTAGACAAATCCTAGATAGTCCTAGACTAGATCCTAGATAGTCATAGACTATCTCCTAGATAGTCCTAGACTATCTCCTAGATAGTCCTAGACTATCTCCTAGATAGTCCTAGACAAATCCTAGATAGTCCTAGACTAGACCCTAGATAGTCCTAGACTATCTCCTAGATATTCCTAGACAAATCCAAGATAGTCCTAGACTAGATAGTCCCAGACTTTCTCCTAGATAGTCCTAGACTATCTCCTAGATACTCCTAGACTATCTCCTAGATAGTCCAGGACTATCTCATAGATAATCCAAGACTATCTCCTAGATAGTCCTAGACTATCTCCTAGATAATCGTAGACTATCTCCTAGATTATCCTAGACTATCTCCTAGATAGTCCTAGGCAAATCCTAGATAGTCCACGACTATCTCCTAGATAGTCCTAGACTATCTCCTAGATAGCCCTAGACAAATCCTAGATAGTCCTAGACTATCTCCTAGATAGTCCTTGACTATCTCTTAGATAGTCCTCAACAAATCCTAGATAGTCCTAGAGAAATCCTAGATGGTCCTAGACTACATCTTAGATAGTCCTAGACTATCTCCTAGATAGTCCTAGACTATCTCCTTGATAATCCTAGATTATCTCCTAGATAGTCCTAGACAAATCCTAGATAGTCATTGACTATCTCCTAGATAGTCCTAGACTATGTCATAGATAGTCTTAGACTATCTCCTAGATAGTCCTAGACTATCTCCTAGATAGTCAAAGACAAATCCTAGATAGTCCTAGACTATCTCCTAGATAGTCCTACACTATCCCCTAGATAGTCCTAGACTATCTCCTAGATAGTCCTAGACAAATCCTAGATAGTCCTAGACTAGACCCTAGATAGTCCTAGACTATCTCCTAGATAGTCCTAGACAAATCCTAGATAGTCCTAGACTAGACCCTAGATAGTCCTAGACTATCTCCTAGATAGTCCTAGACTAGATCCTAGATAGTCCTAGAAAAATTCTAGATAATCCTAGACAAATCCTAGATCGTCCTAGACAAATCCTAGATAGTCCTAGACTATCTCCTAGATAGCCCTAGACAAATCCTAGATAGTCCTAGACTATCTCCTAGATAGTCCTAAACAAATCCTAGATAGTCCTAGAGAAATCCTAGATAGTCCTAGATTAGATCCTAGATAGTCCTAGACTATCTCCTAGATAGTCCTAGACTTTCGTCTAGAAAGTCCTAGACTATCTCCTAGATAGTCCTAGACTAGATCCTAGATAGTCCTAGAAAAATTCTAGATAATCCTAGACAAATCCTAGATCGTCCTAGACAAATCCTAGATAGTCCTAGACTATCTCCTAGATAGCCCTAGACAAATCCTAGATAGTCCTAGACTATCTCCTAGATAGTCCTAGACTATCTCCTAGATAGTCCTAGACTATCTCCTAGATAGTCCTAAACAAATCCTAGATAGTCCTAGAGAAATCCTAGATAGTCCTAGACTATCTCCTAGATAGTCCTAGACTATCTCCTAGATAGTCCTAGACTATCTCCTAGATAGTCAAAGACAAATCCTAGATAGTCCTAGACTATCACCTAGATAGTCCTAGACTATCTCCTAGATAGTCCTAGACAAATCCTAGATAGTCCTAGACTAGACCCTAGATAGTCCTAGACTATCTCCTAGATAGTCCTAGACTAGATCCTAGATAGTCCTAGAAAAATTCTAGATAATCCTAGACAAATCCTAGATCGTCCTAGACAAATCCTAGATAGTCCTAGACTATCTCCTAGATAGCCCTAGACAAATCCTAGATAGTCCTAGACTATCTCCTAGATAGTCCTAAACAAATCCTAGATAGTCCTAGAGAAATCCTAGATAGTCCTAGATTAGATCCTAGATAGTCCTAGACTATCTCCTAGATAGTCCTAGACTTTCGTCTAGATAGTCCTAGACTATCTCCTAGATAGTCCTAGACTAGATCCTAGATAGTCCTAGAAAAATTCTAGATAATCCTAGACAAATCCTAGATCGTCCTAGACAAATCCTAGATAGTCCTAGACTATCTCCTAGATAGCCCTAGACAAATCCTAGATAGTCCTAGACTATCTCCTAGATAGTCCTAGACTATCTCCTAGATAGTCCTAGACTATCTCCTAGATAGTTCTAAACAAATCCTAGATAGTCCTAGAGAAATCCTAGATAGTCCTAGACTAGATCCTAGATAGTCCTAGACTATCTCCTAGATAGTCCTAGACTTTCGTCTAGATAGTCCTAGACTAACTCCTAGATAGTCGTAGACAAATCCTAGATAGTCCTAGACAAATCCTAGACAAGTCCTACATAGTCCTAGACTATCTCCTAGAAAGTCCTAGACAAATCCTAGATTGTGCTAGGCGAATCCTAGACAAATCCTAGACAAGTCCTAGAAAGTCCTAAACAAATCCTAGTCAAAACCTAGATAGTCGAAGACAAGTCCTAGACAAGTCCTAGATACTCCTAGACTATCTCCTAGATAGTCTTAGACTATCTGCTAGATAGCCCTAGACAAATCCTAGATAGTCCTAGACTAGATCCTAGATAGTCCTAGACTAGATCCTAGATAGTCCTAGACTATCACCTAGATAGTCCTAGACTATCTCCTTGATAATCCTAGATTATCTCCAAGATAGTCCTAGACAAATCCTAGATAGTCCTAGACTATCTCCTAGATAGTCTTAGACTATCTGCTAGATAGCCCTAGACAAATCCTAGATAGTCCTAGACTATGTCATAGATAGTCCTAGACTATCTCCTAGATAGTCCTAGACTATCTCCTAGATAGTCGTAGACAAATCCTAGATAGTCCTAGACTAGACCCTAGAGAGTCCTAGACTATCTCCTAGAGAGTCCTAGTTAAATCCTAGATAGTCCTAGACAAGATCCTAGATAGTCCTAGACTATCTCCTAGATAGTAATAGACTATCTCCTAGATAGTCCTAGACAAATCCTAGGTAGTCCTAGAGTATCTCCTAGATAGCCCTAGACTATCTCCTAGTTAGTCCTAGACAAATCCTAGATAGTCCTAGACTAGACCCTAGATAGTCCTAGACTATCTGCTAGATAGTCCTAGACAAATCCTAGATAGTCCTAGACTAGATCCTAGATAGTCCTAGACTATCACCTAGATAGTCCTAGACAAGTCCTAGATAGTCCTAGGCTATCTCCTTGATAATCCTAGATTATCTCCTAGATAGTCCTAGACAAATCCTAGATAGTCCTTGACTATCTTCTAGATAGTCATAGACTATCTCCTAGATATTCCTAGACTATCTCCTAGATAGTCCTAGACAAATCCTAGATAGTCCTAGACTATATCCTAGATATTCCTTGACTATCTCCTAAATAGTCCTAGACAAATCCTAGATAGTCCTAGACAAATCCTAGATAGTCCTAGACTAGACCCTTGATAGTCCTAGACTATCTCCTAGATAGACCTAGAAAAATCCTAGATAGTCTTAGACTAGATCCTAGATAGTCCTAAACTATACCCTAGATAGTCCTAGACATATCCTAGAAAAGTCCTAGACAAGTCCTAGATAGTCCTAGACTATCTCCTAGATAGTCCTAGACAAATCCTAGATAGGCCTAGACAAATCCAAGATAGTCCTAGACAAACTCCCAGATGGTCCTAGACTATCTCCTAGATAGTCCTAGACTAGATCCTAGATAGGCCTAGACTATCTCCTAGATAGCCCTAGACTACCTCCTAGATAGTCCTAGACTATCTCCTAGATATTCCTAGACTATCTCCTAGTTAGTCCTAGACAAATCCTAGATAGTCCTTGACTATCTCCTAGATAGTCCTAGACTATGGCATTGATATTCCTAGACTATCTCCTAGATAGTCCTAGACAAATCCTAGATAGTCATAGACTATCTCCTAGATAGTCCTAGACTATCTCCTAGATAGTCCTAGACTATCTCCTAGATAGTCCTAGACAAATCCTAGATAGTCCTAGGCTAGACCCTAGATAGTCCTAGACTATCTCCTAGATATTCCTAGACAAATCCTAGATAGTCCTAGACTAGATCCTAGATAGTCATAGACTATCTCCTAGATAGTCCTAGACTATCTCCTAGATAGTCCTAGACTATCTCCTAGATAGTCCTAGACAAATCCTAGATAGTCCTAGACTAGACCCTAGATAGTCCTAGACTATCTCCTAGATATTCCTAGACAAATCCAAGATAGTCCTAGACTAGATAGTCCCAGACTTTCTCCTAGATAGTCCTAGACTATCTCCTAGATACTCCTAGACTATCTCCTAGATAGTCCAGGACTATCTCATAGATAATCCAAGACTATCTCCTAGATAGTCCTAGACTATCTCCTAGATAATCGTAGACTATCTCCTAGATTATCCTAGACTATCTCCTAGATAGTCCTAGGCAAATCCTAGATAGTCCACGACTATCTCCTAGATAGTCCTAGACTATCTCCTAGATAGCCCTAGACAAATCCTAGATAGTCCTAGACTATCTCCTAGATAGTCCTTGACTATCTCTTAGATAGTCCTCAACAAATCCTAGATAGTCCTAGAGAAATCCTAGATGGTCCTAGACTACATCTTAGATAGTCCTAGACTATCTCCTAGATAGTCCTAGACTATCTCCTTGATAATCTAGATTATCTCCTAGATAGTCCTAGACAAATCCTAGATAGTCATTGACTATCTCCTAGATAGTCCTAGACTATGTCATAGATAGTCTTAGACTATCTCCTAGATAGTCCTAGACTATCTCCTAGATAGTCAAAGACAAATCCTAGATAGTCCTAGACTATCTCCTAGATAGTCCTACACTATCCCCTAGATAGTCCTAGACTATCTCCTAGATAGTCCTAGACAAATCCTAGATAGTCCTAGACTAGACCCTAGATAGTCCTAGACTATCTCCTAGATAGTCCTAGACAATCCTAGATAGTCCTAGACTAGACCCTAGATAGTCCTAGACTATCTCCTAGATAGTCCTAGACTAGATCCTAGATAGTCCTAGAAAAATTCTAGATAATCCTAGACAAATCCTAGATCGTCCCTAGACAAATCCTAGATAGTCCTAGACTATCTCCTAGATAGCCCTAGACAAATCCTAGATAGTCCTAGACTATCTCCTAGATAGTCCTAAACAAATCCTAGATAGTCCTAGAGAAATCCTAGAATAGTCCTAGATTAGATCCTAGATAGTCCTAGACTATCTCCTAGATAGTCCTAGACTTTCGTCTAGAAAGTCCTAGGACTATCTCCTAGATAGTCCTAGACTAGATCCTAGATAGTCCTAGAAAAATTCTAGATAATCCTAGACAAATCCTAGATCGTCCTAGACAAATCCTAGATAGTCCTAGACTATCTCCTAGATAGCCCTAGACAAATCCTAGATAGTCCTAGACTATCTCCTAGATAGTCCTAGACTATCTCCTAGATAGTCCTAGACTATCTCCTAGATAGTCCTAAACAAATCCTAGATAGTCCTAGAGAAATCCTAGATAGTCCTAGACTATCTCCTAGATAGTCCTAGACTATCTCCTAGATAGTCCTAGACTATCTCCTAGATAGTCAAAGACAAATCCTAGATAGTCCTAGACTATCACCTAGATAGTCCTAGACTATCTCCTAGATAGTCCTAGACAAATCCTAGATAGTCCTAGACTAGACCCTAGATAGTCCTAGACTATCTCCTAGATAGTCCTAGACTAGATCCTAGATAGTCCTAGAAAAATTCTAGATAATCCTAGACAAATCCTAGATCGTCCTAGACAAATCCTAGATAGTCCTAGACTATCTCCTAGATAGCCCTTGACAAATCCTAGATAGTCCTAGACTATCTCCTAGATAGTCCTAAACAAATCCTAGATAGTCCTAGAGAAATCCTAGATAGTCCTAGATTAGATCCTAGATAGTCCTAGACTATCTCCTAGATAGTCCTAGACTTTCGTCTAGATAGTCCTAGACTATCTCCTAGATAGTCCTAGACTAGATCCTAGATAGTCCTAGAAAAATTCTAGATAATCCTAGACAAATCCTAGATCGTCCTAGACAAATCCTAGATAGTCCTAGACTATCTCCTAGATAGCCCTAGACAAATCCTAGATAGTCCTAGACTATCTCCTAGATAGTCCTAGACTATCTCCTAGATAGTCCTAGACTATCTCCTAGATAGTTCTAAACAAATCCTAGATAGTCCTAGAGAAATCCTAGATAGTCCTAGACTAGATCCTAGATAGTCCTAGACTATCTCCTAGATAGTCCTAGACTTTCGTCTAGATAGTCCTAGACTAACTCCTAGATAGTCGTAGACAAATCCTAGATAGTCCTAGACAAATCCTAGACAAGTCCTACATAGTCCTAGACTATCTCCTAGAAAGTCCTAGACAAATCCTAGATTGTGCTAGGCGAATCCTAGACAAATCCTAGACAAGTCCTAGAAAGTCCTAAACAAATCCTAGTCAAAACCTAGATAGTCGAAGACAAGTCCTAGACAAGTCTAGATACTCCTAGACTATCTCCTAGATAGTCTTAGACTATCTGCTAGATAGCCCTAGACAAATCCTAGATAGTCCTAGACTAGATCCTAGATAGTCCTAGACTAGATCCTAGATAGTCCTAGACTATCACCTAGATAGTCCTAGACTATCTCCTTGATAATCCTAGATTATCTCCAAGATAGTCCTAGACAAATCCTAGATAGTCCTAGACTATCTCCTAGATAGTCTTAGACTATCTGCTAGATAGCCCTAGACAAATCCTAGATAGTCCTAGACTATGTCATAGATAGTCCTAGACTATCTCCTAGATAGTCCTAGACTATCTCCTAGATAGTCGTAGACAAATCCTAGATAGTCCTAGACTAGACCCTAGAGAGTCCTAGACTATCTCCTAGATAGTAATAGACTATCTCCTAGATAGTCCTAGACAAATCCTAGGTAGTCCTAGAGTATCTCCTAGATAGCCCTAGACTATCTCCTAGTTAGTCCTAGACAAATCCTAGATAGTCCTAGACTAGACCCTAGATAGTCCTAGACTATCTGCTAGATAGTCCTAGACAAATCCTAGATAGTCCTAGACTAGATCCTAGATAGTCCTAGACTATCACCTAGATAGTCCTAGACAAGTCCTAGATAGTCCTAGGCTATCTCCTTGATAATCCTAGATTATCTCCTAGATAGTCCTAGACAAATCCTAGATAGTCCTTGACTATCTTCTAGATAGTCATAGACTATCTCCTAGATATTCCTAGACTATCTCCTAGATAGTCCTAGACAAATCCTAGATAGTCCTAGACTATATCCTAGATATTCCTTGACTATCTCCTAAATAGTCCTAGACAAATCCTAGATAGTCCTAGACAAATCCTAGATAGTCCTAGACTAGACCCTTGATAGTCCTAGACTATCTCCTAGATAGACCTAGAAAAATCCTAGATAGTCTTAGACTAGATCCTAGATAGTCCTAAACTATACCCTAGATAGTCCTAGACATATCCTAGAAAAGTCCTAGACAAGTCCTAGATAGTCCTAGACTATCTCCTAGATAGTCCTAGACAAATCCTAGATAGGCCTAGACAAATCCAAGATAGTCCTAGACAAACTCCCAGATGGTCCTAGACTATCTCCTAGATAGTCCTAGACTAGATCCTAGATAGGCCTAGACTATCTCCTAGATAGCCCTAGACTACCTCCTAGATAGTCCTAGACTATCTCCTAGATATTCCTAGACTATCTCCTAGTTAGTCCTAGACAAATCCTAGATAGTCCTTGACTATCTCCTAGATAGTCCTAGACTATGGCATTGATATTCCTAGACTATCTCCTAGATAGTCCTAGACAAATCCTAGATAGTCATAGACTATCTCCTAGATAGTCCTAGACTATCTCCTAGATAGTCCTAGACTATCTCCTAGATAGTCCTAGACAAATCCTAGATAGTCCTAGACTAGACCCTAGATAGTCCTAGACTATCTCCTAGATATTCCTAGAC
>JAUKNK010000374.1:190000-597188 GCA_030765055.1 Mantis religiosa | reverse complement strand
ATTCGTCTTTCCACGTACACTCGGCGCGCCTTACACTTCTGCTCGCCATGACTCACTCAACACAACTAACCGTCGCCTTGCTTGTATTGATCGGCGGCCCGAAGTTTCTCGATATTTCCTTTTATGGAGGGGGAAAACATTCTTGAAGCTTCGTCCTCCTTCGCGCAGCAGGAGGAGGGGGGAAACGAAGACTCAGCTACCCCTGTGGTCTCCCCTCCCTTCACCTGCCTTCATTTATTGATCAGCATCGTGAGTTTACCGCTTGGGTAACACTGCTCCCTCCTCAAGGCTGGTCGTCCAGAACAGCACCATCGTAGCGGGCCAGGCGATCCAGGTGCACCACCAACATCTTTCCTCGGGGCACCTTCTGGATGCGGTAGACCACATCGTTAATCCTCTTCACCACACGGTACGGTCCTTGCCATGGCTGCTGAAGCTTTGGGCAGCGTTCCTTGGTCCGGGTCGGGCGGTACAACCAGACCAGGTCATCTTGCTGGAACCCTTGGCTGTTGGCTTGCCTGTCATATCGGGTTTTCATGCGGTCGCTCGCCTTCTGGATGTTCTGGCGAGCCATCTCGTGCATGTCGTGGAGGTGGTCTACCAGGTTCTCCACATTCTCGGTCGCTGGCTGTTTCACCCCCGGAGGACTTCCAAAAGCCAGGTCCCAGGGGAGGCGTAACTCTCGGCCGAACATTAAGCTGGCTGGCGTGATCCCCGTGGTGTCGTGTGTTGACGAGCGGTAGGCCAGCAAGAACAGTGGCACCTTGACGTCCCAGTCTCACTGATGGCTGGCCACGACCTTCCTCAAGTGTTCCTCTAAGGTCTTGATGTACCTTTCGACCATGCCATCCGACTGAGGATGTAGAGGTGTTGTGCGGGTCTTGTTAACCCCAAGTCTCTCTAGTGCCTCCTTCATCAGGTTGGACTCAAAATTGGTGCCTTCGTCACTGTGCAGCTCAAATGGTAACCCAAATCGGCAAAACACTTGCTCCACGAGGCAGTCTGTGATTGTCCTTGCCTCTTGGTTCGGGATGGCATACACCTCCGGCCACTTAGTGAAGTAGTCCACGACCACCATCAGGTACTTGTTGCCTCTGTCAGATATTGGGAACGGTCCAGCAATGTCAACGGCGATCCGTTCGAATGGCGCTCCGACGTTGTACTGTTGCATGCGACCCCGGCTCCTAGTCTGGGGGCCGCACACGTGACACTGACGGCACCATCTCTCAGCGTCTGCTCGGAGCCTCAGCCAGTAGTAACGCTGCCGTAGTTTGTCAATCGTCCGGCTCACTCCCAGGTGTCCTCCTGAAGTACCGGCGTGCACTTCTTCCAAGACTTCCGGAACCTTACTCCGGGTAAGTACCAACTGTTCTCTCTGCGTCATCCCATCGGGTGATTCCCATACCAGGAACAGCACGCCCTATCTGGTCTTCAACGAGTCCCATTGGGCGCAGTAAGACTTGTAGGTGGCCCTCCTCGGTGCGATGTCCGCCCAGGTTGGTCTCATCCATGCCTCCACTTCCCTCAAGGGTGGCCTCCAGTCTGCATCCGCCAGCTGCTCCCTCCTCAGGCCTCTGCTATCCCAGCCATCCGCAGGCACTGCCGTGACTACTCGAACTGCTGCGGCACGCTCCTTCTCCTCCACTCTTGTGCATTGGCCGCACTCTTCTGGACAGGGTCCTCGGGACATAGCGTCCGCGTTACCGTGACTCTTCCCCCTGCGATCTTCCGAGGTGAAGTCGTACTCCTGCAGCCTCTGAACCCAACGTGCTGTCTGGCCTTCCAGGTTCTTAAAGCTCAATAGCCAGGTTAGAGCGGAATGGTCAGTCCTCAGGTGGAATAGCTGACCATACAGGTACTTGTGGAAGTGCTCCAAGGTCTTTATTACCGCCAATAATTCTCGACGGGTGACGCAGTAGTTCTTTTCTGCCTTGGATAGCGTCTTGCTGTAGTAGGCTATCACCCGCTCATGGCCGTCCTGGATATGTGATAGGATGCCTCCAATGCAATGGTCGCTGGTGTCGGTGTCCACAATGAAGGCGCCACCTGGTTGTGGAAATCCCAAAATTGGAGCGCTGCACAGGGTCTTCTTCAGGTGCTGGAAAGCGTCTTCGGCATCTTCCATCCACACATAAGGCCGGTGTTCCTCTGTCAGGCGGGTGAGGGGTTTGGCGATGTCAGAGAACCCCTTTATGAAGCATCGGTAATAACTGCACAGCCCCAGGAAACTGCGCAACTCTTTCTTATCCTTTGGGCGAGGACAATCCCTCACAGCCTGTGTCTTCTCCGGGTCTGTGGCCACTCCGGGTGCTGAGACTATGTGGCCCAAGTAGTTCACTTCCTTGCGGAAGAGCTGGCACCTCTTCGCGTTCAGCTTCAAGTTGATTTAATTAACTTTAAAGAGAGTCGATTAAAGACACTAGACAACACTTACTTTTAAATTTTTCCGGAACATGTTTCTGAGGCTTTGCCTCTATCATCGGCCGGCTCTAGACTGGTTCTTGTTGGTGTAGCTGAAGATATTTTGTCACAGGTCTCCTCTGGTGGCGGTTCAAGGAACTTGCTGAACAAATCTTTCTGGGGGATGTTCAGCAAGTTCCTTGAACCGCCACCAGAGGAGACCTGTGACAAAATATCGTCAGCTACACCAACAAGAACCAGTCGAGAGCCGGCCGATGATAGAGGCAAAGCCTCAGAAACATGTTCCGGAAAAATTTAAAAGTAAGTGTTGTCTAGTGTCTTTAATCGACTCTCTTTAAAGTTAATTTATCATAACAACACGGTTTTCAACACTTCCAAGAAAGGAATTTCAAGTTGATTGCCTGCAATCTCTGTAGCACCTTACTCAGACTCTCAAGATGGTCTTCAAAAGTTTTACCGAGGTATAGCAGGCAGGCGTCGTAAGTCAGTCCTCTCATCACTGACTCCATGAGGCGTTGGAAGGTAGCTGGTGCGTTACAGAGGCCAAAGGGCATAACTGTGAACTGCCAGAGCCCCTGGCCTGTCGAGAATGTGGTCTTCTCTTTGTCTCTTGGATCTAGAGCTACTTGCCAGTAGCCCGAATTCAGGTCCAGGTTCGAGAACCACTGCGCACCAGCTAGCATGTCCAGGGTGTCGTCAATCCGGGGTAAGGGGAAGCAGTCCTTCCGGGTGACAGCCTTCAGCTTCCTGTAGTCCACGAAGAAGCGTAGCTCGCTGTTCTTCGTCACCAAGACCACAGGGGAACACCAAGGGCTGTCGTACTCTTCAATCACTCCCCTGGATCTCATGTCCTCCAGCATGTCTCGTAACGCCCTTTGCTTCGCCAGCGGAACGCGTCTATGTGGTTGCCGAATGGGCCGGGCGTCCCCTGTGTCGATGCGGTGAAGCACTTTCTCTGTGCGGCCGTAGTCACTGTCGCCTTGGCCGAAGACGCTCTGGTACCGCCTCAGCAGTTGTCGAACTTTCTCCAGCTGTTCTGCGGTCAGGTGGTCGGCCGCCCTCTCCAGTAAGCCTTCTAGCCGAGGCCCCAGGTTTTGCGTCGGCACCGGCTCTTGTGTCTTGTCGATTGCTGTTACGCTCACCACGGGCTCGCACGTTCCCAACTCCGTCCCGGCCTGGACGTCGTGATCGCTGTCCGTTTGATTTAGCAGTCTCACTGGCACCTCCCCTCGGCACGGCAGTAATGCCCTGGCTACACACAGTCCGCGTACAGGCATCTTCTGGTCCAGCATCATGTTCCTGGTTCTCTGGCCTTCCAGTCGCGTCGTCACCACCACCTCGCTCCTCACTGGAACAACCATGTCTTCGTTCAAGACGACCCTGCAGATTCCAAGGCGCTCTTCGGGTTGACGGAGTATAACCTCATCTCCGTTGAGCCGCAGGACCTTCCTGCCGACGTCGACCGTCGCCTCGTGGCTCCTGAGGGCATCCAGTCCCAGAATCACCTCCTCAGCCATCTTCGCAACGAACACCCACAGACGCACGGCACTCCGTCCCAAGGTCAGCTCCAGCAGGGCCTCCTTCTCTACAGGCAAGGTGTCGCCCGATGTCGTGACGAGCTGGTATGGTCGGCTCGGCTTCCTCGTCGGCAAACCCTTTGCCACGTCAGGTCTGATGATGGTCACGGCCGCCCCGGTGTCCACCAGTACGCGGCACGGCTTTCCTCTTACCCAGCCGTCCACGATGAGGCTGTCATCCATCCGCCGGCTGACGGCGCGCAGTATCACTCGAGGGGATGGTGGTGATGGCGCCGACGTGCCCCTCTCCACGACGGCTCTTACTCGTTTTCCGGCTGCTCTTCTTGGTGTGGGCAGTCTCTGCAGGTGCCCGGGCTGTCCAAACCCCCAACACAGGCCACTAGGTGTTCGCCGGCGTCCCTCGGCTGGTCTTCTGTCTCCGGCGTAGCGCACACTCCTCGTTCTCGACGATGGAATAGCTGTTACCTTGGTCGCCTCCATCCTTAATGCTGCCATTAGCGCCTCGTGGATTGTTTTATAATCGCCGAGCATTAGGCGCTGACGAATCTCCGTGTCTCGTACCCCGTCAACGAATAAGTAGGCAGCTTCCCGGGATACGAACTCTGGTGGGAGGTCGACTAGGGCCTTGCTAGCCAGTTGTTCAACTGCCAGGGCGAACTCCTGCAGCGTCTCCCCTGGCTGCCTTTAGCTGGCTGCGGTACGCTGCGGCTAAGCGGTGGTTTCCGAAACGATTCTCCAGGGCCTCCCAGATGTCCTTGGGCGCCGCCGTTGTGTGCACCGCGTTTAGGACTTCCGCGGCCCGTCCCAGGAAGCTAGCTATTAACTGTGTGGCCTCTTCCTCTGATGACCATTTGTTGTGCTTGGCCACTGCGTCGAATTGGCGGCGGAAGACCTCAAACGTTGACGTGCCGTCATATTTAGGAGCTTTGACGCGTGCACATGTGCCGTGTCCCGGTGCGTCGACCTTTAAATCCTTTAACCTCCTGCCGACGACGTCCTCCACCATGGCGTTCAGGGACTTTGCGTTGCTGTCAGCCTTTCCCTCCAGCTCGTCAACGCGGCTTGCCAAATCCTCGACGCGCTCTTCCACTTGACCCATCCGCTTGCCGAGCTCTGTGACGTCATCTCTCACGCCGGTCAGCTGCTCTTTGAACTTCACGGCAAGGGCCTCGTTTGCCGCTTTCATCTTCGCGGTCAGGCTGTTGTTTGTGGCTTCCATCTTCTCGGTAAGGTTATCGTTAGCTGTCCTTATTTGTTTCAGCTCTGCGGCCAGGTTGTTATTTGCCGCTTCCGTCTTCGCTGTTATTTCGGCCTTCATTTCTTCCATCTTCTCGGCGATGTTGTCGTTGGCCGTCTTCATTTCTTCCATTTTGTGTAAAATCTTTTCCAGTGCCAATTCCATGGCCATTGACCCACTTCTGACGCCAGTTGTGACTTTGTGGGTTCGTAAAATTAAAAAGTTCAATTACACCACGCAAAAATGTTCTTTATTTCCACCTTATTCCAATGTCACAATTACAATTTTGTAATGTACACAATTACAACTAAGCCAGTTCGTCTTTCCACGTACACTCGGCGTGGCTTACACTTATGCTCGCCACGACTCACTCAACACAACTAACCGTCGCCGCACTTTTATTGATCGGCGGCCCGAAGTTTCTCGAGATTCCCTTTTATGGAGGGGGAAAACATTCTCGAAGCTTCGCCCTCCTTCGGGCAGCAGGAGGAGGGGGAAACGAAGACTCAGCTACCCCTGTGGTCTCCCCTCCCTCCACCGGCCTTCATTTATTGATCGGCATCGTGAGTTTACCGCTTGGGTAACAATATTTTACACATAAGCTTCACTTATGTACCTAAGATGCTGATGATGCGAACAATAGTTCATGAAACATGTTCTCAATAAAGTTACATAAGTGAAGCTTATGTGTAAAATATATGACTCATCTATAATTTAATATAAAGTACATAAAGTCATTATTTATCTTAATACTAAAAGACTATTACAGCTTGTTTTATGCCTTTCTGAACTTAATTAAACATGAGAGGAATTTTAACCAATTTTATTGCAAGGGTACTCTATAGGAGCAGTATTCTGAAGAAACAATTAATAAAGGTGGAGTTTGTATATATGTTAGAAATGATTTGATCTGTAAAGCTTTAGATTTTACCAAATGTTGTTGTCAACAAGACCTTGAATTCTGTGCAGTTGAGTTAAATGGAAGTCAAATAAATTTAATCGTAGTAGAAAATTTTGAAATATATGTGAAATTTATAAATCTTCATTTAGTCACCAAACAGCTGAGGATGAGATCGAATGATCTTGAAAACGTTTCAATTATACAAGTAAGTGAAGTTTGAGTGTAAACATAGTGACTCATAAATCAAACTCAAAAATATGTGAAGTTTGTTCCAGTTATATATTATTGTAAATATTTGTGCTGTTATTAGCTTCAGTTTTTACATGCTATTCCCAAAGTAAGTTAAACATTCTCTAAACTATTAAATTTTAGATGAGTCGCATTTTTTACACATCTGCTTCACTTTCGTACCTATTTTGAGGACATGTTTCGCAAATCTTCGTTTGCATCTACGGCTCTTGTGCGACTGACGCTAGACCAGCGGTGTGGGTAATTCTGGGGTTGTTGCTGCCATCTGTTGATTTAGTGATGATGCAAACGAAGATTTGCGAAACATGTCCTCAAAATAGGTACGAAAGTGAAGCAGATGTGTAAAAAATGCGACTCATCTAAAATTTAATAATTTTTCGCTTCACTGTGGTGTTCCAATACAGTTGAATCTCGATTCTCTAAACTATTTATTTAAACCAAATAGAGAATTAATCCTGTGTGATGACCAGGGAGTGGATTTATAGGCACTAAAATGTGTGAAATAGGAAGGCAAAAAGGCACTAAAAATGGGCAAAATAGGCACTTAAATAGGCACTATAAATTTGCTAAGTAAACACTTAGAAATACACAATTTTGGTAAAATGGCTCCTAAAACGCACTATAACAAAATAACAACCATCACAACATATTGTCGCGACTGGTGGCCGACACACACAAAGGGGGCAGATAGTGCAGCGCGGAGATAAGGGACAGATAATGCAGTGCAGAGATAAAAGAGTTGTAAACAGAGTCGTAATGAGAGAGTGGTAATTGAATTGGACCCATACAGCTGTGTTTTGAAAGTGAACTCTTTGGTGTGGGTATGGCAGACGACCGTGCAGATTGTATTTGTGTATGTTACATAATTCTGCTACTGTAAGGGTTGACCAAAGTGTATTTCTACGGAAATAAAGAACATTTTGAATTTCTGCAACTTGGACTTTTAATTCTACGAACCCACAAAGTCACAATTGGTGTCAGGAAGTGGAACATAGACAATGGACGCTACATTGGCAAAAATTCTAGAACTGAAAGAAATGAGAACAGCAAATGACAACCTCGCTGCGGAAATGAAAGCGGCAAATAACAACATCGCCGCAAAAATGGAAATGGCTAATAGGAACTTGGCCGCGACGATGACCGTGAAGATGGCCGAATTGACTACAGAAGAAAAAGCGGCGACAACAGCCTGGCAACCGAAATGAAGGCAGCGAACGAGGCCCTCGCTGCCCAATTTGAGGAACAGTTGACCGGCATAGAGGAGGACGTCACGGAGTTGGGTGAGCGCGCCGAAGACCCGGCGAGCCGCTTTTACGAGCTGGAGGGAAAGGCCAACAGCAACACCAAGTCCCTGAACGCGATGGTAGAGGACGTAATTGGCAGGAGGTTGAAGGATTTAAAGGCCGATGCGCCGGGACGCTACACAACTTCTGCGCGCGTCAAGCCATAAAAGTACAACGGCACGACAACGTTCAAGGTCTTCAATTTGACATAGTGGACAAGCACAACAAGTGGTCACCAGAGGAAGAGGCTGCACAGTTAATAGCCAGCCTCCAGTGATGAGCCGCAGAGGTACTGAACCCGGTGCAGACAGCGGCGGCGCAAAAGGACATCTGGGAAGCCCTGGAAAACTGCTTCGGAAACCACCACCTAGCCGCAGCAGCTGGGGAGAAGCTGCAGGAGTTCGACCTGGCAATCGAGAAGCTGGCCCGTGTGATGACATAAATGTAGATTATTTGAAATCAAGTGTTCAAAGCTCTCAACTTAGCTCTTTATTTACAACATATCACATAAACACATGCAGTAAACTTTCCAACAAGAATACAAAATAGTCCATTCACAGATATAGATAATATCTTTGTAAACTCAGAAAGAACTAAACTTTGCGCTATCCCATCAAAAATTACTGGAAATGAAATGAAATGTGTAGTGTTTAACGTCCGCTTTTACTACATACGGCACCGCAGGCAGTGACACTGATGATACATGAGATGAAGATGGAGCACCGGTGAAATGAAATGGCGGGGGAAACCGGAGGTCCCGGAGAAAACCTGCCCCAGCGCCGTGTTGTCCACCACAAATCTCACTTTGCAGTCGCCTGGGATCGAACCTGGGCCGCCTTGGTGAGAGCCAAGTGGTCTAACCACTGAGCTACGGCGTGGCCACCAAAAACTACTGGAACATGATACACAAGTTTAATGGATTACAAAGATAAATTTAAAACTCAAACTTAAAAATGCATAACGGAAATATAGGGAAATAAATGAACATTGTCTGAACAAGTTTAGCAAAACCGTTAAACTTGAATCATGGAAAGAAACTTATGAAACTAATGGAATGAGCAATATATATAATAGCTTTCTTCAATGCTTCAAACCTCAACTTTGAATTTTGCTTCTCATTTAAGTCTAAAAAAATATTTAACTTTGAAGAGACAATACCTGGATCACTTTAGGAATTAGAACCTCGTGCAGGTATAAAAGAGAACTATTTCAACAAGTTAGAATCAGTAACAATTTAGATTTAAAACACTATTATAAAAAATATTGTAAAATTTTAAAGAAGGTAATAAAAGCAGCTAGAGTATTGCATTATAATATGCTATTTCAGCATTCAGGCAATAAAATAAATTTCTTGGAATATAATAAAAAGAGAAACAGGCAAACACTGAAGTATTCTTCATTTTTGAGTTTGATTAATGAGTCACTATGTTTACACTCAACTTCACTTACTTGTTGTATAATCGAAACGTTTTCAAGATCATTCGATCTCATCCTCAGCTGTTCAATGACTAAACGAACATTCTTCTTCCTCCACTACTACGGTGCTCCGATCCCTCTGCCATCTGGTGTTAGGGGCACTAAGTTTTAATACTTCATTTAATGCCAGGATTCCGGGCCCAGACAAAATACCTAATATGGTAAAACTATAAATAGAAGTATTTATAAACAGTGGAGCTTCATCAATCAAAACACTTTTTTAAACCAATTCTCGAACTGTAAAAACACTTAAGCTCCACTTACTTTTGAAATTAGGACATGTTTCAAGGACACCGCATCCCCATCATCAGCTGATGTTCTACTGGTTCTTCAGGTGACCGCCTCCCTCTCCTGGCGCTGTTCAATGAGTTGAATGACATCATCTACTATTGGAACTTCGAAGTTCATTGCTCTCTTTTTGTTCTTCACAATGTGTATATTTTCCCAAACTGTTAATTCCCAATACTTTTTTGCCGGTACCAAAAGTTTTATGTCTTTGGAAATATTATGATTTTTTGACCAGAAGTGATGGGCTATGGCTGATTTATCTGTCTGTTTGTATTTAATACATCGCATGTGTTCTTTCATCCTTGTTTCTAGGTTTCTCTTTGTTTTTCCGATATAAATTTTGTGGCAATCCTCACATCTTACGCTATAAATTCTGGATAGTTTGTTGGTTGGACTTGTGTTTTTTAGTTTATAAATACTTCTATTAATAGTTTTATTATCTATTGGTTAATGAAACAAAGAAGTGAAGATGGATTCAGGTTATAAGTGAGTAAAAATGGCGGAAATCGAGGTAAGAAATTCTAATTCGAATTTTAACAGAATGTTAGGTGGACACAAAGGAGATTTAAAACAATTTACAAAATTGCATATAAAAAAGAGAGACATCTTTGCCAACATCAAATTTATCAATATTTGTATAAAACAACAACTTTCACCAAAATTTGTAAGACAGGCTGTTAAACAAAATAGTAATAGTACATACCAAAAAGCGGTAGAGAAAGAAGTATTACTCTTAGAAAGATCGGAACAATACGCCTCTTTAGCAAAAACAGAATTGATGCTGTACCACTTGCACTTGAAACTAACAAAAGATTTAAATAACAGTATGTGGATAAATTTTGAGTCAAGACTGTATGATAAACTCCACCTAATTATGAACGTCAAAACAAACAAACTTAAAAAGAAGGCAGAATTTTTAGGAAAACAGAGAGATGATAACCAACACAAAATAAATTTAAAATAAAAAAATCTGAAAATCATGTAGTTAATCTATCAGCACGACCCTTTACCGGGAAAGAAATTGATTTCTTAAATAAAGGCCTCAAGACATGCATAAATTACTCAAAATTTAGATCAGTATATTGCTGACATCGAAATTGCATCACATTTGATGACTAATGAGCAAGACAAAGTAATTGCGAAAACAAAATGCAAAACAATACTCGAACAATTATCATCTCCAAAGAATAAAAAAGCAGATCCAAAACAAAAACAATTAATACAGCAACTGAATGCAAAACCAGTATTATATTTGAAAGCAGATAAAGGTAATAAAACTGTTATCATGGACAAATATGATTACACATGCAGAGTTAATAAACTTTTAGAACATCAAGAATACAAAGAAATAAAAAAGAATCCTCTGTGAGCTTTGGTTGTTTCGGCAAATAAGACAAAAGAAAGTACAATAATACCGGAAAAAGCAAAAGCAAAATTAGTCCCCAGCAACCCAGTTTTACCAAAACTGTATTGTCTACCAAAACTTCATAAAAAAGATAGCAGTGTTAGACCGATTATCAGCAATATAGATGCACCTACATATCATTTAGCAAAGTGGTTAGTATGCGAAATGTATCTCATACAAAGATATGCTTCTCTTGGAATAAAAAACAGCTTGGAATTGGTTGACAAATTAAAGTAAATATAACCACTAATGAAATTTTAGTCTCCTTCGATGTCAGCTCATTGTTTACGAGCGTACCTACAGAAAAGCTACCCAATTTGATTAAGCTATGGCTTTCAGATCAAGGTTTTACTGAAACCCAAATTGAAGAATACAACTCTTTAATTTATGCATCAACCAAAACAGCTTCATGTTCAACCAAAAATATTACAAACAACCCCATCTCAACGTTATTAGCGGATTTGTATACGAGTTACTTAGAAACACGGGTGACAGAAGCACTTCCACATATTTTTAAAGTGTGGTTTCGTTATGTGGAGGACATATTTGCCATAATACCAAAGAGGTTAGCACAGGATGCGCTAAAATTATTGAACCTGCAAGACCAATCTATAAAGTTCACCATTGAAACAGAACATGATGGATGGTTACCATTTTTGGATTTAAATATTATAAATAAAGGAGACAAATTAGAATTTGGCATATATAGGAAATCAACACATGTGGATAACTACATTAAAAGCAACAACTCCAACCCAAAAGAACACCAATATGCAGTATTTCACAGTTTAATCCACAAGTTAGTGAACATCCCATTGACTATAGAAGAATATACCAAAAAAGTAGATCACATTAAATATGTTGCAATTGTGAATGGCTTTGATCCAAAATTTATTAAAAAAATGATAAACAAGCATAAATGACGGAAAACCATCAAGGACGTTAGCACTTTAAAAGCTGACGACCCAAAGAAAGTATATTGCAAATTTATGTATCATCCTAAGGCATATAATGAATTCAAAAACATTTTCTGTCAATTTCAGATACAACTAGTACCACATAACAGATATAACATGAGAAACATGCTGAATCACCCACTAAAAAACACAAGTCCAACCAACAAACTATCTGGAATTTATAGCATAAGATGTGAGGATTGCCACAAAATTTATATCGGAAAAACAAAGAGAAACCTAGAAACAAGGATGAAAGAACACATGCGATGTATTAAATACAAACAGACAGATAAATCAGCCATAGCCCATCACTTCTGGTCAAAAAATCATAATATTTCCAAAGACATAAAACTTTTGGTACCGGCAAAAAAGTATTGGGAATTAACAGTTAGGAAAAATATACACATTGTGAAGAACAAAAAGAGAGCAATGAACTTCGAAATTCCAATAGTAAATGATATCATTCAACTCATTGAACAGCGCCAGGAGAGGGAGGCGGTCACCTGAAGAACCAGTAGAACATCAGCTGATGATGGGGACGCGGTGTCCTTGAAACATGTCCTAATTTCAAAAGTAAGTGGAGCTTAAGTGTTTTTACAGTTCGAGAATTGGTTTAAAAAAGTGTTTTGACCTAATATGGTGTTCAAACACTGGATGCCTTCTGCCTTACTCACCTTTACCAAGATCAACTACAGCCTACAATATGGTTCCTACCCCCTGGAAACATGCTTATGTACTATTTTAGTTAATTGATGGAAATTAATCATTTCTCCACACTTGCCGTATATAGACTAAGGCTTTTGATAGATAGTCAAAATGAAAAATTCAATGCCATGGCTGGGATTTGAACCACGGATCTTCTGGTTTCTGTCCAGTCACTCTTACCCTTTGAGCTACCATGGCCAACGTGCCGTCGTGACATTAAATTCTCCATTTGACTCATATGTTTCCCCTGTGAACCACCAAGGGCTCTCGCATCCGAGATACACCGTTTGTGGCGACTTACTATTGTAAGTACTTAAGTCCCAGGCTTCATCATTTAACTCTTATTATTTTAGTTAATTGATGGAAATTAATCATTTCTCCACACTAGCCATATATAGGCTAAGGCTTTTGATAGAGTCAAAATGAAAAATTCAATGCCATGGCCGGGATATGAACCACAGATCTTTTGGTTTCCGTGCAGAAACCGGCCATGGCATTGAAATTTTCATGTTGACTATCAAAAGCCTTAGCCTATATACGGCTAGTGTGGAGAAATGATTAATTTCCATCAATTAGCTAAAATAATAAGAGTTAAATGATGAAGCCTGGCACTTAAGTACTTACAATAGTAAGCTGCCACAAACGGTGTATCTCGGATGCGAGAGCCCTTAGTGGTCCACCGGGGAAACATATGAGTCAAATGGAGAATTTAATGTCACGACGGCACGTTGGCCATGGTAGCTCAAAGGGTAAGAGTGACTGGATGGAAACTAGAAGATCCATGGTTCAAATCCCGGCCATGGCATTGAATACTTCATGTTGACTCTATCTATGTTTATGTACTGTTCCCCAAACATGGAATAGACCTCCAAAATTCTAACAATTACAGACCAATCAGCCTGCTAAACACCATGAGCACAGTAGCAGAAAAGATAATATTAAAATGGATAATCACCTTCCTTAAGCAGCGTAATACGATAATCCTGGAGCAGTTTGGCTTCCGAGCCCAACACTCCACAACCCACAAACCGCTAAGATGTATTGAAAATACCACTCAAGGTTACAACCAGAAACAAAGTACAGGGATACTGTTCCTCAATATACAATGTACAATTGTACAAAATAAAGCAACTCGGCTTCAATGTACATACTAACCAAACTGATTGCACACTACCTACATGGACGCACATTTGCAGTGACTGCACTAGATGCAAATCCACCATGAAATCACTCGAAGTGGGAGTCCCCCAAGAAAGTATACTCTCACTGATACTTCTTCACTGGTTATAAGTTAATGACATTCTCAAAACCTTTAACACAATGCTATACAAGTACGCGGATGACACAGCCATTGTCACACAATCCAAAAGACCTTCAATCATCCACGACAGGCTCCTATAGCCCTGGCTCAACAAATGGCGCATAAATGTAAATGCACAAAAGTCACATTTGGTACTATTCACGAAAAGAACATCGCACAGGAAAACCCTACTACCCTTAAAGCTATCCAGAAACCCCATTCCACAAACAAAAAAGAGCCATGCTAAATACTTAGGCGTAACATTGGACACAGGACTAACCTTCACTCAACATGTGAAGAACATAAAAGGCCTGGCATACGCCAAGCTCAAATGTATTTATACCCTTCTGAACCGCAATAACCTGAGCTTGAAATTGGGCCTTACATTGTACAAGACACTAATCCGCCCCATAATGACATACACAGCACCCGCATAGGGCTACTGCGCACCCACGCACATAAAAACACTTAAAACAGTCCACAAAAAAAAAATCATCAGACTGGCAGCCAAGGTCCTCAGAAGTACAACCACAGACATACTCCACGACGAACTCCAACTTCATATCATCGAAGAATTCTTCAAGAGGCTACCTGGCAATCTCTACACCAAAAGCAGCAAACATCACAACCCTTTAATACAAAACCTTAGACAGTACTTCACTGTCCACGACAAACATAAGAGGCCACTCAATTTTCAATCGGAGCATCCTGTTATCCAAGCCACACACACCATATCATCTCACGCTACACCTGAAACGCCTGGTCCCTCCATGACTGAGCTAATTTTAATTTTGTGTTGTTTTTGATACATTTTGTTCATATTGTAACTTTATAGTGAACATTGTAATTGGGGAAACCTGTAATGTTCACATTCAATAAATATACAAACAAATAAATAAATAACAATCCCTATGATGACCACCACCTGCCCAATGCCCACGGACAATGATTGATGGACAATTTCTCCAAAATGCCACAGGGAGGCACTTTACCAAATAGACGACCGAGACACCACACCAGATGACGATACATAGGACATCCAAGGTAGAGCGCACATCATGCTAAGTACAACTTCCACCTAGCATGACACAAATTTAAGTTCCATCTGCATGGGAATGCCAAACCAACTAACATACTCCACATACCCACCCTGGGCCTAAGGGGCAAGAGCTGCCCTGGCTCCACCTCTGTCCCACTACCCACTGGTAGCAGGGCGTCTTTCGTAGAATTATCCACTATCCCAAGGTTGTGTAATGCGGTACCTGACACCATCCTACGAACACCTTTCCATCCATTAGATTGGTTAGTACATAGTAGGGGAGGCGATGTAGATCCTTTTCTGATGATCGTCACCACGGCTGGCAGAGGAGGGACCAGCCCTATTAAAAAGACTAAGGATAAGACTTCTCTTCGTATTGTCAGCGCAGCAACATGGGACATACAAAGAAGCTATCAAAGAAACCTGCAGTTACTGCCGCCAAGGAGTCAATCCACAATCGAAGAGTGAGTGACCTCAGCCAATCCTGCAGCCCAAGCCTGGCTCTGTCTCCCCGCCGTGAGCAGGTCAATCACCAGCGCCAGCCAGCCAACCAGCCGTCGCCGCCACCATCATAACACTGCCATACCAGCATCGTGGTAAAGGGAGTCCCCTGGGATCTGCATGCACGATATGTGCATGCTGCAGCGCAGCAGCAGTGGCCCTCACTTCAGCCTGGGGCCCGACACCACTCGTCCGCGTGGAGCTAGCCAGCTACACAGAACTGTAAGCTGTTTTGGTTACCGGCCCGCCCTTATTAGGATGGGTGCTGTGTACTGAGGTAAGCTGACAGGATCGTCTAGCTCCAGGCCGCCAATGCTGTGCCTACGGGCACACAGCAGAGTCCTGTGTAGCCAAGCCGAACTGCCACTACTGTGGTGCTTCCTGTCTCACCTCAGCCTGCACAGGGCACAACCTCCGATGCCTCCGCCACTTCTGCGCCACCTGTAGTGGACACAGTCCCTACACCAACCAGGCATCCTGCTCCTACATCCCTACAGGAAGATACCACCTGCACAACCAGCACCGTCAACACCTCGGCAACAGCCAAGCAATTCAATGTAGCAACAACATCAGCAGCAACCACCTTCGTCGCCTGGGAGCAGCTCAGGGAGGAAGTTAGAAGCTAGACGAGCCATTCAGGATCTCCACTCAGAGGTCCTGGTTATGGCGGCCAAAGTTACCGCCCTGGAGGAACTCCTCAGAGAGCTCCAGGTTTCCACCCTCCAGGCAGCTCACTTCACGAGTGAACAACAGACAATCAACAGGAAGCCTTCAGGTTCTCATCCAGAACATTGTCAACTCCACCATCCAACAGCCAGCACCACCAGCATCGACACTCCAACATCAGCCACAACAGTAGCAGAGAAGTATCAACAGCAGAAGTTTCTGCTGAGTTCATATCTCGCAGTGCGATGTAGGAGCTACATATTCCGACACATTTATTCCGAATCTTTCCTTACCTAATGTATCTCTATTACCTAGGCTGCAGTCAGGTCTCATGGTGTAGCCTAGAACCATCTAGATGCACTCATACCCAATGGATAGCAGCTTAGCAGCTTCCAATTACTAACGCGGGTGCTAACCCACACCATTTCTTCCTTCACATTCCTTCCATTATTCGGTGGAGGTTTTTTACATGGAGTTGGGTAGTGCCAAGGACAGGCGAGGCCCACACACCCCACTTTGTCCTACAACACAGTGGAAATCTGTAAATGGATTTTTTTGTCCTCTCGGGGAGACTGTACAAGAGCCTTGAAGCAGCTTACAAAAGGATGAGCAAAAGTTGGCAAGTTTAAGAAAAATGAAACAAGAGCACTTATAAGTTGAACTGTTTTGAACTGCATGTCACATTGGTTTAAAGCGAATAAATTATCTGTGAATCTAGACAAAACAAAAATTGTTAAATTTAAAAACTAATCATACATCACACATTCTGATAGAAATTGGGAGCTGATCATGTTAGGAAGATCCTAACGAAATGCGTTCTAGGTAAATACTAGCAATAAATGGTGCATTGAGTATTAGTTGGACTCAAAATTATAATAATTTGTGCTTCATTGTATCATAGTCCTTACACATTGGAATTGGGATTAATGTTGTAATATTAAAAGAAATTTACAACATATTTCTGGGCTTTCAAGTAGACAGATATTTAGACTGGAAGGCTCACATTAAGTATATGTGAGCTATCTATGGATACATTAAATTACTGTACAAAGCATATTTTAATTCTTATCATGGAATATTTTGTGGCAACTCAGGAGAAGGTAAAGGAATATTTCTTACATAGAAGAAGGTTACACGAATCATTTTTAACACCTACAGGAGATTCTTCTAAAGATATTTTTAAAAACTGAAGGTGCATGTATTTATTCTCAATTCTAAAATTCTTTGTATGCAAGCACCTTGTACCAATCACAATGAAATTCACTGAATAAACACTAGGCAAAAGTACAACATCCCAGCGCTATAATTTCTTGCTTCCAGAAAGGTTTGTATTGTGACTTTGTGGGTTCGTGAAATGAAAAGTCCAATTGCACCACTCAAAAATGTTCTTTATTTCCACCGACTTACAGTTGAACACTTGCCAATTACACAGAATTACGTAATGCAGACAATTACGATTCACCAGTTCGTCCGTTAAAGTTCCACTTGCACTCGCAATTACGTAAACTCCTCCGACGCACGTACGCAGTCCGTCCCCTCACTGGGCGCTCCTCACAGCTGTTCGCCAAGAACTGACTGACTCCGGCCCGGCGCATCGCTTATATAAGACCAGCTGGCCAATCTAGAAGTTTCCGGATTAGACGAAACAACCCGCACGTTCGAGAACCTAGGGGGAGGGTAAAGAGACGGCACAGTGGCCCACAATCCCTCTCCTAATCATCCCTTCAGTTAGTGACAGGAGAAAAATGAGTGGGTGTTGCATGGCCTCTGGTCCCTTACTCAGCTGTCGTTTGTTGTGCTCCCCGATAGTTGGGTGACACTGCTCCCTCCTCAAAGCTGGTCCTCCCGAACAGCACCATCGTAGCGGGCTAGACGATCCAGGTGTCCCACCAACATCTTCCCTCGGGGAACCTTCTGGATGCGGTAGACCACGTCGTTAATCCTCTTCACCACCCAGTACGGTCCTTGCCATGCCTGCTGGAGCTTCGGGCAGCGTCCCTTGGTACGGGTAGGATGGTACAACCAGACCAGGTCACCTTACTGGAACCCTTGGCTGTTGGCTCGCCTGTCATACCTGGTCTTCATGCGGTCACTCGCCTTCTGGATGTTCTGGTGAGCCATCTCGTGCATGTCGTGGAGATGGTCCACCAAGTTCTCCACATACTCGGTCGCTGGCTGTTTCGCTTCCAGAGGGCTTCCAAAGGCCAGGTCACAAGGGAGACGTAACTCTCGGCCAAACATTAAGCTGGCTGGCGTCAACCCAGTTGTGTCGTGTGTAAACGAGCGGTAGGCCAGCGAGAACAGTGGCACCTTGACATCCCAGTCTCGCTGATGGCTGGCCACGACCTTCCTCAGGTGTTCTTCTAAGGTCTTGATGTATCTTTCGACCATGCCATCCGACTGGGGATGTAGAGGCGTAGTGCGAGTCTTGTTCACCCCAAGCCTTTGTAGTGCCTCCTTCATTAGGTTGGACTCAAAGTTGGTACCCTGGTCACTGTGTAACTCTAACGGCACCCCAAATCGACAGAACACTTGCTCCACGAGGCAGTCTGTGATTGTCTTTGCCTCTTGGTTTGGGATGGCATACACCCTTGATGAAGTAGTCCACGACCACCATTAGGTACTTGTTGCCTCGGTCGGAAACTGGGAACGGTCCAGCAATATCAACGGCGATCCGTTCGAAAGGCGCTCCGACGTTGTACTGCCGCATGCGACCCCGGCTCCTAGTCTGGGGGCCACGACTCGCCGAGCACACGTGACACTGACGGCACCATCTCTCAGCATCTGCTCGGAGCCTCAGCCAGTAGTAGCGCTGCCGTAGTTTCAATCGTTCGGTTCGCTCCCAGGTGTCCTCCCCAAGTACCGGAATACACTTCCTCCAAGACTTCCGGGACCTTACTCCGGGGAAGTACCAACTGTTCTCTCTGCGTCTTCCCATCGACTGACTCCCTTACCCGGAACAGCACGCCCACTCTGGTCTTCAACGAGTCCCATTGGGCCCAGTACGACTTGTACGTGGCGCTCCTCGGTGCGATGTCCTCCCAGGTTGGTCTCGTCCCTGCCTCCACTTCCCTCAGGAGTGGCCCCAAGTCTGCATCCGCCAGCTGCTCCCTCCTCAGGCCTGCGATATCCCAGCCATTCGCAGGCACTGCCGTGACTACTCGCACTGCTGCGGCACGCTCCTTCTCCTACACTCTTGTGCATGGGCCGCACTCTTCTGGACAGTGTGTTCGGGACATGGCGTCAGCGTTACCGCGGCTCTTCCCTCTACGATGTTCCGAGGTGAAGTCGTACTCCTGCAGCCTCTGGACCCAACCTGCTGTCTGGCCTTCTGGTCGCGCCGTCACCACCACCTCGCTCCTCGCAAGGTCAACCACGTCTTCGTTCAAGACGACCCTGCAGATTTCAAGGTGCTCTTCGGGTTGATGGAGTATAACCTCTTCTCCGTTGAGCCGCAGGACCTTCCTGCAGACGTCGACCGTCGCCTCGTGGCTCCTGAGAGCATCCAGTCCCAGAATCACCTCCTCAGCCACCTTCGCGACGAACACCCACATACGCACGGCACTCAGCCCCAAGGTCAGCTCCAGCAGGGCCTCCTTCTCCACAGGCAAGGTGTCGCCTGATGCCGTCACAAGCTCGTATGGTCGGCTCGACTTCCTCGTCGGCAAACCCTTCGCCACGTCAGGTCTGATGATGGTCACGGCTGCCCCAGTGTCCACCAGCACGCGGCACGGCTTCCCTCTCACCCAACCGTCCGCGATGAGGCTGTCATCCATACGCCGGCTGACGGCGCAGTGTCACTCGAGGGGATGGTGGTAATGGCGTCGACGTGCCCCTCTCCACGCCGGGCCTTACTCGTTCTTCCAGCTGCCCTTCCTGGTGTGGGCAGTCTCTCTGCAGGTGTCCGGGCTGTCCAAACCTCCAACACAGGCCACTAGGTGTTCGCCGGCGTCCCTCGGCTGGTCTTCTGTCTCCTGTGTAGCGGACACTCCTCGTTCTCGACGTCGGGATAGCTGTTACTTTGGCCGCCTCCATCCTTAATGCTGCCGTCAGCGCCTCGTGGATGGTTTTATAATCGCCGAGCATTAGGCGCTGACGAATCTCCGTGTCTCATACCCCGTCCACGAATGTGTACAGCTTCTCGGGATACGAACTCTGGTGGGAGGTCGACTAGGGCCTTGCTTGCCAGTTCTTCAACTGCCAGGGCGAACTCCTGCAGCGTCTCCCCCGGCTGCTGTGACCTTGCCTGAAGCTGGCTGCGGTACGCTGCGGCAAAGCGGTGGTTTCCGAAACGATTCTCCAGGGCCTCCCAGATGTCCTTGGGCGCCGCCGTTGTCTGCATCGCGTTTAGGACTTCCGCGGCCCGTCCCTGGAGGCTGGCTATTAACTGTGTGGCCTCCTCCTCTGGTGACCATTTGTTGTGCTTGGCCACTGTGTCGAACTGGAGGCGGAAGACCTCAAATGTTGACGCGCCGTCATATCTCGGAGGTTTGACGCGCGCTGATGTTGTGTCGCGTCCCGCTGCGTCGGCCTTCAAATCCTTCAACCTCCTGCCGACGACGTCCTCCATCATGGCGTTCAGGAACTTGACGCTGCTGTCGGCCTTCCCTTCCAGGTCGTTAACGCCGCTCGCCAGGTCCTCGACGCGCTCGTCCACTTGGCCCATCCGCTTGCCCAGCTCCATCACGTCATCCCTCACGCCGGCCAACTGTTCTTCAAATTTGGCGGCGAGAGCCTCGTTCGCCACCTTCATTTCCGTGGTCAGTTCGGCCATCTTTGCGGTCATTGTCGTGGCCAAATTGTTGTTTACCGTTTCCGTCTTTGCTGTTAATTCGACCTTCATTTCCTCCATCTTCTCGGTGATGTTGTCGTTGGCCGTCTTCATTTGTGTCAACTCGAGGGTGAGGTTGTCGATGGCCGTCTTCATTTGTTTCAACTCTGCTACCAGGTTGTTATTTGCCGCTTCTGTTTTTGTTGTTAACTCGTTCATCTTCGCGGCCAAGTTGTTATTTGCCGTCTCCAACTTCTTTTCCATTTTCTCGGTGATGTCATTTGCCGTCTTCATTTCCGATGTCAGTTCAGCCTTCATTTCCAACATCTTCTCCAAAATCTTTTCCAATGCCGCGTCCATGGTTGTAATGTTCGGTGATGTTGTCGTCCCGCTTCCTGACACCATGTGACTTTGTGGGTTCGTGAAATGAAAAGTCCAATTGCACCACTCAAAAATGTTCTTTATTTCCACCGACTTACAGTTGAACACTTGCCAATTACACAGAATTACGTAATGCACACAATTACGATTCACCAGTTCGTCCGTTAAAGTTCCACTTGCACTCGCGATTACGCAAACTACTCCGACGCACGTACGCAGTCCGTCCCCTCACTGGGCGCTCCTCACAGCTGTTCGCCAAGAACTGACTGACTCCGGCCCGGCGCGTCGCTTATATAAGACCAGCTGGCCAGTCTAGAAGTTTCCGGATTAGACGAAACAACCCGCACGTTCGAGAACCTAGGGGGAGGGTAAAGAGACGGCACAGTGGCCCGCAATCCCTCTCCTCTTCATTCCTTCAGTTAGTGACAGGAGACAAATGAGTGGGTGTGGCGCGGCCTCTGGTCCCTTACTCAGCTGTCGTTTGTTGTGCTCCCCGATAATTGGGTGACAGTATTATGAAATCATCAAAATATTTAATGCTCTTCCTAATGAACTTAAAGCAATAATTGATAATTTCAATGCTCTTAAAATTGCTGCTAGAGAGTACCTATTTCCAAAATCATATTATTCTGTACAAGATTATCGGAATTATACATTATGCTGATAATGCTTATGTAGCTCTGTACATAGAATTTATCTATTCTAATGACAAATAATTATCAATTTACCTTTGATGCCTGTTCAAAAGCTATTTTAATGTATGTATTGTGACTTTGTGGGTTCGTGAAATTAAAAGTCCAGTTGCACAAACTAAAATGTTCTTTATTACCACCGAATCACAATTGGTACACGTATCACACACAGTTACATATCACTCGCAATTACGCAACACTCACAATTACGTAACACTCGCTACTCGTACAACTCTCTCTAGAGCTGACTAAAAACTCAGAACTGAGAACTGCCTGAGTCGTCCAACGCGATGCTTATATAGGCAGATCGCTGCATCTCGAAACTTCGAAGCTCGGGACAATCATCCCGACTGTTCCAGATGTCAGGAGGAGGGGAAAGAGACGGTACACTGGCTCGTGATACTTTGCTAACCATTCCTTCAGTAAGCGCCACAAGATAAATGGGTAGGCTTGGCCTGAATGCCTCCTGTCCCCCACCCAGCTGTCAGTTGGTCCTGCCTTCTGATAATTGGGTGACAGTATTAAAGAACTGACAATAAATAATATTCACTGCAAATACAATATAACATTTCCTTTCTTGGAAGTGTTGAAAACAGTGTTGTTATGATAAATTAACTTTAAAGAGAGTCGATTAATGACACTAAACAACACTTACTTTTAAATTTTTCCGGAACATGTTTCTGAGGCTTCTGAGGGTATTCAATTTCGACATCCCCCAGAAAGATTTGTTCAGCAAGTTCCTTGAACCGCCACCAGAGGAGACCTGTGACAAAATATCGTCAACTACACCAATGAGAACCAGTCGAGGGCCGGCTGATGATAGAGGCAAAGCCTCAGAAACATGTTCTGGAAAAATTTAAAAGTGTTGTTTAGTGTCATTAATTGACTCTCTTTAAAGTTAAAATTAACAATATAACATGTTGAGATGTACTTGCAAAAGCCAAGCAAAAGTTTAAGAAAAAATAATAAAAAAAAAATAAAACTACCAAATTGTAATTGAAGAAACTATTTGTAGTTAGTTTTTGGCACTCTGTCACTTCCATTTTCAAATTAGTGAGGGACTAGATTCGGAAGCCATTGCATCCTTTTTCAGCCTCGAAGATCCGACTATCATCAATTGTTGTCCGCTCTCTTCTCTCTGGCGGTGGAACTATGAAGTTCCTTAACAAATTATCCAATCCAGTCTTTGTTAGGAGGTTTGCTTCTAAATTTCATTAATGCACAGCATTTGAAATAATAAATCAGTAAATTGAACAAAGAAGAAATTATATGCCCCAATCTTCAGGTTTCCATACTAATTTCTTGTATACTGTAGAAGACATGATTTAGATGAATTAGATGGAATAGATGAGATGGACAGACACATACTGTAGCCCATCGCATTGTTGGTTGGAGCCGCCCAAAAGCCATCACCAGGCATGCTTGGGCAGGAAAGAAAGAGACAGATAGTGAGCGCGAGTTGGACGCTTGCTGAGAGTGAGAAATAAATAAAGGGACAGAGATACTCTGAAATTTCCCACTACCATCGTGATTGTCATCGAACAATCGGCGGCTTTCTAGGAACAATGACTGGAGGTATAAAAGCCGCAAAGGTGTTAGTTGTTAATCAGCTGTTAATGTTGTGTGTGCAGCTGTGTATTAATTTGAAGTGTACCACAGTGAAGTCTTTTCTTTGGTTGTGTGTGGCGAGAATAAAGAGACGATCTTGAAGATTGCTTTTGTGTATGTTACGTAATTTTGCTGCTGCCAGGGTTGTAAAAAGCTTCCTTTTACTGAAATAAAGAGCATTTTAAATCTCTGCAAACAAGACTTAATTCTACGAACCCAAAAAGTCACAATTCTTTGTCACATACTTTTATATTGTGACTTTGTGGGTTCGTGAAATGAAAAGTCCAATTGCACCACTCAAAAATGTTCTTTATTTCCACCGACTTACAGTTAAGCACTTGCCAATTACACAGAAATACGTAATGCACACAATTACAATTCACCAGTTCGTAAGTTAACGTTCCCATGCACGTACACAGTCTTCTCGTCCGTTTGCTAGCTCGTCAAGCACTGACTGACTGCCCCCTTGCACGACGTGTCGCTTATATAGGGTCCGCTTGCCCATCTAGAAGGTTCTCGATTAAATTGAATGTCCCGTAATTTCCAGACCCTAGTAGAAGGGTAAAGAGACGGCTCAGGGGCCCGACATCCCTCCCCTAACCATCCCTTCAGTTAGTGACAGGAGACAAATGAGTGGGCGTGGCGTGGCCTCCGGTCCCTTCTCAGCTGTTGTTTGTGGTGCTTCCCGATAACTGGGTGACACTGCTCCCTCCTCAAAGCTGGTCGTCCCGAACAGCACCATCATAGCGGGCTAAACGATCCAGGTGTACCACCAACATCTTCCCTCGGGGAACCTTCTGGATGCGGTAGACCACGTCGTTAATCCTCTTCACCACCCGGTACGGTCCTTGCCATGGCTGCTGGAGCTTCGGGCAGCGTCCCTTGGTCCGGGTAGGACGGTAAAACCAGACTAGGTCACCTTGCTGGAACCCTTGGCTGTTGGCTTGCCTGTCATACCTGGTCTTCATGCGGTCGCTCGCCTTCTGGATGTTCTGGCGAGCCATCTCGTGCATGTCGTGGAGATGGTCCACCAAGTTCTCCACATACTCGGTCGCTGGCTGTTTCGCTTCCGGAGGGCTTCCAAAAGCCAGGTCACAAGGGAGGCGTAACTCTCGGCCGAACATTAAGCTGGCTGGCGTCATCCCAGTTGTGTCGTGTGTAGAGGAGCGATAGGCCAGCAAGAACAGTGGCACCTTGACGTCCCAGTCTCGCTGATGGCTGGCCACGACCTTCCTCAGGTGTTCCTCTAAGGTCTTGATGTACCTTTCGACCATGCCATCCGATTGGGGATGTAGAGGCGTAGTGCGAGTCTTGTTCACCCCAAGCCTTTGTAGTGCCTCCTTCATTAGGTTGGACTCAAAGTTGGTACCCTGGTCACTGTGTAGCTCTAACGGCACCCCAAATCGGCAAAACACTTGCTCCACGAGGCAGTCTGTGATTGTCTTTGCCTCTTGGTTTGGGATGGCATACACCTCCGGCCACTTGGTGAAGTAGTCCACGACCACCATTTGGTACTTGTTGCCTCGGTCGGAAACTGGGAACGGTCTAGCAATGTCAACGGCGATCCGTTCGAATGGCTCTCCGACGTACTGCTGCATGCGACCCCGGCTCCTAGTCGGAGGGCCACGACTCGCCGCGCACACGTGACACTGACGGCACCATCTCTCAGCATCTGCTCGGAGTCTCAGCCAGTAGTAGCGCTGCCGTAGTTTGTCAATCGTTCGGTTCGCTCCCAGGTGTCCTCCCGAAGTCCCGGCGTGCACTTCCTCCAGGACTTCCGGGACCTTACTCCGGGGAAGTACCAACTGCTCTCTCTGCGTCTTCCCATCGGGTGATTCCCATACCCGGAACAGCACGCCCTCTCTGGTCTTCAACGAGTCCCATTGGGCCCAGTACGACTTGTAGGTGGCGCTCCTCGGTGCGATGTCCTCCCAGGTTGGTCTCATCCCTGCCTCCACTTCCCTCAAGAGTGGCCCCAAGTCTGCGTCCGCCAGCTGCTCCCTCCTCAGGCCTGCGCTATCCCAGCCTTCAGCAGGCACTGCCACAACTACTCGGACTGCTGCGGCACGCTCCTTCTCTTCCACTCTTGTGCACTGGCCGCACTCTTCTGGACAGGGTCTTCGGGACATGGCGTCTGCGTTACCGTGGCTCCTTCCTCTACGATGTTCCGAGGTGAAGTCGTACTCCTGCAGCCTCTGGACCCATCGTGCTGTCTGGCCTTCCAGGTTCTTAAAGCTCAATAGCCAGGTTAGGGCGGAATGGTCAGTCCTCAGGTGGAATGGCTGACCGTACAGGTACTTGTGGAAGTGCTCCAATGTCTTTACTACCGCCAGTAACTCCCGTCGGGTGACGCAGTAGTTCTTCTCTGCCTTGGATAGCGTCTTGCTGTAATAGGCTATCACCCGCTCATGGCCATCCTGGATCTGCGATAGGACACCTCCAATGCAATGGTCGCTGGCGTCGGTGTCCACAATGAAGGCGCCACCCGGTTGTGGGAAACGCAAAATTGGAGCACTGCACAGGGTCTCCTTTAGGTGCTGGAAAGCGTTTTCTGCGTCCTCCGTCCACACATAAGGCCGGTGTTCCTCTGTCAGGCGGGTGAGGGGTTTTGCGATGTTGGAGAACCCCTTTATGAAGTGCCTGTAATAACTGCACAGCCCCAGGAAACTGCGCAATTCTTTCTTATCCTTTGGGCGAGGCCAATCTCTCACAGCCTTTGTCTTCTCCGGGTCTGTGGCCACTCCGGTTGCTGAGACTATGTGGCCCAAGTAGTTAACTTCCTTGCGGAAGAGCTGGCACTTCTTCGCGTTCAGCTTCAAGTTGGTCGCCTGCAGTCTCTGTAGCACCTTACTCAGATTCTCGAGGTGATCTTCAAAAGTCTTCCCGACGATGATGATGTCGTCGAGGTATAGCAGGCAGGCATCGTAGGTCAGCCCTCTCATCACTGACTCCATAAGGCGCTGGAAGGTAGCTGGTGCGTTGCAGAGGCCAAAGGGCATAACCGTGAACTGCCAGAGCCCTTGGCCCGTCGAGAATGCGGTCTTCTCCTTGTCTCTCGGGTCTAGAGCTACCTGCCAGTAGCCCGACTTCAGGTCCAGGGTCGAGAACCACTGTGCACCAGCTAGCGTGTCCAGGGTGTCGTCAATCCGGGGTAAGGGAAAACAGTCCTTCCGGGTGACGGTGTTCAACTTTCTGTAGTCTACGCAGAAGCGCAGCTCGCCGTTCTTCTTTGTCACCAAGACTACAGGGGAACACCAAGGGCTGTCAGACTCTTCAATCACTCCCCTGGATCTCATGTCCTCCAGCATGTCTCGTACCGCCCCTTGCTTCGCCAGCGGAACGCGTCTATGTGGTTGCCGAATAGGCCGGGCGTCTCCGGTGTCGATGCGGTGAAGCACTTTGTCCGTGCGGCCGTAGTCACTATCACCTTGGCTGAAGACGCGCTGATACCGTCTTAGCAGTTGTCGAACCTTCTCCAGCTGTTCTGTGGTCAGGTGGTCGGCCGCCCTCTCCACCAAGCCTTCTAGCCGGGGCCCCAGGTGTTGCTTCAGCGCCGGCACCTGGGTCTCGTCGATAGCTGTTACGCTCACCACGGGCTCGCACATTCCCAACTCCGTCCCGGCCTGGACGTCGTGATCGGCGTCCGTAGGATTTAGCAGTCTCACGGGCACCTCCTCTCGGCACGGCAGCAATGCCCTGGCTACACACAATCCGTTTACAGGCGTCTTCTGGTCCAGCATCATGTTCCTGGTTCTCTGACCCTCCAGTCGCGCCGTCACCACCACCTCGCTCCTCGCGGGGACAACCACGTCTTCGTCCAAGACAACCCTGCAAATTCCAAGGCGCTCTTCGGGTTGACGGAGTATAACCTCTTCTCCGTTAAGCCGCAGAACCTTCTTGCCGACGTCGACCGTCGCCTCATGGCTCCTGAGGGCATCCAGTCCCAGAATCACCTCCTCAGCCACCTTCGCGACGAACACCCACAGACGCACGGCACTGCGTCCCAAGTTCAGCTCCAGCAGGGCCTCCTTCTCCACAGGCAAGGTGTCGCCCGATGCCGTGACAAGCTGGTATGGCCGGCTTGGCTTCCTTGTCGGCAAACCCTTCGCCACGTCAGGTCTGATGATGGTCACGGCCGCCCCGGTGTCCACCAGCACGCGGCACGGCTTCCCTCTTACCCAACCGTCCGCGATGAGGCTGTCATCCATACGCCGGCTGACGGCGCGCAGTGTCACTCGAGGGGATGGTGGTGATGGCGCCGACGTGCCCCTCTCCACGACGGCCCTTACTCGTTTTCCGGCTGCTCTTCCTGGTGTGGGCAGTCTCTCTGCAGGTGTCCGGGCTGTCCACACCCCCAACACAGGCCACTAGGTGTTCGCCGGCGTCCCTCAGCTGGTCTTCTGTCTCCGGCGTAGCGGACACTCCTCGTTCTCGACGTCGGGATGGATGTTATTTTGGCCGCCTCCATCCTTAATGCCGCTGTCAGCGCCTCGTGAATGGTTTTATATTCCCCGAGCATTAGGCGCTGACGAATCTCCGTGTCCCGTACCCCGTCGACAAAATTGTAGGCGGCTTCCCGGGATACGAACTCCAGTGGCAGGTCAACCAAGGCCTTGCTAGCCAGCTGCTCGATGGCTATGGCGAACTCCTGCAGCGTCTCCCCCGGCTGCTGCGACCTTGCCTTTAGCTGGCTTCGGTATGCTGCGGCTAAGCGGTGGTTCCCGAAGCGATTCTCCAGGGCCTCCCAGATGTCCTTGGGCGCCGCCGTCGTCTGCTCCGCGTTTAGGACTTCCGCGGCTCTTCCCTGGAGGCTGGCTATTAACTGTGTGGCCTCCTCCTCCAGTGACCATCCGTTGTGCCTGGCCACTGTGTCGAACTGGCGGCGGAAGACCTCAAACGTTGACGCGCCGTCATACTTGGGAGGTTTGACGCGCGCAGATGTTGTGTCGCGTCCCGGCGCGTCGGCCTTTAAATCCTTCAGCTTCCTGCCGACGACGTCCTCCACCATGGCGTTCAGGGACTTCATGCTGCTGTCGGCTTTTCCTTCCAGCTCATTAACGCGGCTCGGCAGGTCTTCGACGCGCTCGCCTAACTCTGTGACGTTCTCTTTTACGCCGGCCAACTGTTCTTCAAACTTTGCGGCGAGAGCCTCGTTCGCCGCCTTCATTTCCGTGGCCAGACTGCCGTTCGCTGCTCTCATTTCTGTGGTTAACTCGGCCTTCATTTCTTCCATCTTCTCGGTGATGTTGTCGTTGGCCGTCTTCATTTGTTTCAGTTCCGCTAAAATCTTTTCTAATGCTGCCTCCATTGTGTTATGTTGCACTTCTGACACCAATTGTGACTTTGTGGGTTCGTGAAATGAAAAGTCCAATTGCACCACTCAAAAATGTTCTTTATTTCCACCGACTTACAGTTAAGCACTTGCCAATTACACAGAAATACGTAATGCACACAATTACAATTCACCAGTTCGTAAGTTAACGTTCCGATGCACGTACACAGTCTTCTCGTCCGTTTGCTAGCTCGTCAAGCACTGACTGACTGCCCCCTTGCACGACGTGTCGCTTATATAGGGTCCGCTTGCCCATCTAGAAGGTTCTCGATTAAATTGAATGTCCCGTAATTTCCAGACCCTAGTAGAAGGGTAAAGAGACGGCTCAGGGGCCCGACATCCCTCCCCTAACCATCCCTTCAGTTAGTGACAGGAGACAAATGAGTGGGCGTGGCGTGGCCTCCGGTCCCTTCTCAGCTGTTGTTTGTGGTGCTTCCCGATAACTGGGTGACAATATTTTGGGGAAAGGCCCAGTAAATAATGCTTAAACTGCTGCCCTCCGCAAATATGCAAAAATCAGATTTACCATTAGATTTGCATCCTCCAGAAGAAAAACAAGAAATATAAATGAACAGAAAAGTAAACGACTAACTTAAATTAAAGGCCATGGTTTTTAAGTAAGCTAATGTACTGTGATGATATTAATAGTTTGGGATGCACCACTTTTCTTCCTATTTTCATAAATATTACAATATTACTTGTCAATATGCTATAATTACTGTTAAGTTTAGCATGTGCAGTTTCAAGAGACTTGTGTTTCTGAGCTGTAAAAACTTATTTTAACTTATTACTCAATTTTGTATTCTAGTTTCTGGGATAACTTTTTACAAGTTTAAGTAGCTGTTACCCTTTTTTAGCCATCTCAAGTACTAGGACTGTCTTAAATAAATGTGATTTCCATGTACAATTACTCAACATAAAAGTTTGATGAAATGTGTTTGAGAGATCAGTGTCTCCATCAACTGAAACCCAGAGATGCGATCATTAAAATATTTTCATGTTTTGGTTATAAAGTAAAGATAAAGTGCATCAATTAGTGCATGTCTGGCATATATTTGTAATGCAATTTAAAGTTTACAATTAATCTTACCTTCTCTAATATTCAGTATAAACTCGGCATCATAGAATGATAAATCCACAACCCAGTGATACATATTCTGTAATTCTCCTCCAAAATGGGTTGCTGCTTCTTGTGATCCAAATGAATGAGTTCCAACTCGATTGCAAGTTACCCTATACTTTAGAACTTTTTCTTCTGGTTTTCTGCTGTCAAGTTTATCAAGAAGCTCTTTTTCTTTATACTTCTTGTGTATTTCAAAACAATGTCCCACTTTCATTGGATAAAAGCCATTTTGGACTTGTAATATTCTACTATTCAGAGTATCAAAACATTGTTCTTTACTTTCTTCTTGCTCTACAAGTGCTTTGTATGCCAGCTTAACTTTGTCTTCAATAAGTCTTGCATTTTCATAATTTTCTTTTGTGGGAAAAGTAATTCCCTGAAAATTTGTGGACTTTCTCCAGAAATTAACAACCTTATTTATACACTTTTCATTAATTTCTTTCTTGATTAACTTACAATCTTTTTCCTAAAACAAAAACAAAACAAAAAATGAAACCACAATAGTATTTCTTTTTTCAGAATGATCAAATACAAAATAAGTACTTTGCTTATAGTACATTAATACAGTTACCACATATGTGATAATCAGGGTGCAGATTTTAATACCTAAAAATGTTTGAAAAATGTTCTACAAAAATGACTAAAATTCAATGAAAATGACCTAATAATTGTAAAAAAAAAAAAAAAAAAAAAAAAAAAAAAAAAAAAAAAAAAAAAAAAAAAAACCCTAAAATTGGATTTCCTAAAAATTACTAATCAAAAGTTATAAATTATAATTATAAATTAAAGATTATTGAATTAATAGGCATACATACTTGTTTTTCAACACTAAAAAGTAGAAAATAACAACGAAATTCACCAATTAATTATCAATTTGAGTATACGTAAAATCTAATAAATCTATTAGAAATTTAGTTCTAAATTTATTAGAAAAAAATTAAAATATTGAATATATGGGCGGCATCAGTAATGGAGCAGCACGTCCTCATATTGGATCCTATTAGTCCAAAGCAACACAACACATATACTTGAATGATTTACTTTCTCTAACACTTCTGAAGTCAACAAAAATATTTTATCTTGGCCATCCACCTCTAGTGCCCCTACTATTACATTGGATACATACTGACCTTCACTGTCCATGCTTTCATCAATAGAAACACATTTTTTCCTGTGGCATACTCTCTTATATTTCACATAATGGAATATAATTTTTTCTTAATGCTGACTTGTCCTGTAAACAATGCCCCATGTGATGTTTCAGAAAGTTTTTCAACTTAGCGTTATTAGGTTTTTTAGAGGAATATTTGCAGACATAAACACATCACATAACTCCTTAAATAGCTCAGAACCTGCACCAACATTTTATCCTACACTCTCAGAAAGTAGCATTTGTACATTATTCCACTTGTTAACATTTTCCACAGCCATCTTATGTTTGACACGTCCGATATGCTGTTGCACTGTGAATCATTTCTCAGCTGCTACCTTAATTTCACAAAGCTTTCAAACAATATGGAACCATCTGTAGAAAACAACTTACTCTCCAAACTCATTTACAATATTCTTTAACCTTGTAGCAACACTAGGCTTCACTTTCGACATAATTTTATAGAATACGTAAATAACATGATGCACAATGACAGTGTTACAAATCAGCTAGTTCACTGGCCCAGTAGCACAGTTGCTACTCCAAGCAGTGCAAGGCAATGAGAAAGGAAAATCCCCTACGATGAAGTCAACCCAAATTGTACCTATGCGGTCAAGAATCGTGCTACTGCAAGAGATGACGCAATTTAAAAATTATTATTGATGTCCCAATATGTTTAAAAATGAACAGAAAAATGCCCTGAAATATTAAAAAATGATCTAAAACTTTAACATAGAGAAAAAAGACCAAAAAAATTCCCGTAATGAAATGTCATCAGAATTTGCGCCTTCGTGATAATCATGAGGTTGAATTAACATAATTTGAATTCCTTTTTTTATTAGGGTTTTTTCTGTAAAAATAAGATACAGCAATGCTATATCAACTTTCTGCGTGCCTTCCTGATTTCAAAATATATTTGTCCAAGTGTACTGCTACAGTTATGATGCTTTGCTTGAACATAAAAAAGGATGAGGGATATATTTGATAGCAGTTTGTGTATCTGTAGAGACATGCTGTTTGTGTGCTAAAGAAACAATTATCATCCACAAAAGGTGGTGTTGTGCCTGATAAACAGGCCTCTAAGGTCTTTTCAAGCCCCATGGCACTCTGAGAATCATAGCAGTTAAAGAGAATCCTGGTGAACAGGAACAGCCCTCCCAACTTCCAAATGCTTGGGAGGTATCCTAAATTTAGGCCTGAAATATCTAAAATGCAAATTATAATTTTAATTTTGTGTATCCCCCTTGGTGACATCTACAGTAAAAATTGGGCATTAAACATTACTAGAAACACCATTTATTGAGAACCAATACAATGAACAGCTGATTAAGAATGGCCAATAATGGTTTGACCGCAAATTATTGGTTGTGATGATTTAAAAATTAATGAGATTCTGCTTCTTGTTCTGAATGAATACGTTCTGTTCACTGTAAGGTCAGTAAGTTTCACCAATTTTGTATCTTTGCGTACTTCATCATTTATGTTGCAAAAATGTGTGACCATTGCTAATTTTTCTGTTTTTATCTGATATCCCTGAAGTACTGTTTGGTTCTGATATCCATGCTTCTCTTTGTTCCGTAAAGACTTTATTACATTCTTATTTCCTCAATCTTAGATTTTCTCATATTCATGGTTGTTTGTCCTACTATCATAGGGTGCTAATATGATCCTGAATTTCTTGGAAAGCTTTTGAAGTGCTCTTGGACAAAAAATTAATCTTTGTGCTTGGTAAAACCTTTTTAAAAAGGTTTTATTAATGAAGCTCCACTGCCTATAAATACTTATATTTATAATTTTATTTGTGCTTGGTGGTTGTATAAATAACAGTAGTAATCATCATCGTAGTACTAGTAGTAGCGGCAGCGGCGGTGGCGGTGGCGGTGGCGGCAGCAGCAGCAGCAGCAGCAGCAGCAGCAGCAGCAGCAGCAGCAGCGGCGGCGGCGGCGGCGGCGGCAGCGGCAGCAGCAGCGGCAGCAGCAGCAGCAGCAGCAGCAGCAGTAGTAATAATAAATTCTATTAACCCAAGAGCGGGCATGCTGGGGTATAAAGTACCCCAATCTTACATATTTGTATGTGGCAAAATGCTAATGATTCCATCAATCTGTTATGCTTGCTATTTGCTTATTGTTCTTTTTAGCGTGTGTTGATACAGTCACATCTTCTTTTGCAAATGTGAAGAATTGTTTATATTTGTGTTTTTCCAGCTGAACGATGCGTGCAAAATACCCAAATGTTTAATGCTTTTTATTGGCCAAAATAATTAAACCAGACTAACAAAAAAATACGTGTATCAGTTTTTTCCTTCATAGAACATATAAACTCAATATCAATGAAATCGGAGACATAAAGGTCAATTTCCCCCGAAATTTGTACGATTTGACATGGAATGACTCATATGGCCAGCAAAATTAAAAAATTCCTGTTCTTTATTTTATAATAGCTTGAATATCACCTATTTAATTTCATCAAAATCAGAAAGGTATTGCCAGGGCCACTTGTTGATTTAAGGAATTCATCAGTTTTCATTATAACTCACAGCTTTGTTTTAACATAAGGAGAGAGTTCAATATAAAACAGCTTACCGCAGATGTGTTTGTGAAGTCAACAGCATGATTGATGCCAGCCAATAATACAATATTGTCAATTGATCTCATCTTGAAAATCTGAAAGGAAGAAACACAACCAATTTAAATATATATCAACTATAATAATGAAGTACACCAAACATTAAAGGATCAATTATTATCAGATGTAACGAAAATGATGGGCGGTGGCGATCACAGGTTACCACAGCTCCACGTTGTGCACCAGTTTGAAGCAAATATTATAGTGAGCAATGAGGTTTCTCTCAGGGTATGCGTGGATGTGTGTGAGAAGGAAATTTTACAACACTGGAATGCCCGTCTCCAAATTATTTATTCACTGCTTCTTATTTCAAACCTCGAAATGGAAGCTGCCGACCGAGGGTTACCAATCTCGGTTTATAGTGACTGAATGCTAATTATATTTCTCGATAAATTTTGATGACCCGACAAATTTTCAAGACAGAACAAGTTGACCGCTCTAATAGGCTTGACGTCTCAGACTCCTCTCTTGATATCGGCTACACGCCGGATAATGTTTATAATGGTTTGCTAGCCGCGAACCGTCTCCCTCGGCCTTACGCCGGAGAGTGCCCTCACCACAACTGCGCGTGTGTATTTATATATATAACTTTCACTCTTCAAAACTCTTTTAAACCAAGTCCTTTTGTGGCTGTTTTGCTCGCCATTGTAAACGATCCAAAGAATTCCCTATTCATATACAAGTGACGATTCCTTTAGAAACCTTCTAAGGACACTGCTCCTTTCATTCATGGCTTTGTTAGAACACTTTCCCCACTGGACTGGCCTTGCCCGTTGTCGTAACAAAGAACCAACATTCCTTCGACATCTTTCATGACTGCTTCTGTCAACCCATAATTTCGGTATCACAGACAATGTTAACATACACTATATGTATAAAAATTTTACTTCATTCGAACACCACAGTGAAGTGAAACATAATTAAATTATAAATGAGCCATATTTTTTACAATCAGCTTCACTTACGTACCTATATTGAGGATATGTTTCGCAAACCATTGTTTGCATCATCAGCTCTATTGTGACTAAAGCCTGATCCAGTGGTGTAGGTAGTCTTGGAGTTGCTGCTGTCATCTGTTGATTTTGTGAACAATTTAAATGTGGAGTTGTCTTCTGGCAGGATTTCAAAGTTCATTAGTTGGTTTCTATGCCTTTCTATGTATATTCTCTCCCATATGAAGAGCTCCCTATGTTTTTGTACGTATTTTAGTAATGTGGTGCGATCTTCAATCTCAAGATTTTCAGACCAGAAATGAGCTGTTATTGCAGACTTATCAATATTGTGACTTTGTGGGTTTGTGAAATTAAAAGTCCAATTTCACAAACTCATAAATGTTCTTTATTTCCACCAAATTACAGTTGGAACACTTGCCGATTACAGAGAATTACATAGCGCACACACTTACAATTCACCAGTTCGTCTGTCACAGGTCCACTTCACACTCGCAAATACGTACAACTCCTCCGATGCATGTACACAGTCTTCCAATACGTTCACTAGCACGGTGCTCCTCCGGCTGCTCGCCAAGAACTCAACTGAACTCGTCCACTGCAGGCCTTATATAGGGAAGATCGCAGATTCTGGAAGTCTCGGGTTTCAGTGACTCTTCCCGACTGTTCCAGACGCCAGGGGGGGAAAGAGATGGCTAGTGATGTTTTTCCAACCATCCCCCTCGTTAGCGCTACAAGATAAATGGGTAGGCGTGGCCTCAATGCCTCCTGTCGCCTAACTGGCTGCTAGCTAGTCGTCCCGAACACCACCATCGTAGCGGGCCAGGCGATCCAGGTATACCACCAACATCTTCCCACGGGGAACCTTCTGGATGCGGTAGACCACGTCGCTAATCCCCTTCACCACCCGGTACAGTCCTTGCCATGGCTGCTGAAGCTTCGGGCAGCGTCCCTTGGTCCGGGTAGGACGGTACAACCAGACCAGGTCACCTTGCTGGAACCCTTGGTTGTTGGCTTGCCTGTCGTAGCAGGTCTTCATGCAGTTGCTCGCCTTCTGGATGTTCTGGCGAGCCATCTCGTGCATGTCATGGAGGTGGTCCACCACCTTCTCCACATACTCGGTCGCTGGCTGTTTCGCCTCCGGAGGGCTTCCAAAAGCCAGGTAACAAGGGAGGCATAACTCTCGGCCGAACATTAAGCTGGCTGGCATCATCCCAGTTGTGTCGTGTGTAGACGTGCGGTAGGCAAACAAGAACAGTGGCACCTTGACGTCCCAGTCTCACTGATGGCTGGCCACGACTTTCCTCAAGTGTTCCTTTAAGGTCTTGATGTACCTTTCGACCATGCCATCCGACAGTGGATGTAGAGGAGTTGTGCGGGTCTTGTTAACCCCAAGTCTTGCTAGTGCTTCCTTCATCAGGTTGGACTCAAAATTGGTGCCCTGGTCGCTGTGGAGCTCCAACGGCACCCCAAATCGACAGAACACTAGCTCCACAAGGCAGTCTGAGATTGTCTTTGCCTCTTGGCTCGGGAAGGCATACACCTTCGGCCACTTGGTAAATAGGTACACGACCACCATCAGGTACTTGTTGCCTCGTTCGGACACTGGGAACGGTACAGCAATGTCAACGGCGATCCATTCGAATGGCGCTCCAAGTTGTACTGCTGCATGCGACCCCGGTTACTAGTCTGGGGACCGCGACTTGCCGCGCACACGTGACACTGACGGCACCATCTCTCAGCGTCTGCTCGGAGCCTCAGTGAGTAGTAGCGCTGCCGCAGTTTCTCAATCGTTCGGTTTGCTCCTGAAGTACCAGCATGCACTTCCTCCAAGACTTCCGGGACCTTACTCCGGGGAAGTACCAACTGTTCTCTCTGCGTCTTCCCATCGGGTGATTCCCATACACGGAACAGCATGCCCTCTCTGATCTTCAACCAGTCCCATTGGGCCCAGTACGACTTGTATGTGCCGCTCCTCGGAGCGATGTCCTCCCAGATCGGTCTTGTCCCTGCCTCCACTTCCCTCAAGAGTGGCCCCCCGTCTGCATCCGCCAGCTGCTCCCTCCTCAAGCCTGCGCTATCCCAGCCACCCCCAGGCACTGCCGTGACTACTCGGACTGCCGCAGCACGCTTCTTCTCTTCCACTCTTGTGCACTGGCTGCACTCTTCTGGACAGGGTCTTTGGGACATAGCGTCTGCGTTACCGTGGCTCTTCCCTCTACGATGTTCCGAGGTGAAGTCGTACTCCTGCAGCCTCTGGACCCAGCGTGCAGTCCGGGCTTCCATGTTCTTAAAGCTGAATAGCCAGGTTAGGGCGGAATGGTCAGTCCTCAGGTGGAATGGCTGACCGTACAGGTACTAGTAGAAGTGCTCCAAGATCTTTACTACCGCCAGTAATTCTCGCCGGGTGACACAGTAGTTCTTCCAATACAGTGGTCGCTGGCGTTGGTGTCTACAATGAAGTCGCGACCTGGTTGTGGAAATCCCAAAATTGGAGCACTGCACAGGGTCTTCTTCAGGTGCTGGAAAGCGTCTTCGGCATCCTCCGTCCACACATAAGGCCGGTGTTCCTCTGTCAGGCGGGTGAGGGGTTTTGCGATGTTGGAGAACCCCTTTATGAAGCGGCGGTAATAACTGCACAGCCCCAGGAAACTGCGCAACTCTTTCTTATCCTTTGGGCGAGGCCAATCCCTCACAGCCTGTGTCTTCTCCGGGTCTGTGGCCACTCCGGTTGCTGAGACTATGTGGCCCAAGTAGTTCACTTCCTTACAGAAGAGCTGGCTGGCACTTCTTCACGTTCAGCTTCAAGTTGGTCGCCTGCAGTCTGTGTAGCATCTTACTCAGATTCTCGAGATGGTCTTCAAAAGTCTTACCGACAATGATGATGTCGTCCAGGTATAGCAGGCAGGCCTCGTCAGTCAGTTCTCTCATCACTGACTCCATGAGGCGTGGGAAGGTAGCTGGTGCGTTGCAGAGGCCGAAGGGCATAACTGTGAACTGCCAAAGCCCTTGGCCTGTCGAGAATGCGGTCTTCTACTTGTCTCTCAGGTCTAGAGCTACCTGCCAGTAGCCCGACTTCAGGTCCAGGGTCGAGAACCACTGTGCACTAGGTAGCGTGTCCAGGGTGTCGTCAATCCGGGGTAAGGGGAAACAGTCCTTCCGGGTGACAGCGTTCAGCTTCCTGTAGTCCACGCAGAAGCGTAGCTCGCCGTTCTTCTTCGTCACCAAGCCTACAGTGGAACACCAAGGGCTGTCAGACTCTTCAATCACTCCCCTGGATCTCATGTCCAGCGTCCCCGGTGTCGATGCGGTGAAGCACTTTGTCCGTGCGGCCGTAGTCACTGCTACTTTGGCTGAAGATGCGCTGGTATCGTCTCAGCAGTTGAACTTTCTCCAGCTGCTCTGCGGCCAGGTGATCGGCCGCCCTCTCCAGTAGACCTTCCAGCCGGGGCCCCAGGTGTTGCGCGGCACCGGCTCCTGTGTCTTGTCGATTGCTGTTACGCTCACCACGGGCTCGCACGTTCCCAAATTTGTCCCGGCCTGGACGTCGTGATCAGAGTCCCTTGGATTTAGGAGTCTCACTGGCACCTCCTCTCGGCACGGCAACAATGCCCTGGCTACACATAGTCCATGTACAGGCATCTTCTAATCCAGCATCATGTTCCTGGTTCTCTGGCCTTCCAGTCGCGCCGTCACCACCACCTCACTCTTCGCGGGGACAACCACGTCTTCGATCAAGATGACCCTGCAGTTTCTAAGGCGCTCTTCGGGTTGACGGAGTATAACCTCTTCTCCGTTGAGCCGCAGGACCTTCCTACCAACGTCGACCGTCGCCTCCTGCTCCTGAGGGCATCCAATCCCAGTATCACCTCCTCAGCCACCTTCGCGACGAACACCCACAGATGTACGGCACTCCTTCCCAAGGACAACTTTAGCAGGGCCTCCTTCTCCACAGGCAAGGTGTCACCCGATGCCGTCACAAGCTGGTATGGTCGGCTCGGCTTCGTCGTCGGCAAACCCTTGGCCACGTCAGGTCTGATGATGGTCACGGCTGGCTCGGTGTCTACGAGCACGCGGCACGGATCCCCTCCACCCAGCCGTCCGCGAGGCTGTCATCCAAACGCCGGCTGACGGCGCGCAGTGTCACTAGAGGGGATGATGGTGATGGCGCTGACGTGCTTCTCCCCACGACGGCCCTTACTCGTTTTCCGACTGCTCTTCCTGGTGTGGGCAGTCTCTCTCCAGGTGTCCGGGCTGTCCACATCCCCAACACAGGCCACTAGGTCTTATTTCCACCGAATTACAGTTGGAACACTTATCGATTACAGAGAATTATGTAGCGCACACAATTACAATTCACCAGTTCGTGTCACAGGTCCACTTTGCACTCGCAATTCCATACAACTCCTTCGATGCACGTACACAGTCTTCCAGTCCGTTCACTAGCATGGCGCTCCTCCGGCTGCTCGCCAAGTACTCAACTGAACTCGTCCACTGCAGGCCTTATATAGGGAAGATCGCCGTTTCTGGAAGTCTCGGGGTTCAGTGACTCTTCCCGACTGTTCCAGACGCCAGGGGGGGGGGGGAGAAAGAAATGGCTAGTGATGTTTTTCCAACCATCCCCCTCGTTAGCGCTACAAGATAAATGGGTAGGCGTGGTCTGAATGCCTGCTGTCGCCTACCCGGCTGCTAGCTGGTCGGGCCTTCCGATATTAAGGTGACAATATTTTTGTATCTTAGGTGCCTACAATGTTCTTTCTTTCTAGTGCCTGTTTCTTTTTGTCCTCCCTATGTAAATTTTTTCATCCTTTACACTTAATCTTGTAAATGCCTGATTTTTCTTCTGGTTTTATTCTATCTGTATGGTTGATGTGAAGTAGGTTTTTAAGGTTACAATTGTTTTTTGGTGCCAGTGATATGCTTTATTCCTACAATATTTTTTGGAACTTTTTTGTGGCCCAGGGGTGGTATGCAAATTTAGCAAATCTAATTTGTTTCAGTGGTGAAAGAGCTGTGATCTGTTTTAATCTTTTCTGAAGTTGTAATGATTTTTTGTTTGTTTTGTTTTTTGTCTACAAGGCTTTTTCCATATCCATTTTTAATTTCAGTTTTTAAGATTTGATGGCTTTCTTTTTTATATTCTTGCTGGCTGGCTATATGGTACAAAATTATATGCCAAAGTTTATCCGAGAACTGGATAAATGTTTTTAGCTGACAAACCTGCAGTATTTCCGACAAGTTTACAATGTTCCCAATTGGATGCAGTATTGGTATGTGCTCAGCCATCATTTATCTTATCAAATCAAATCAATTTATTCATCCCTAGAGATTACATACATGATATAGGACACGTCAATTTGTGTAAGTTACATAACTAGATAAATAAAATTATTTACGATTTTAAAGAAAAATCAAAATATTTACAATGTTAATGAAAATCAAGATGATGCATTTACAATAAAAGATATTACAATATTACAAAGAAAATTATTTCCTGAATTGAATTGGGAGTCAGGAGCTGTATGCAATATATCCAGATGTACAGTGATTATGTATATGAATTTGAGGCCTCTAAATATTCCTCTACACTGTAAAAGCCGTGTTCTTGCAATAGAGATACTACACTGTGTTTAAACTTCTTGGGACACCTAATTGCTTTCAATGTTTGTGGCAGACTGTTATATAGCTTAGTAGAGTTATATAATGTGCTTTGTTGAAATAATTCTTAATATGCTCCAAGCCATCAATTTTACTGGCAATAAATGGATACTAGAAAATTAATTTCAAACAACAAACCAATGGTCTAGAAAATCAAATTTGTCCTCAATGTGAATTCTAAATAACTGAAGACATTAGTAAGTATGAGAGTGAAATATGTGAATAGTCTCTAAAGAACATGATAGAAACTTATGCAAAACCTCACTATATGGAACTGTAACTTAGCATTTTTTAAATTTAGTATATAAAAATCAATTCTAGATTTCGTTGGGGCTTCTAATGAGATATTTTACTGCAAAATAGATATTTTTGGGAACATATCACAATTAGGATAAGTGAAAACTGCATTTTAAACATAGAAGTAGGAAAGAGCTAAGGGACAAGTTTATAACATTTTTTACAGGTTCATGATCCACATCAAAACACAGCTGTATCTAGGTTGTAGTCTTTGTTTTAATACTGTGGTGCATTCATAGGAACAAAATAGAAAAATTTTGAAGAAGCTGATTGCATCATAGAAATTTCCCTTCCTCTCAAAGATAAGTATGAACTTTCATGTGGCCATCCAAACTAGCTGATAAAGTCTGTTTAGTTAATGCGTGTGCAGTTCAGAATCAAAGGAACCTGAGCCTCCCGCCCACTAATGACCGTCATAAATCTATCTCCACACTTCAGAAATGGAACACTGTCGTTGAGGACCAATAACAACCCTGATTTTCTCGAAGTGACAGCCGCATGTCTACTCCACGTGGAGTCTCAGTTGCCAAAGTTCCAACTTCCAGTTGATCTGTTTCATTACGTGCAGAAATTCGTTGTGTGTCACGATGTGGAGACCGTGGGAGGGAAATGCAGTGGTAAATGCAAATGAAGTAGTAGATTACTTTCAGTCAAGTGAAAATAGTCAAAGTGATGACAATAGTGTGCATAACTGGGCCAAGTTATATTACTGGAAAAGCCTCACAAAACAAAGTTATAATGGGAACTGTTTCTAAGCAAATTCGAGCGCTTGTTTTGAACACATAAATATGTGCTGACAAATAATCTTAGTAAGGGGTCATGCAATGATGATAAATTATGGGTATTCACAAAATGAAATGTGTAGTGTTTAACGCCCGCTTTTACTACATTCGGCACCGCAGGCGATGACAATGATGATACATGAGATGAAGATGGAGCACCGATAGAATGAGATGGCGATGGAAACCGGAGATCTCGGAGAAAACCCGCCCCAGCGCCGTGTTGTCCATCACAAATCTCACTTTGCGGTCGCCTGGGATCGAACCCGGGCCGCTTTGGTGAGAGCCAAGCGGTCTAACCACCGAGCCACGGCGCGGCCTGGGTATTCACAGAAATACAGTAAGAAATATTGTGACGAAAGGAATATCAAAGACGCCGATCAAGTGTGAAAACAAAAGGAAACGTTTCTCTAAAGTAGATAATTTCATATGCGATTTAATTCGTCGAGAAATTTATAGATTCTATGCAAAAGGGAGAGCGCCCACCTTAGACGAATTGGTTGCACATTTGCAAGAAATTTGTGATTTTTCTTATGGGTACTGCACTTTGCGCGGTCTCCTTAGGGAGCTGGGTTTCAAATACCGCACATTGAATAATTTAAGGGTTATTATTGAATCCAGTAGAATTGTAGCTTGGCGATATATATCGTCAAAACTAAGAAAGTTTTGCAGTAATGGACATAAGATTATTTAGACAAAACCTCGTACGATACCCATGACGTATCGAGAAAGGTGGCAACCTTGCAGAAAGGTCTGCGAGGAGGAGGGCCAGGGTTGTAAAACGATTATAAGGGTTCGTCAAAGGCAGCGGCCAACTGCACATGATTTAACTACACAGACTTTATCCATTCTGGGTTACTTGGACATAATTCCTAGTAGAAATATATAACAATGACTTAATATGATCAATTGCAAAATTATTCAGTTCAAAACTTTCTACCATAAATTTCAAAACAATGATGAAAATTAAAGTCAGTAGTCAATTTGATTAGAAGACATCTTGTAATAAGACAAATATTCAATATATAAAACAGGTTCTATATGGGCAACAAATTTGATTAGAAGACATCTTGTAATAAGACAAATATTCAATATATAAAACAGGTTCTATATGGGCAACAAATTTGATTAGAAGACATCTTGTAATAAGACAAATATTCAATATATAAAACAGGTTCTATATGGGCAACAAATTTGATTAGAAGACATCTTGTAATAAGACAAATATTCAATATATAAAACAGGTTCTATATGGGCAACAAATTTGATTAGAAGACATCTTGTCCTAAGACATCTACCTGGTCATTGTTGTCTACAATTTGATGTTCCGCTTCAGTCATTATGTCTACTAATCTCTACTTGGAATCCCTCGGCAAATACTCCAAGAAAGCTCTTGTATGTGCTGGTTCTTCTTCATTAGACATCTATTACAATGCATATTGCAAGGTGGTGCACTATATCAGTTTTATGTAACCTTACATTAAACTTATCTAGAGTTAATATTGTTAACTGCAGTGTCATGATGGGGTATGAGAAAGCCCAGTTATGAAAATCACATCCATATTCCAACAAATGCAAATAACTTAAAATTATGCCACTGAAGTTTTATACCAGTGCCATCTGTTGATATTGTCATAACATATATAGGGTTTGTGGCAGCCCAACACATTAACAAAATATTAAAATTCTGTACACTTTCCAAACAACTGTGAGAAATAACTGAAATTTAAGAGGACGTTAAAAGAATGCCAAAGTACTGAACCGCTAATAATGAATGTATACAAAATGGCTTGTGCTTCCAAATAATTATTTAAATAAACTGTTTAAAAAGAAGTGCATTTTTTGTGCAGTGTTATTTTGTCTATTGCTAAACGTATACCAATTATGCAAGATTATACAAAATACCTTCTGAATGTACAAAACTTCATAGGCTATTCTCAGAAAATTCAAGTTGCACATTTTGTTTGTCACGGAAATATTAGTATTAATATATAGACTTTAATCAAGATTGCTTGCTTCAATTTTAGAAAGTAATCTGTTCCAAGTAAAGGATAATTAGAGATGCATATTCTTGAAAATCTTTAAGCCACATCTTTGGAACATACTGAATTTAAAAATAAGTTTGGTATGTATGCATTTCATTTCTAAATAATCCTGTTCATATGCATGCACACAAAACAAGCAATAACTAAAGAATTCCTCCCATTTGCTTAAGATGGCATGGGATATATCAAAAGAACTAAAGAAAGTATGTATTTAGAAAGGAAGATAAATTCAAGCAGAAGTCAAGAAGAGGACATTACACATAGAATTCAGAAAGGAAGAAGGAAGCCATGCTGAACAGGGTTTTATCGGACAAGAATATAACTTTAGAAACCAAATTGCAAATTATCATCATTTGTTGTTGTTATTATCATCATCATCATCATCATTATCATTATTATTATTATTATTCCGGATGTTTAAAATATATGGAATTTGGACTATAATTTTTAATTGGATCAATAAAGTTAAGTGCTATTTTATTATTAGATATGCAAAAGAAAACGCATTTGCCTATTAATTCCCAAGTTTTCAGTTTAGAAAAACTTTATTTCAAAAATATTTAATTTATTGACGTCTATCAGGATATCCTCAAATATCCCGGTGTGGTGGCAGCCCGTACTACACACTGACACCACCACAACGTGAAGGCAGCACTGCAACTAATACAGACGATCGCCGCCATAGCAACAGAAACAAAACAGATAAAAACAGTTACTAACTTATGTAATATGAAGTGCTGGTATCAATAAAGAATAATAGTTTGAACCACTTATTCAATTTGGTGTATGTCATAGTAGCAAATACCCACATTCATGCTTCATTTAAAATTCTGAGGTTCACTCTCCTCACGCCATTGTCCCTTATCCTGCTTTGACAGCCACTTGTTCACGAAAATAGAAGTGGTCCACAGTTAACTTTATTGATCCATTTAAAAGTTACAGTAATTTTTCCAAATCTGCTCATACGGTAACTCCTATTAGTATCGGCAGTTTCCTAACAAATGACAGTGTCGCTAGTTTGGTTATGTTCGCATTTTGGGGTTTTCTTTGATCTATCAAAAGTTTTCGATTGTTTAGATACAAAAATTCTATTAAATAAACTTGAATGTATTGGACTCAGAGGTCTAAGTAATAACCTGATACAATCCTACATGAGTAACACAACACAATATGTACAACTGAAATGTAAACAAGGTGACTATTTCAAAACCTGTAGAGGTACAGTCTGTCCTGCCCAGGGGTCTATTTAGGGACATTTATTGTTTATTCTGTATATTAACGACATAAAAACTATGGTACAGGGTAATATAGCTTTAAGTTTGAATGCAGACAATGCCACACTGGGTTTCAGCAACAGCAACTTACTAAATCTAGAAATCGATGCAAATTTGACCTCCAATATTGTGGCACAGTATTTTAATATCAGGCTGTGTACTAATGCACAAAAAAGCGAATTAATTCTATTTGATTTCAAGAAACGTCCTTTTGAACCTCAGCTTAATATAGGCAATAGTCTAGTCCAGTGTGTATAAAGTGTAAATGTTTTAGGTTTAATCCTTGATTACAAGTTAACTTGGAACAACCACATTGAAAAATAGAAAGTAAATTAAGATCAGGACTTTTTGTGTTGTGATATTTAGCCAATTTTCTATCAGTAGATACTAGTAAGTTAGTTGCATTAATATATTCACACATTTTTTATGGCATCGAGCTGTGGGGACACACTTCCAAATTAACTTTAACAGAGTTTTTTTCCTACAGAAAAGAGCTATCAGATAGCTGGCAAAAATAACACATACAAGTTCATGCAGGCCATATTTTAAAATATTAAACATACTTATACTTAAATATTAAAAGCAGAAGCATTATTAACAGTGAAGTGTTCTTCATATTTAAGTTTGAATTTATGAGTCACTATGTTTACACTCAGTCTTCACTTACTTGTTGTATAATTGAAACGTTTTCAAGATCATTCGATCTCATCCTCAGCTGTTTGGTGACTAAATGAACCTCCCTCTTCTTCCCGGCATTAAATAAAGTATTAAAACTTAGTGCCCCTAACACCAGATGGCAGAGTGATCGGAGCTCCGTAGTAGTGGAAGAAGAGGGAGGTTCATTTAGTCACCAAACAGCTGAGGATGAGATCGAATGATCTTGAAAATGTTTCAATTATACAACAACAACTAAGTGAAGACTGAGTGTAAACATAGTGACTCATAAATTCAAACTTAAATACTTATACTTACTCTTCTCTGCATATTTATTCTGCGAACAATACTTTTTGTACATAACAGGAATATAACCTCCACAAATTCCGATGTCCACACATATGAAAGAAGGGGAAAGAATAACTATATAGTTAAAGGTCACACACTAAAACTTTTTGAACATAAGCCCCAATATTTTGGTCTAAAACTACTTAACATGCTTCTGGAAAGCCTAAAAAATACTGTGTCAGCTGCTAAGTTTAAATCTAAACTGACTAAATTCTTGTTAAGCACAGCCTATTACAGTATAGATGAATATTTTGATTACAAATTCGATGATTTTGAATAATTATGTTTTGTATGTGTGTGTGTGTGTGTGTGTGTGTGTGCGTGTGTGTGCGCGTGTGTGTGTGCGTTTGTGTGTGTGTGTGTGAGAGAGAGAGAGAGAGAAGATGAATGACAATTTTTTTGTTTTTGGACATTTCTAATCGTTTACTTTTAAGAGAGAGTATGTATTACAAATGACATGGCTTAACTGTGTTCAAACACTGTATTAAGTTGCAATAAATATGAATATGAAATTAAATATGTTAGTAGCTTCAGCGCATGTGACAATGCTCCAGCTTCCGAAGCCATGTCCGTAGCAGAAGTCGGCCGTGTAAGTGCAGGATAGCTGACGGAACAGCTATCGCCTACCCAAGAAATGTGTAGTGTTTAACGCCCGCTTTTACTACATACGGCACCGCAGGCGATGACACTGATGATACATGAGATGAAGATGGAGCATCGGTGGGATGAGATGGCGGGGGAAACCGGAGATCCCGGAGAAAACCCGCCCCAGCGCCATGTTGTCCACCACAAATCTCACTTTGCGGTCGCCTGGGATCGAACCCGGGCCGCCTTGGTGAGAGCCAAGCGGTCTAACCACTGAGCCATGGCGCGGCCACCTACCCAAGCATGCCTTTGATAGTTAACAACTGCAGTTTCATCCTTGCACCCATACACCTCCAGGACGAGTGACTGCTTAAGACAACAGACCCACAAAACCTACACTCACATTACTTCACTTCTGGCTCACTAACCCTCAAGCAAACGGACTAAGTGATGAGGACCCGGCATACCCCGGAGCCAGAGGCACTCGCAGAGGTCAACATTACTAGATCAGACAACCACAATACCTATTATATCGCAAGGGTACATCCGTAAAACGGATAGGTACTGTCGAGATTTGTCCTGCGACAGAGAATAACCGGGTTACCTGTACTCGCACTTGGTTCATTTAAATCTAACTCACAAATATGAAATGTTTGCAGATGTTTATAAAATTATATAGTTTATACATTTAGGAGTAGGAATAATTACGACCCCAAAAGTTGCTGTAATACTCTAAAATTATGCACGATATGGTTAGGTTATCTTCGTTCAGTACATGCAAAGAGGATTACTTACGGAAGGTAGATCAGCTGCTTTCATATTGAAAAATATTCGTCCACGGTTTGTAATGACAGCTACAGAAGGACCAAATAACTCTCTACACTCAGATTCCGCTACGAACTCGAATCCAGTGGCTACTGTGCATTCAACAGTCAAGTTTTCAGCACATTGTTCACTCTGCTGAAACAACGTATAAAGTTCCATTTTTAAAGAGAAACACCTATCCGGTATTTTAGTTTCAAAATTTAAACTTAAGAACTATGAGGTTAGTCAGTGATCACCACAGAAGATATATGATCACATAAATTCACATTAACAAAAACCATAGTACGTCTGCCAAATAGTGTTGCCAACACATGGTGATAAAAAGTGGTAAAACCTGAATTTCCAAAAGCCAAGAAATGGCTGAGTATATATCACCTTATATATACTAATATGCATGACAGGGATTTCCTACTCTTGTAACACACTTTCTGGTTTGTCAAAGGAATTTCAATCAGAAATGAGCTTCTCCTTTTCCATCACAAAATGCGGAATAGTATAGTTATCTTTAAAAATAATGTAAAATGAAAAGAATTATGGATATTTAGCGCTTAATGGACACACCAATTTCATGTAACATATTAAATATAAAAATTTTGGCTCGTAACTTGTAAACGTACGTAAGGTGCATGGCTATGTAAATATTCTTTACTTCTGAACCTCCTCCTCATACCACCGACTCTAAAATGCTGCTAAAGAGAGATTCTCCCTTTCTTCTAATAACTCCATTTTTTACTGATTCAATGGCGGCTTTACATGAACGCAAATATAGTGCCAGCACCTTCTTCGAAATATTTATTTTATAATGGAATACTACTACTACCACCACCGCCGCCACCACCACCACCACCACCACCACCACCACCACCACTGTTGCTGCTACATTTATCGTTAGCAAATAATGAAATTCTGAGCTACCTGAAATTTTACAGATATATTACCTAAATGAAGTTCTTTGAGCTAAGTCTCTGAAGTTCCCTGTTTGAACCACATGACAGCCAAGATCGTGGTAAGCAGCCTCTTTCCAGTGCATTAAATGATATGGAGGAGAAAACTAAAACCAGCATACAGGTGTCGTTGAAGAGTCATTCTTCTCCGAGGACAAGGAGTCTTCGACGTTTTGCTATTCCGGGACTCTGTCCCTTACTGGCGTTATGATGGATGTCCATTGTGTCGCCCACTTAGCCGCTAGCCAGCGTGAAGTGAACATGTCTTTATGTACTTGAGAGCATCTTGTGATGCTTTAGCTTGCCGCTAAACATTGTAATGAATAAGGTAACGTTTTTTTTAATACATTAACGTTTAAACCGTGTCTAAATGTTTGGTGGAATTTCCTAAGAATCCCAACCTTTCCTACTAAGCGTGTGTTACCATCTGAGCTGCTCTCCCCGGTCTGACCTGGCCACCTGCTAGAAATTCTAAATCCTCCATCCATGACCAGGTGGTGACAATATGCTCCTGGTAAACACTTCCTCCAGTAAGAAAGTTCTCGGTTTCCAAGCCGGCCTGCTGGGCCGTTTCATGGCTCCTGGGCCGGCCGCCCTCTGTCTCCTCTCGCCTCATCCTTCCTCCCGGGACTGCGCCACATGGGGACATAGGTACAATAGACCGAGTTTGGACCTCCGTGCTGAATACCCTACGTAGTATATTCCAGTTCTGTTCCCGAATTATTATAGGTAACTAGCAGAGCTAGGAAGTTCGTACCGATTTCCTTGAGCAGTGTAAGAGCGGCCAGGCGTGGCTATACAACGCAGCGCTACTAGCAAGGGAAAGGTTCATCGTAGAATGCAACTCATTACCACAAAACAGTGTAACTGCATGACACAGAGCACGTTGGTAGGAAGGAGGACATTCGAATAACATCTTTGTTGTGCTTCAAATATGAGCAACTAAAGTGGCTGTACAACTATTATATGTTTTCTATAAGTGTGCTTATTCATGTCCTCATTTACTTCATTATTTACATTTCCATTTCAGTGGGATACTTCAGCAAACATGGAAAGTAGAGAAGCCAGATCGAGAAATTAAATTAGCTGAAATCACTATGAAATTGCAGCAGATTATCAATCAACTAAATCTTGTTTTACAGGACATAGAATAAGTTTTTCATTTGAAAGACTTCAGTGGTACATTATTGTTTTTAGTAATACGGCTGCAGATGAGTAAATATGTAGTAAAATTCCTGCTTTGGCATTTTGTCTAATAAGAGTCTTCAGATATTTAAGAAATTAATTTTATTACTTAGATATTATTTTACATTCGACTAGGAAATGTTACAATCCGCGTTATAATTGCTTGGGTGTTGCCACAATGTGCCTATTTAAATAATGAGATCAGCCAGACACAAACCATATATACTATATAAGAATTTGTATGTTGTACATAATGATCTAAATAGATGTGCATTTACGAATGTCTCATGTCATTTTTGTTCTCTCTGGACAACCGTTTGCAATGTCTCTCCGCTGTGCGTGTTTTATCTATGACTTGTTTGCATGCCGGGAGAGGGTCGGTCGTAACCTGCATAGGGAAGGGCGAGCGGCACGAACTTCCTAGCCCTGATGATCAGCAAGTAAAGTGAAAGCTACTGGGAGTCATGAAGCTCTGATTCTATTCTTAGCAAAACTCGAATTTTTACACTACTTTCCTGCCCATCATAGTTTATTTTACGTAACTTCTATAATCTATTCTACAAAAAGCTTATCCTTCAAATTAACTTAGATAAACATTGAATAAATAATTTCACTATACATTTCCCTATTCGAGAGCTGTTCAATAAAGAATGATCACAATTTTTTTTTACAACGTACCTTTACTCATCCTCATAATTTTGGCCGCGCCGTGGCTCAGTGGTTAGACCGCTTGGCTCTCACCAAGGTGGTCCGGGCTCGATCCCAGGCGACCGCAAAGTGAGATTTGTGGTGGACAACACGGCGCTGGGGCGGGTTTTCTCCAGGATCTCCGGTTTCCCCCGCCATCTCATTCCACCGGTGCTCCATATTCATCTCATGTATCATCAGTGTCATCGCCTGCCATGCCGTATGTAGTAAAAGCGGGCGTTAAACACTACACATTTTTTCCTCATAATTTTGATGGTCCTTCTCAAAATAGTCTCCCCTGAATGCGATGCAGTTGTCTCAGCGTTTCTGCCAGTCTTCAAAGACATGCTGGAAGCCATTTTTGAGAGATCCTTCAAAATCGACTCCGCAGCCTTCACCACTGCTTCTGATTATGGATAATGCCTCCCACGAAGGCGTTTCTTCAAGTAAGGGAATAGAAAAAAGTCACATGGGGCTAAATCCGGACTATAGGGAGGGTGAGGGATGCACTTCACTATGATTTTTGCAAGATATTGTGACTTTGTGGGTTCGTGAAATGATAAAACGAGGTTATAAAACACAAAAACTACACTTTATTCTCCTAGCAAATACATTCGTCCATCACAATTTGCTAGCTAACTTTAAAACTGTTTATTTTCCAACAACTCCATTCAACTGTCCGTCGCTACCGGTCTTCATTTTTCATCGGCTTCGCGATTCTACCGCCAGGGTGACACTGCTCCCTCCTCAAGGCTGGTCGTTCCGAACAGCGCCTTCGTAGCGGGCCAGGCGATCCAGGTGTACCACCAACATCTTTCCTCGGGGCACCTTCTGGATGCGGTAGACCACGTCGTTAATCCTCTTCACCACACGGTACGGTCCTTGCCATGACTGCTGAAGCTAAGGGCAGCGTCCCTTGGTCCGGGTCGGGCGGTACAACCAGACCAGGTCACCTTGCTGGAACCCTTGGCTGTTGGCTTGCCTGTCGTATCGGGTTTTCATGCGGTCACTCGCCTTCTGGATGTTCTGGCGAGCCATCTCGTGCATGTCGTGGAGGTGGTCCACCAGGTTCTCCACATTCCTCAAGAGTGGCCCCAAGTCTGCGTCCGCCAGCTGCTCCCTCCTCAGGCCTGCGCTATCCCAGCCATCCGCAGGCACTGCCGTGACTACTCGAACTGCTGCGGCACGTTCCTTCCCCTCCACTCTTGTGCATTGGCCGCACTCTTCTGGACAGGGTCTTCGGGACATAGCGTCCGCGTTACCTTGGCTCTTCCCTCTGCGATGTTCCGAGGTGAAGTCGTACTCCTGCTGCCTCTGGACCCAACCTGCTGTCTGGCCTTCCGGTCGCGCCGTCACTATCACTTCGCTCCTCGCGGTGACAACCACGTCTTCGCTCAAGACGACCCTGCCAATTCCAAGGCTCTCTTCTGGTTGACGGAGTATAACCTCTTCCCCGCTGATCCGCAGGACCTTCCTGCCGACGTCGACCGTCACCTCGTGGCTCCTGAGGGTATCCAGTCCCAGAATCACCTCCTCAGCCACCTTCGCAACGAACACCCACGGACGCACGGCACTCCGTCCCAAGTTCAGCTCCAGCAGGGCCTCCTTCTCCACAGGCAAGGTGTCGCCCGATGCCGTGACAAGCTGGTATGGTCGGCTCGGCTTCCTTGTTGGCAAACCCTTCGCCACGTCAGGTCTGATGATGGTCACGGCCGCCCCGGTGTCCACTAGCACGCGGCACGGCTTCCCTCTTACCCAGCCGTCCGCGATGAGGTTGTCATCCATCCGCCGTCTGACGGCGAGGATAGTCACTCGAGGGGATGGTGGTAATGGCGCCGACGTACCCCTCTCCACGACGGCCCTTACACGTTTTCCGGCTGCTCTTCCTGGTGTGGGCAGTCTCTCCGCAGGTGTCCGGACTGTCCACACCCCCAAAACAGGCCACTAGGTGTTCGCCGGCGTCCCTCAGCTGGTCTTCTGTCTCCGGAGTAGCGGACACTCCTCGTTTTCGACGTCGGGATAGATGCTACCTTGGCCGCCTCCATCCTTAATGCCGCTGTCAGCGCCGCGTGGATGTTTTTATAATCGCCGAGCATTAGGCGCTGACGAATCTCCGTGTCCCGTACCCCGTCGACAAAATTATAGGCGGCTTCCCGGGATACGAACTCCAGTGGCAGGTCAACCAACGCCTTGCTAGCTAGCTGCTCGATCGCTATGGCGAACTCCTGCAGCGTCTCCCCCGGCTGCTGCGACCTTGCCTTTAGTTGGCTGCGGTATGCTGCGGCTAAGCGGTGGTTCCCGAAGCGATTCCCCAGGGCCTCCCAGATGTCCTTGGGCGCCGCCGTCGTCTGCACCGCGTTTAGGATTTCCGCGGCCCGTCCCTGGAGGCTGGCTATTAAGTGTGTGGCCTCCTCCTCCTCCTCCAGTGACCATCTGTTGTGCTTGGCCACTGTGTCGAACTGGCGGCGGAAGACCTCGAATGTTGACGCGCCGTCATATTTCGGAGGTTTGACGCGCGCCGATGTTGTGTCGCGTCCCGGTGCGTCAGCCTTCAAATCCTTCAGTCTCCTGCCGACGACGTCCTCCACCATGGCGTTCAGGGACTTGACGCTGCTGTCGGCCTTTCCCTCCAGGTTGTTTACGCGGTTCGCGAGGTCTTCGACGTCTTCAACCATGGCGTTCAGGGACTTGGCGTTATTGTCGGCCTTTTCCTCTAGGTCATTGAAGCGGTTCGCCAGGTCCTCGACGTGCTCGTCCACTTGGCCCATCCGCTTGCCCAGCTTTATCACGTCATCCCTCACGCCGGCCAACTGTTCCTCAAATTTGGCGGCGAGGACCTCGTTCGCCTCCTTCATTTCCGTGGCCAGACTGTCGTTCGCTGCCTTAATTTGTGGTCAATTCGGTCTTTATTTCTTTCAACTCTGCGGCCAGGTTGTTATTTGACGCTTCTGTTTTTGTTGTTAACTCGTTCATCTTCGCGGCCAAGTTGTTATTTGCCGCTTCCGACTTCGCTGTTAATTCGTTCATCTTCTGCAAAAGCATTTCCAATACCGATTCCATGGCCATGATCTTCGGTGATGTTGTTGTCCCGCTTCCTGACACCAGTTGTGACTTTGTGGGTTCGTGAAATGATAAAGCGAGGTTATAAAACACAAAAACTACACTTTATTCTCTTAGCAAATACATTCGTCCATCACAATTTGCTAGCTAACCTTAAAACTGTTTATTTTTCCAACAACTCCATTCAACTGTCCGTCGCTACCGGTCTTCATTTTTCATCGGCTTCGCAATTCTACCGCCAGGGTGACAATATTCAGCAACATTGGCAATATGCGGCCGCGCATTATCGTGTTGCAGCATCCAGCCTGCTTCACAGAAATGTGGTCTTTAGCGCCTGATATGGACTTGCAGTGTTTTCAGGACATATCTGTAGTATTGTCCAGTTACTGATGTGTATGCAGGTACAACATGCCGATACACCATTCCATGAATATCAAAGAATGAGGTGACCATAACTTTCCCAGCAGAAGCAATCACTTTTGCTTTTTGGGGGCTTGGTGATGAAGGAGATTTCCACCCTGAGCTTTGCTGTTTGCTCTCAGGATCAAAATGATGTAGACAAGTTTGATCAGCAGTGATTAAATTTGAAAAAAAAACTCCGGATCTTCCTTTAACATCAACTTTAACTGCATGCAGAGGTGCATGCGAATGTCCTTTTGAATCAACAGTCAACAATCTTGGAACCCATCGCGCACAAACACCACTATGTGTAATGTTTCTGTCACCAACCTGTGCGTGGCACCCAATAAAATGTTCAGTATTTCAGAAAGTGATCTTAAGGTAATTCGTTGATTCTCTCTCAGAATGGCAGCAGCAGTGTTTCTTTTTTCTTTCTTTTTTTATTTTCGTAAGAGCAGTACCTGGAGCACCGAGTCCACCTTCCTTTGAAACTGATTGTCTCCCCTCTTTAAAAATGTTAAACCACCTTCGAGCTATGCTGTAGGGAACAACAGACTCTCCATAGGCCTTCTGTAACATTGTATAGGCCTCAACTGAAGATTTGTTGAGACGAAAGCAGAATTTCAAAGTCGCATATTGTTCCTCGTGTGTTACCGCCATTGCCGTGATAGGCGATACTGAATATGTCTGAACTTGACTGGTTCTCACAGGTGGGAACCAGGGGTATCAACAATGAAACTACTATGGCGTGTTTGTTTCACATTAAGCTAACAGAATATAATAAGATTGAATTTTAGTACGAAAAATTATGACCGCAAAAAGATTATGATCATTCTATATTGAACAGCCCTCGTATGAATGTACAAAGCCAATAGCGATAGTTAAATACTTAAAAACTGATTGCTATGTTTTGTTCTTTAAAATTCTAATTTTTACAGTATACTACTACACATAAAAGAATATTAGACTAAGTATTTTAACTTATGTTAATTCTTTTCTGGATGAATTCACCATAAATTTAGGAGTTAACGCTCATAATACGTGGAATAAAAATAAGTTAGTCCACTTACACAAATTCGTACACAAGTTTTAGTTCGTGTGATAATTCTCATAATGGCTCATTAAGATTATGTGTTAGTTGGACATAACATTATTATATACCAGCCCAGCATTATAACCTGTAGATAAATCGTGAGCTGATTAAGCGCAGTAAGCAAGATTCAATATTTCTCCCTGTATTTCATTTGTCATAAGCAGACATCGGATCCCGTACACCTTAGCAATCAATGTACGCGCACAGGTACTGGACATGGTCAAGCGAGACATCAACAAACGTCTGTGTCAACAAGTATACCGAAGCGCTGTGTGTGTACAGTCCGGTACGGATACAAAGTGTAAACTACTTCACAATGTCATGCTTCTAATTGCTTTCGATGCGGGAATTACAGTGAACAACCATGTTCATTCGTAAATTGTCGAATGTGAATTTTCTGCGCCTCTCACTGAAACAATAGCCTGCCTCGGTAGCGTGGTGGTAGCATGTCTGCCTCACGTTCAAGAGGTCCCGAGTTCGAATCTCGGTGAGGGCGAATTACCTGAATAAGGTTTTTCCGGGGTTTTCCCTTATCCTGAAAGACGAATGTCGGGTAACTCTAAGCTCTATGGACCCCGAGCTCATTTGAGCATCATTTCACCCACTCCATTCATCGTCCGATATGACTTAACGTTGGAGGACGTAAACTACAAAAAAAAAAAAAAACCCTGAAACAATATAAAAATACTGGGAGAAAGTTACTATGATTACTGATTTTACTTATTCTGCGTATAATAATGTACAATATTTTTGTATGCTCGTTGCTCAGAGAAAAAAGAAAACGCAAAATGGTTTCGTTTTCTCTTTATACGCAAACTCAAGTCAACTTAAAATTCCGGTATAACGTCATTTGCTCTTTTTATCACGCGTGCCATAAAGTGTCAGTTATGCATGATATTACACACACTAATAACCTGTTTAAATAAAACCATACTATATGAGAAGGATTTTAAATATGTTCGTCTGTAATGGTATCACAACTTTCCTCTATATTTTAAATGCATAGAAGCTATAAAAAAGTGCAAATATTAATTGAAATGAGTTCTGCTTTTAAATGAGCTACATTCTAATGATAAATTCAATGAGTTGTGATCTACTAATAAACATTTAAAAGTAATGTAATATCCTGTAAAATATAAACGGTGTTCCTTTTTATTCCTTATTTCCCGCCCTCCGATTGAGCAAGAATGACGTCATAGTTGACTAGTGAGTCTATCTTGAAATCATAGTGCCATCTACGCAGAAGAAGCGCTAATTTTTGGGGAACAATAAACAAATTACAGCGCTCTGTGGTTGCGCTGCTAACTGATACAACCAGCTTCGCCTGGATATGAACACAGAGCACCGTGTGTTCATAGTTGAATGCTACTTTCGTACCAGCATTAAAATTGGCGCGACATAAATATAGTTTAAACCGCTGCATAGAGGAGTTTATAGAACGCTATCCAGCATTCAGACAAGTACCTCGGATTGTAATGTTGTCAAAAGTGTCCAGGTACCGTCAAATTGACATACTTTTGTTTGCAACATAAAACGTCTTACGTTTTATCACTATACGATATAATTTTTGTTATTCTCACGCTTAATTAAAATGGCTATTAATGTTGGTATCCGTATATCTTTTAAAACCAATAGGTGCATCAAACATTTCCAAGATACAGGATCAATTACTCGCAAGAAACAGACACTGGACGCTATAAAGTGACTGGTCCCAATCTAGAAGCAATAAATAACGGTTTTTTTTTCTTGTTCCATTTATACCCCACCTTTAACTACTATGGTCATATCGGCGGCCGTCCTCCTTTGGAACATACCGAAGGTGTTAACTCGTTATCTTTTGGTTTTTAATCATTATATCACGCACACATTCACACTCATTCATACTTCCAGACTCTGTGGAAGATGGGGAATTATCTTGGACGGAGAAAAATCCCCACCCCCACCGCCGGGAATCGTACCCGGGACCCCTAGCACATAAATAACGTTATGAAGAAAGGCTTCAAGCACACCTTCTCCCAATACAGACAGTGTTGAAGGGGAAGAGAGAAAGGAAATATGAGAAAATGGACACATAAGACTATGTACTGGAGATATTTTATTGTTTAGACTTGGATAAAAGCTTTGTACATATTGTAACACTAATTTATTTTTCATTCCTAGAACATGTTCTGCTAATTTCCTGAGGACACTTCCAACATTTTCTCTGTGATGTAAACAGTGTAATGTAATCTTCCAATTGTACATTATATTCTCCCAAAGTTGCACGTGTGTGCTATTATTGGTTCAAAAGTGATGGCCTATTGAAGTGGTTCAGATTTATATGGATCGCACTATATATATACATATATCATAATGATTATTAAAGCATGAAACTTATGTCCCTAATAACGTAATTGTTTGATATTGAGGAATTTCAACACATGTATCCCGTACAATATATCCTTTTAAAAGACTTTAAAGTGTTGCTTGTACTTTATGCCTTGATACAGTAATATACATTATGTGGTCTTAGTAGTTTTCGGTGTATAACTGCAGGTAGCCACTTTTGTTTTGCTTGTTACTATCAGATGTCGCAGCATCTGTTCTGGCAGCCATGAAAAACTCGTACATTGCTTTTTAAACTTTTCTATAAACTTCACTCGTATGAATGTGATATGCTTCTTTAAATTTGTTGTATCACTCTCAAAAATATATTTTTATATATTTTATACACTGCTGTGTTATTGCTAGTGCTGTCTACTTCAAAATAAGTTCCACGGTTCATGTTTTATTCAATATCACTGTTTATTGTGAGTTTGTGGGTTTGTAGAATTAAAATTCCCAGTTGCAGAAATTCAAAATGTTCTTTATTTCCGTAGAAGTACACGTGCACTCTGCACTGTTTACTACTCCAAAAGCTGCCTCTCTGCACCCACACACTCCTATTTATACGCGAGTCAGTTGTTCTCGAAGTTTCTCCACTCCGGGCGAAGTCATACGAGAGCTTGACGGCCTTTCCAGGCGGGCGGGGAAGGGGAAAGAAAGGTCCAGTCACTTCCGTGGCTCCTCTCCCCACCCCGTCTCTCCTCCGCAGGTGCTAGCACGCGCATGACATGGACATAGGCGTGGCTTTGACGTTATCTGTCTCTTTTCTGTCAGCCGGTTTTAACGTGCCTTCGACGATCGGGTGACAATGTTGCTAAAGCAAAATATTTATGAAATGTTGCCGTACGGTATGCTTGTAACATTTTTGTTATTGTTGCTGACTTCATATATTTTGGTCACGGGAATAGGAAATGAAAAGACCTAGAATGAGTTACTATGTCAGTCTATTGCAGAAACATCATTTAGTGCGACATTTAAGTCAGTTTCATGTACAACTCAGTTAACGCTGCACATTACGTGAGCATTTATGCTCTTTCTCCCAACATTTTGCATATTTTCATTTAGAAACTATGGTCTACAATAAACACAGTCAACGTCCATCAAGAATTATATTCCATCAACCCTTTGAGGACACGTGCGAATAATAATATAAAGCCTCGACTTATTTTATTCCTTATCTAGCATCAAGTTAAACAAAACAACTTTCAGTAGTGGAAAACATAAAAGCAGCATTAAGGATGGAGGCGGCCAAGGTAACAGTTATCCCGACGTCGAGGACGAGGAGTGTCCACTACACTGGAGACAGAAGACCAGCCGAGGGACGCCGGCGAACACCTAGTGGCCTGTGTTGGGGGTGTGGACAAAAAAAATAAGAAATAAAAAAATAAAAAAATAAAAAATAAAAAAATAAAAAATATCAAAAAATGAAAAATAAATTCTGCCTAACTTTTATCCAGGCATCTAGATTCAAAACCTGGACTATTTCTGTATAATTCTAATTGATATTTTATTATCGTATTAGTTATTCCTTTGATATTTTTGCAGATACAGTCCTAATTATAAATCTTAGTTTTTATCCTCATTCAAATACTTCTATTTCTCAAACTTTCTGAACGCCTAATTCTCTCTACGCCGACAATCCTTCTTCTGCCTTCTCCTGTCTCTCTTTGTTCTGTCTGATACTGTTCCATCACTCTAGTTGATATTAAGGCTGCAATTTCTTCTAAGATATTGAAGTTGTCTACCTGTCTTACTATATCCCATATGTTTCCCTCCTAGACTTCTACGCTGTTCTCCTACCAAATCTTTATGTGATTTACATTCAAATGTAACATGTTCTGGCGTATCTATTGCATGACATTGCTCACATAAGTCGCTTTCTTCCCTTTTTATTCTTTTGAAGTACGTTTTAAAAGGGCCATGACCGGATATGTATTGAACACCAAATCTACGTGGTTGTATGCTTCTTAGCTTGAGTCGTTCTCGAATGTTCGGGAAAATTTCATATACGCTCCTACCTGTTTTCTCCGCATCCCATTCTTTTTGCCATTGTTTAATCAGCTGATGTTTTATCTCATCTTTAGTCTTACATTCTGTCCCAACTATTTCTTTAATCGCTTGTAGATTGCCTCTTTTGAGCCAAAATCTCGCTCCTCGGAGTTTAATCAGCAGATCTACAGGCCAGATTCCTAGAATAACTAGTAGTGCTAAAGTAGAGGTAGTCTTCACTATACCGCAAATTCTGACTAATGCCTGCCTCTGAGTTCTTCTTAACAAAGTTATGTTTTTCAACAGGGTTACTCGATGGCTCCAAACGCTGGCTCCATATGAGACTATTCCCACGAATAAGCTCATGTGATAAGTTTTAACAGATGATAATGATAGTTTAAACTTTCGAGTCGCCAAGGAGTATAATTTTTGCATGATGTTTCCCGCCTTTGTCCTTACGTTTGCAATATGGGTATCGTAATTCAACTTTTCATCTACATATATTCCTAAATATTTAATTGCTTTAGATCTCTTAATGTTCGTGCCATCCATTTTAAATATAGGATCCCTTTTGAGAGTACCCTTAAACAAAACGTATGTCGATTTATGCGGAGCTACTTTTAGTTTGACTTTCTTACACCAAGTGCCTAGTAACTCTAGTGCTATATTTGCTCTACTTTCAAGATTGCTTCTGTTATCAGACTCTATAAGCAGCAATACATCGTCTGCATATGCAATAACATTTAACACATACTGACTATTTGATAGTTCTTCCAGTAGTGGTTCGATGAGTATGTCCCAGAGGTATGTCCCAGAGGTTATACTCCGTCAACCAGAAGAGCGCCTTGGAATTTGCAGGGTCGTCTTGAGCGAAGACGTGGTTTTCCCCGCGAGGAGCGAGGTGGTGGTGACGGCGCGACTGGAAGGCCAGAGAACCAGGTATATGACGCTGGACCAGAAGACGCCTGTACACGGACTGTTTGTAGCCAGGGCATTGCTGCCGTGCCGAGAGGAGGTGCCAGTGAGACTGCTAAATCCAACGGACACCGATCAATTCGTCCAGGCCGGGACGGCATTGGGAACATGCGAGCCCGTGGTGAGCGTAATAGCAATCGACAAGACACAGGAGACGGTGCCGACGCAACACCTGGGGCCCCGGCTAGAAGGCTTGCTGGAGAGGGCGGCCGTCCACCTGACCGCAGAACAGCTGGAGAAAGTTCGACAACTGCAGAGGCAATACCAGAGTGTCTTCAGCCAAGGCGACAGTGACTACGGCCGCACGCACAAAGTGCTTAACCGAATCGACACCGGGGAGGCCCGGCCTATTCGGCAACCACATAGACGCGTTCCGCTGGCGAAGCAAGGGGCGGTACGAGACATGCTGGAGGACATGAGATCCAGGGGAGTGATTGAAGAGTCTGACTGCCCTTGGTGTTCCCCTGTAGTCTTGGTGACAAAGAAGAACGGCGAGCTGCACTTCTGCGTAGACTACAGAAAGTTGAACGCTGTCATCCGGAAGGACTGTTTCCCCTTACCCCGGATTGACGACATCCTGGACACGCTAGCTGGTGCACAGTGGTTCTCGACCCTGGACCTGAAGTCGGGCTACTGGTAGGAAGCTCTAGACCCAACAGACAAGGAGAAGACCGCATTCTCGACAGGCCAAGGGCTCTGGCAGTTCACGGTTATGCCCTTTGGCCTCTGCAACGCACCAGCTACCTTCCAGCGCCTTATGGAGTCAGTGATGAGAGGGCTGACTTACGATGCCTGCCTGCTATACCTGGACGACATCATCATCGTCGGTAAGACTTTTGAAGACCATCTCCAGAATCTGAGTAAGGTGCTACAGAGACTGCAGGCGACCAACTTGAAGCTGAACGCGAAGAAGAGCCAGCTCTTCCGCAAGGATGATGATGATATATAGTGAACTGCTTGGGCCACATAGTCTCAGCCACCGGAGTGGCCACAGACCTGGAGAAGACACAGGCTGTGAGAGATTGGCCTCGCCCAAAGGATAAGAAAGATTTGCGCAGTTTCCTGGGGCTGTGCAGTTATTACCGCCGCTTCATAAAGGGGTTCTCCAACATCGCAAAACACCTCACCTGCCTGACAGAGGAACACTGGCCTTATGTGTGAACGGAGGACGCCGAAACCGCTTTCCAACACCTAAAGGAGACCCTGTGCAGTGCTCCAATTTTGGGTTTCCCACAACCGGGTGGTGCCTTCATTGTGGACACCGACGCCAGCGACCATTGCATTGGAGGTGTCCTATCGCAGATCCAGGACGGCCATGAGTGGGTGATAGCCTATTACAGCAAGACGCTATCTAAGGCAGAGAAGAAAAACTGCGTCACCCGACGAGAGCTACTGGCGGTAGTAAAGACCTTGGGACACTTCCACAAGTAACTGTACGGTCAGGCATTTCACCTGAGGACTGACCATTCCGCCCTAACCTGGCTATTGAGCTTTAAGAACCTGGAAGGCCAGACACTCGTTGGGTCCAGAGGCTGCAGGAGTACGACTTCACCTCGGAACATCGTAGAGGGAAGAGCCACGGTAACGCAGACATCATGTCCCGAAGACCCTGTCCAGAAGAGTGCGGCCAGTGCACAAGAGTGGAAGACACGGAGCGTGCCGCAGCAGTCCGAGTAGTTGTGGCAGTGCCTGCTTAAGGCTGGGATAGCGCAGGCCTGAGGAGGGAGCAGCTGGCGGACGCAGACTTGGGGCCAATCTTGAGGGAAGTGGAGGGAGGGACGAGACCAACCAGGGAGGACATCGCACCGAGGAGCGCCACCTACAAGTCGTACTGGGCCCAGTGGGACTCGTTGAAGACCGGAGAGGGCGTGCTGTTCCGTGTATGGGAGTCACCCGATGGGAAGACGCAGAGAGAGCAGTTGGTACTTCCCCGGAGTAAGGTCCCGGAAGTCTTGGAGGAAGTGCAAGCCGTTACTTCGGGAGAACACCTGGGAGCGAACCGAACGATTGACAAACTACGGCAGCGCTACTACTGGCTGAGACTCCGAGCAGGTGCTAAGAGATGGTGCCGTCAGTGTCACGCGTGCGCGGCGAGTCGTGGCCCCCAGACTAGGAGCCGGGGTTGCATGCAGCAGTACAATGTCGGAGCACCATTCGAACGGATCGCCGTTGACATTGCGGGACCGTTTCCAGTTTCCGACCGAGGCAACATATACCTAAGGGTGGTCGTGGACTACTTCACCAAGAGGCCGGAGGTGTATGCCATCCCAAACCAAGAGGCAAAGACAATCACAGACTGCCTCGTGGAGCAAGTGTTCTGTCGATTTGGGGTGCCGTTAGAGCTACACAGTGACCAGGGTACCAACTTTGAGTCCAACCTAATCGAGGCACTACAAAGGCTTGGGGTGAACAAGACCCGCACGGCGCCTCTACATCCCCAGTGCGATAGCATGGTCGAAGGTCGAAAGATACATCAAGACCTTAGGGGAACACCTGAGGAAGGTCGTGGCTAGCCATCGGCGAGACTGGGACGTCAAGGTGCCACTGTTCTTGCTGGCCTACCGCTCGTCTACACACGACACAACTGGGATGACGCCAGCCAGCTTAATGTTCGGCCGAGAGTTACGCCTCCCTTGTGACCTGGCTTTTGGAAGCCTTCCGGAAGCAAAACTGCCAGCGACCGAGTATGTGAAGAACTTGGTGGACCATCTCCACGACACGCACGAGAAGGCTCGCCAGAACATACAGAAGGCGAGCGACCGCATGAAGTCCAGGTATGACAGACAAGCCAACAGCCAAGGGTTCCAGCAAGGTGACCTGGTCTGGTTGTACCATCCTACCCGAACCAAGGGACGCTGCCCGAAACTCCAGCAGCCATGGTAAGGACCGTACCGGGTGGTAAAGAGGATTAACGACGTGGTCTACCGCATACAGAAGGTTCCGCGAGGGAAGATGTAGGTGGTACACCTGGATCGCCTGGCACGCTACGATGGTGCTGTTCGGGGCGACCAGCTTTGAGAAGGGAGCAGTGGCATCCAAACGTCGGAACTCCCTATAGAACCGGCCGGCAGCAGCCGGAGACGGAGGCGTTCGGACACACCCACCAATTTATCTCAGTCACTTACTGAGGGGATGATTGGGGGAGTGTCACTTGTAGCTGGCCGCCTCTTTCCCCGTCCTCTGCCTTCTGGAACCTTCGCGGTGATTCACTGAAACGAGAGGCTTCGAGAAAAGTGTGATATCCCTATAAAGGGGGCTGCAGTGAGTTCTTGGTGGAGACAGCGGCACTGGGTATCCAGGAACACCCCTTCACGGCAGAGGTATCTTTGGATGTCGAAAAGGCCTTCTCCACGACATGGCATGCCGGTCTGATCTTCAAACTTATCCAACTGGGTCTACCTACACAGCTAATCAACATCCTACACAGCTTTCTCAGGCACAGATCATTTAAAGTCACAGTAGCGGGGAAAACATCTACACTGAGACCCGTGAGAGGCGGAGTCCCCGAAGGCCCTGTACTATCCCCCACACTATTTAGTGTTTTCATGGCAGATTTTCCAACTCAATCACAGGTCGCAATGGCACAATACGCTGACGACGTGTTGTTGTTCTGCAAAAACCGACATACTCAGAGCCTTCAACCCAATTCAGAGACACCTCCGTCTCACACAAGAGTGGTGCAGGCGTTGGCGGATGTCTGTAAATCCGGACAAAAGCCACGCCATTCTTTTTACGAAGCGCCACACCCCCGCTGACTGCCCCAACTTCCACTTCAGGGGCCGTAGGATAGAGTGGACTAATTCCATCAAGTACCTGGGGGTTCAACTTGATAGAGGCCTAACTTTCCGCGGACACATCAGGGAAGTATCGGCACGGATGCAGGGGGCTATTGCCTCTCTGTACCCAATGCTGGGTTCGCGCTCGATGCCAGTCCGCTTAAAGCTACACCTCTTTCGAGCGCTGATAATCCCACTGATGTTGTACGCCTGTGAAATCTGGGGCATGGCTGCAGATAGCTGGATAGCATACCTTCAGCGTGCACAGAATAGAGGACTCCGATCCATCTATTCTGTGGGCCGTTCTTTCCCCGTGAGGTTGCTTCACGAAGCTTCTCTTCTCCCATACGTGGAGGACGAAATTAGGCGCCGGGCGACAAAATTTTACGATAAAATTCCTGCTAATAGAATCGCCCTGATTCGGTCTCTAGGAGACTACGACGCTGCGAGACGGCGCTTCAGGCGTTACCGGGTACCCTGTATGGCTTGCGGACATCCTAGGTAACAAAGGAGTTAATCCTTACAGCAGCACAAGCTCAATTTCAATACTCCAAAAGAGGTGTTTGGCTACAAAATTTACCCCACTTTAGAAAAATAAAACACCAGGGTGTAAACAAAAAAGCTGTTTGCCATCCTGTACAAAATTAAAGAGGAGCAAAAAGCTACCTCAACAAATTTCCTCAACAAAAAATACATCATTCTGTAAACATCAAAATTATCAACCTACGGTCAGACCCAAACCCTGGGTGGGTACGCAGCTCCAACCTTCTGGCTGTTAACAGCCTGTCAGTATACGACTTGGACTTGGAAGCACTTTCATATTCACTTGCATTTACCATACCAGTTCATGTTCTAAATCCTTGTGTTTTGTTAAAACTTTTATTCTATTATCATAACGTTCAGTAGTTTCTACAATATTCCTCCAATCTTATTATTGCGGTAGTTGGCAATCGACTGCAGCACATGGTGATATGTGTTATATGAGTACATACCAATTTTCTAAGTACAGACGTGTGCAAATTATTAGGCTCATTCATTTGTTTTACTTTGTATCAGTTTAAAATTCAAAATAACAGTTATTTGCCGCTGTACCCTATTTTAATTTGTCGTAGTTTATTTCCTTTCTATTATATTAAGCACTTTCAATGAACTTTTTCTCTTATTGATAGCCGGGGGATTTTTGTTCTACTTATTGTAGATTATTGTTCTACTTATGGTGGTAGCTCTGAATTAAGAGCAGCCATTTTCCATGTGTCTGTTTATCTAATTGTTTGGTGATATTGATTTCACTTGGATACTGTAGTAACTAAAGTTGTTAACGTTTGCCTTTATTGTGTTTTATGACTAATATAACCTCTATATTTATTATTAATTGATTTCAAGCCAGGTAACATTGTGTAACTTATCCTTAGCATTTACATTGATTCAAAAGTGAGGTTATGGGTAAAACTGATGACTTATCCCCAAGGAAAGTAGCTGTAACTGAGAGTCTTTTGAAGGAAACTCTTTATTCACAACACGAAATAGCTAAAATATTGTGTATTTCTCAAAAATCAGTTAGTCGCCTTAATCCAGCTTTAAAATTTGGTGAGATGTTGGCTTCACAAAGGAATGGAAAGTGCAGGAGGAAAAGAAAGCTATCGCCAAGAATTCAAAGGAAACCTGAGGAGCTGACAAAACAAAACATTACGGATGGCAGGTTTGAACGTATATAACCACTGTTTCAGCAAACTGGGACTCCTGCTTTGAGCAGTACGCTGCCACCTCGTCACCCATAGTCGAAACTTTTCTCGGATTGACTCATCCTGGAGAAGCTCACTGTTTAGTTTCCAATAATTTCTTCCCATTGTCGGTGTCCGGGTGGTATTCACCAGATTCATAATCAGCGAATGGTGGTCACTAAAAGGTGCGGGTCGCACCCTCACCCTGCGGATCTGCTGCTTCATGGTTCTACTAACATAAGTTCTGTCGATTCTAGAAGCCGTAGTATTTCGGTGAAAGGTATATTCAACATAGGTGTCATAGAGATATTCGCAGGCGTCCTGCAGCTCCAGGGATTTACAAATACGGTCTAACATAGGGGACGGTTGGTAATGTCCAGTTTGGTCTTTTGCACTAAGCACACAATTAAAATCCTTTCCGAAAATCATTGTCGTACAGATGGCGCAAAAAGAAAGGCAACTCTTCGGCAAGAAAGTCTCCCCTTTCCTTACGTCTGTTGGAACCGGAGGGTAAATATACGTTAACTAGTAAAACTTTATTATCCGTTAATAAGGAAGTAATTCGGCCACTCGCATGTTTTTCCGTCAACTGTACCACCAGAGACGAGCGATAAACTATGACGGTGCCCCGTTGCTCCTTACACACGTTGGAAACAAAATTAAACCTCCGGGCAAAACGTTTAAGTGGGATTCACTATTCTCTTGCAAAAACAAAAAATCAAGGTCGTGAACAAATGTAAAAACCCGTAACAAGGCTTGTTTAGTTCTACTACGTAAACAATTTACATTCACCGTCGCAAATGTCCGAAGAATCACTACCATAAGAAGGAACACTGATGGAAGCAGTGTTTCACCACGTACTCAACCATCCAATCACTGTTCCACAGATGTATGAGTCTTTTTAGCCTTACGCACTGTTGTAGTCGTTTTTCATTTTTCCAATCGGGGGTCACGTCGACTCACTCTGCCACTACGTAACGTACCCCTTAACTCCAATCCACGCTCACACACTAAATCCACAGAGTCCATTTCCTCTTCCGAAATCGTCGGTGACGGTTGTATGTCAGTTGCTGGTGAAGCAGGATCTATGGCTTGCAGTAGGAACGCCACAGTTTCTTCGTTCTCCAAATCGGGCACTACATATTCCTCCCCTATTGCCTTGGTAATCAGAGGTGACTTCACACTGGTTGGAGAGACCACAGTGAACACTGGCGCAGAGTGTTCCAAATTAGAGCAGACACTTCCGGACTACACTTATCTTCTTCGGACTGTCTGAGGGGTGGAAAGTCTTTTGCCACAATTGTCTGTTCACCTTCCTCCTGCTCTGTGCTATGGGTCGGTAATTGGCGGTCATTATTAATTGTCTGTTCCTCTGAGGTCAGCGGTATTCGTGGTGTTGGCAAATTCACCGTTACCAGCTTGGCCCATGTAGCAGGCTCCGAAGCAGTAGTCGGTGTTCTAGGAACGAATCTGCGGGGACACTGATTACGTAAATGACCAGTGGCATGACAAATGGCACAAATGATGGTGTTTGTTTTTGTAATTTACGTCCTCCAACGTTAAGTCATATCGGACGAGCACAAATGATGGGTTGGTCAGGGAAACTCACTAATGCGGAGTAACCATTAATATTCAAAAACGAAGGAATGTGCTTTTTAGGAGCATAGTAACGGAGCGAACACCATTAGAAACCTTATAGCGAAATGTTTCATTCCAAACATCTTCCTTCACCTGTAACACAGCACCGTATGGCTCCAAAGATACCATCAACTTCCTACTGTCGGAATTCAAGGGTAAATTGTACACTTTCATCACCCTTGGTCCAAATCCAGCTACATCTATAATCACCTTAGTGCGCTGCCCATTTGACAGTACAAAACTAGCTACCCCATTTGACTGTGTCAGTACTCTTCTGACGAGCTCTGGCATTGTGCATAGAATAAAACTTTGTCTAGAAATTCCATTTACCTACAAACCTGTTACGTCAGTTTCATCCAATTTTAGTGTGTCGAAAATCCACTCATTAATTTCATACGCAGTCGGTCGAATGATATCATGTTCAACAAAGCTAACAACTAAAGTCGTTGGTCGGTTTTCCATTATTATTTCTGTCGTATGTAGTAGTAAATGTCAATATACAACGAGAATACTATTACTAGCAGTATTCGACGAACGAAAACAATACGTATCACTAGGTAACACGTATGCTGGCGTAAACACGCCTAGCAGCACTCGTGGGGGACCTTCCCTCTCGCCGGACAGCGAGAAACAGTGTAGTTAGGTATCCCAATCCAAAGGCTTTCCAAGGTGCCCTTGTAATCCTCTAAGACAAAACTTTTATGTGATCTCAATAATAAATTTTATTACCTGATGCAACAGGTGTCTTTGAAATAATTATTTTTTAGTTCGCCCATTTCACTGTCCGATTTAGTTACCTAATTGTTCCAATGCCATCTTAATTTCTTACGATGTATATATGTATCAATTTTATATTTTATCTTGTATCACCTAGTCTGAGACACCTGTATGTTAACATATGCCCTTGTCATTTTCCTTCACTATCATATTTGTCTTTGCACTCCTATACCTGAACTGAATTATCTGTTTCACCCCTGCTAATTTCTTTGACATCTATGTTTTCGGACACCTCCATGGTCTCCATCCGGAGTCCAGAACACACTAGCACGGTATCATTCTTTGGGGCACTTCCATGAGGCACGCATTTGTCGCCGCCAGTGTTTATGGGAAGCAGAAACAATCCACTCTCCCAAATGGTATAATGGACGTTAGGAATAGCCAAATTAAAGAATGAGAATAATTCCTTCATATTGTCATCGGCTTCCCTGTGAAAACTTTATTCATTGTACATATCGACGTGATGCAGGAAGCAAGAGTTTACCCACCTTGCATTGAGAAAACAACATTATCTTCAGCGGCTGTGTTCTGCAGACAAAAGGCATAATGCAGTCTGTGTGTGGTTGTGTCTCCCTAAGTGTCCCACATTGTTAAACATTTGGCATGATAGTGTTATGGTGTGTTCCCATGTAACCTGAATTTTACTCAGCGACGGATCGTGTGCGGATCATCAGATGTTGCTTTCGCTTGTAATTTTTTTTCTTTTGTTTCCCTTTTCCCTGTTCCCTATCCATATCTGTCAAATTTGTTTACTTTACAGGTGTTATACCCTTTTTGAATTGTTATCAACGCACACTTCTCTTTGTATTTAGCTAACTCTGCCTGGTGGCCTGCGTGCTCCACCACTTTGAAAATTTGTGTTTTAGGGTGTGCTCTGTGCATAGTAGTGATAACTCTAGATTAAACAATTAGATTAACGATAATCCTGCCACCAGGGGGATTAGAGCACTGGTGTCACTTTTAATCCGGTGGTTGATTAGCGAACTATGGCGCGAAAGTTTGAATAAATGGTGGCGGTAGGATTAAGAACCCACTTGCTTAATATGGGGTTATCTTTTATTTTTATTAAGAATACACACATATACACGATGGATTTACATTTTTTAATGATAAGAATTTAATCTACTACCTACAGGAAATAGTACACTGATGACATTACACTTAACACAAGAATTTTGTAGTTTTAAAAAATAACATATAAGCTAAGAATACAGAATGTACTAATATTTTTAATGATAGAAACTTTATCTACTACTTACAGGAAAGCAAACAGCTGAAATTACACTTAACACAATAATATTGCTGCGAAAATGTTTTTAAGTTGTTTGTTCTTTGAACACATAATCTTAATGGTACCTAATGTTACTTTTCTTTTGCACTTCGTTCACTACTTATTGTGTTTATCATTCACTTTGAGCACAAAATATTATTTTAAAAATTATGTTGACGGAGAGATGATCGTTGTCGTCATCGCTGTCGCTATTGCCGCTGTCGATGTGCAACACGATGTGATCCTGGATGGATTTGGTGACGCAAGAGAGAATAAGTGCCCAAAATTATCGCTGGCATCCATGCTGGGTACGGCGACGACGAACTCGGTATTGAAACTTTTGCCGAAACTCCCTTTTGATGTGATGTTGATGTCAAGGTTAGGAAGTTTGTTCTGGCACATATACACTTGGAGTTGAGCATCGGATCCCTGTTGGTCATCTTTGGAAGGGACACACTTTACATGAATGGCATGGGCGTCGTTGGAAGCAAGGATAACGGTGACTTCCTTCTGGCCGCCAAAGAAGCTAGCTTTGGAGGAGAGTAATGTGACTTCGGAATACTTTCCGTGAGCGGAAAGTTGTGGAAGAAACAAGAGTTTTAGGAGTAGGTTGTTTCCAATGTGGACGGGATCGGTTTGGCAGCTCATTTTGGGATGGGAGCGAAGGACATGGTGTATCTTTTGAAGCCGCTTTTAAGTTGCTCTTCGCCTTTGTAGGTTAAGGTGAACTTGGCGGAGTTGAGTTCTTTGAGTAGTTCTGGAAAGGCGTTGCCGAACCTCGCTGGCAAAAAGACTTCAGTGTCGTTGTCGATTTTTACGAGCGTTCTGGGTCCGTGCTTTGTGGAAAGTGTTCTGACGCCTTGTACAAGTAGGCTACGTTCTCTTGTACGGCAGAAACGCTGAGATTATCGGTGCTGTCGGAGAGTTCATCCAGTTGACGAATGGCGTTCTCAGACATGCGTAGCTTTGGCAGCTAAAGCAGTGCTTAACGAACGCAGCTGGACCGTCGACGTGAGTTTTTGCGGTGGGAAGGTTATGGTGGCGTACGCACCTGCTGTAAGGGGCGCAAACCTGCTGAGCGTGAATGGGCAGCTGGTTTCACACAACGTTGACGTCGGATGGAGGGTACCGTGAGCAGATGCCGCTTTCTTTTTCCAGAAGCACTTGGCGTTCACGAGGCAGCAGAACCTGGATGCGTTGTGCGTTTTCAATGTATTTTAGGAGCACCGAGAAGCACCCGCAGGTCATGAAAGGCGTCTGGTGTTATATTTGCGCAGAAAGTCTTGGATTTGTTTATTAAGCTTGGAGACATCTTCGTAGAATCCAAGTTGACACTCGGTGCACAAGGGTACGAGACGACTGAGAACTTCACAGCTACAGCACCGATGAAAACAGAAACAGCAGTGGTACTGCTTGCAGCACTCGACCGGCATTCCACAACGACAGCAGCGCACAAAGTGAGCAGCGAAGAGGAAGTTCAGCATATATAGGTTACAAGATAAGACGGTTGAACAGGTAATCCGGTGGTCCGTTACAGGAAGAACAACATCCAGAAATTTGAACCGTGGGAAAATTTTGTTGCAGGTAGTTCCGCAATATGCTTACTGGACAAAAAAGAGAAACCGTTACAGGAAGAACAACATCCGGAGATTTGAACCGTTGGAATGTTTGCTTGCAGGCAGTTGCGCAATATGATTACTGGACAAAAAAGGGAAACCGTTACAGGAAGAACAACATCCGGAGACTGGAACCGTGGGAATGTTTGCTTGCAGGTAGTTGCGCAATATGATTACTGAAAAATTTCGTCCCTTTGGTAACGAATAGTTCCAGGGGGATCTTCTTCTTCATCTTGGTGGAGAGGTCTGTTTTCTTGAACGCTAAATATCCAGTCTCCATGTCCGTGATCGGTGAGGATGAGAAATGGAAAATGCCCCAAATACACTGCGCAACACTTGCCGTTGCAGGTGAGTCTGGCTATGATCATTTTTGTCATTTTGTCCACCGGAATGTACTGATTCTCTTAGAAGATTATGTACAGTCTTTTCTCCGGAATAAATTGAAACTGATGGTCTGTATGGCAGTCTCTCCTTGGAAGAGGGGAGCTTTGGAACTGAATGTCATTAAAGTTGATGTTGGAAAAGACGTAATGAATTTCATTTCCGCAGATGTGGTATCTTACTGTGACTGTTTTCCCCTCGAAGCAATCGTCGGTGAAGCGGAGTCCATAAGGTGCGTTTTTCTTTGGATGATCTTCAACGTCGTAATTTTTAAATACTTTGGTTCCTTGACAGTACACAGAGATGAAATTTCTGTATCCCATTACGTTGCTCGAAGCTTTTGGAAGCAACTTCAGGGGAGTTGCTGGGCGAACTGTGGCATCAGGAAATGTTCCATCTATAGGTACGTTCTGAAGGTGGCACTTCGTATGTACTTGGTAAATTGTTTAAAGTTCATGCTTTCGAAGGGTGAATTGGACGCTTGAGTGTGCCTCAGATACCTGTAATAAGCAACAATTTAATTCTTTACGTCATTTTCCTCTTTGCTCTGATGAAAGAGGATGTCGGTAACCAGGCGCTGTAGGGTCTCCAGGACTTTCCATTCTTGCTTGTTAAGCGACACGAAGCGGCCGTGTGCGTTCTTTAGGACGACGCTGGCGTTGCCAAAGAGGTTTCTACAGATGAGGGTGAGGTTGTTACTGAGCTGATACTCCTTTAGATGACACTGATTTATGGCGCTATGAATGATGCTTCTACTTTCGGAGAGCTTCTGCCACTCTATTGAAGTGATGACCATTGCGTGTTGCTTTCCGCACTTGGCGATGGTGACAGACAGCTGGTGAGGCGGTTGGGGTAGGAAACCCTCGCACAGAAATTTGCTTTGTGCGCGGTTAAGGAAGTAGATCTGGGACAATTGTCACACGCCGTGTTGGGGCTCTTCGGCGATGCTTGGAGCGGGCTCGGAGTTGCCGGGCAGCTGGTTGGCCTCAGGTTTGCTGTCGGCCTCGGTGGTTTGGCGATCGTCGGGCATGAGATGACACTTGGTTTTCTTGGCAGGTGTTTCCATACTGCTGTAACACGCAAAATAAGACATACTAATGATGGAACAAGGATAATCCTGGGGAGGGCGATTTACTTGCTAAAAACCTTACCTGCCGTCGTGCTAAGACATTGCTACGCACTGATGTTACGTTGATGTACCGCTCGTTTTATATGACTTGGAGCGCGTTCTGAAAGAAACAGAAAAAAGAGAAGTGTTGTAAACCGCAGCAAGTGTGACGTTACATTGAGAGCTAATTCTTATGGCACACGTTTACTTACCATAAGAGGTTGACACGACTGATGTTGAGTTGAGCACACATGTTTATAGGTGCTGAGAATAACGTCGTTGCGCGCGTAGTCGGTAATGCTAAATTTTGAAAGAAACCTTTCCCTGGATAAACCCGAGCAGCGATGCGATAAGTAGTCGATGACGTATTGACCACACGTGGTGCTGTCGTAACTTTGCAGCCTTCTGTCGTTGTGCGACCAATTTGGGCCGCAGCTAGCGTTCAGAAACTTTAGAAAATGAGGGTTCAGCGGTGCTAGCCCATAACTGTCGAAATATTCTCCCTGACCACTTTGCGAGACAAAGATGCAGACCCAGTGCTTACCTGGTAGGGTGATTCGATCGGTATTAGCGGCCAAGGCGAATGGAAGTTCCCTATTGGCACTTTCTGAGGGTAGGGTGTTGCAGACGTAGACGCCTAAAAAGTGACGGCGCGTGTAGGGGCAGTTGGAGAGAAAGCGCTCTATTTGAAGCGAGTTCATGATATGAGAATAGATCGGTTAGCGTCGATTTCAAGGGTACGATGTATTTCCGCCAACACCATAAGAACGACCGGTTCTGTCAGCTGTTTGGAAAAACCCAGCCTTATAGACACCGAGCCGTGGCGCTGACCGGAGATGTAAGATTCGTTAGCGCTCATGTCGGCAGTGAGACCGAAAGCCAAGACGGTATAACCGACGGCGTAAAACTTTCTGGAAAATGGAATGTCCCTCGTCTCTGAAGTGAATGCCGGGACCATGCTGAAGGGTTTGAAAGCAACGCATAAAGTGTCCATTTTCAAAGCTTGGCTGAATGGGTTGACCGTTGACGTATAGCTGAAATATGTTCATGTTAAAATATTGCAAATTATAAGGGTTTTACCGAAATCCCCGGTATAGGATTTGTCTAACACCATGGCGACGTCCAGCCTCCTGGAATTTGGCCCGTGAAGACATCGCTGAAAGTCATTGCACTGGCCTGTTTGGGAATACTGAGGGCGTGGAAGCTGACGTCCTTTAATTGGTACTTATCGTTGCCTTTTGCCAGCGCTGCTTGGTGGGCAAACTTGATGGTTGGTGACGGTCTGACCACCTTTAGATGTAGAGTGGCCGGTTGAATATAGGCGTACCCCTTGAAATTGGGTGCTTCGGAGAACAGATAGAACTGGGAAGACGAAGGGGTGAGCTTGTGGTGACATTAACGTTGTTGAGCAACAGATAGTTCTATCCAAATAGAGCATTCGACAGCGGCCCCATCAATTGTACGACTCTGCTGCCTTTGGTAAATCCAAGCCGAAACAGGAAGCCGGCATTTGCCGCTAGTGTCCATTATGGCGGGGGTATCCTTTTTCGAGAGGGTGGATTGGAGCTTCGTGTTCACGGCATCTTCGGAATAATTGAGGAGGGTTTCGAGATAAGTTCTATAGGGATATCCGGCTTGCGGCATGGAAACCATGACGCTATTGAGCAAGACCTCAAGCTGTTGAAACAGAGAATTGAGGGCGTTGTTGACGAAGGTGGCTTGCACGTCGTCCTTGAGTTCCTCTCCTTTTTCGCCAGCGATGCGAACGAAGACCTCTAGAACGACGTAAGAAAGGTCGAGTCATTGGTCTGCATTTCTGGAATAATGGAAGGTGATTGGTGCATTTTTCATGATGGTGATTTGAGGGTTTAGGGATATGAACCGAGACTCTTCGACGTTAGTATTCAAGTGTTGGATTAGCCAATTTGACCTTGAAGTTCATCCAATTTGACCTTGAATGACCTTTGGGGTCATGCAATTTGACCTTGTAAAATTTGACCTTGAAGGTTATACAATTTGACCTTGAAGGTCATGCTATTTGACCTTGAAGTTTATGGTGCACCCTCTGGAGTGGTTGCCTCCCCCGACGCACCACCCTGCATCGCCCTAACCACCCCGCGCACCCCGACGCACCCTCTTGACTTCTGCATCCCTCGACGCACTCCCGCGCACCCGATGCATCCTCTTGACTTCCTGCATTCCTTGAGCACCCCCGCGCAACCGCACGCACTGCCAGGTACCCCCGTGCACCCTCTTGAATTTTTGCATCCCCCAGGCACCACGCGCAAACTGGACTTCCTACATCCTTCAACGCACTCCCGCGCACCCTCTTGACTCTCTGCATCTGCCACCCCACCCCTAGGGCAACCCCGCGCACCCCCGTGCACCCTCTTGAATTTCTGCATCCCCCAGGCACTTCGTGCACCACCACCCTACCCGCACAACCCCTCTGAACTTTCTGCATCCTTTAACGCACTTTTGCGCACCACCACCCTACTGGCGTATTCTTTGACGTACTTCCGCGCACCCGATGCACGCTCTTGACTCAGCATCTGCCACCTACCTCCGGCGCACAACAGCGTACTCTCTTGACTTCCTGCATCCTTTGACGCACTCCCGCGCACCCTCTTGACCACCAGCATTCCCCGACGCACCCTCGACGCACTGTGTGGATTTTGTGCACTTCCCCCCGAGCACCCTCCGGACAGGCTACATCCGCTGCACTGACGCCATCCTCTGTTGACGAACTGATCTACGCGTGCGTGCACGCGTTCGTGTTCGCGTACATGGCGCGGCGCCCCGGGAGATTGACCTTGGGTCTGCACGCCATTTGACCTTGAAGGTTATGGTGCACCCTCTGGACTGGTTGCATCCCTGGACGCACCCCCTTGCATGCCGCTAACCACCCCCGCGCACTTGACCCTCTGCATTTGCCACCCACCTCCGGCGCACCCCTTGGAAGGTAATGGAGGAGAAGGGGTTTTCTTTTTTTCTTTTTATTAAGAATACATTGGAATAAAGGTTACGTGACTTTAGGAGAGGGAATGGAGACTGACTGGTGGGCGGTCAAGGATGAAATTCAGGTGAGTTTATTATTGAAACGGAGGCAGAAAGTGACGTGTAAGGCTTTGATTGGTTAAAATAAGAATGTTTTTGATTGGTCGAGAGGGTAAAGGCAGATTTGTGATTTGCAGAAATATACGCGTTTGTGATGGGATGGAAAAAAACTGGAACAAAGAAATACGGGGGAAATAAAATGCAAATTAGCAGAAAGTGACGAGGAAGTAATACGAGAATGAAAAGTAGGCATTTAGCTATATTGAAATTGGATAAATTTCTGCAATGTTTGTGAACTTGGCCTTTAACTGGAACGTCCGGCATTGTAGAAGAAAGCAAATTGCTTGTGTGTGCATTGCATCCTTTTAAACAGAGTCAGACTTCCGCGTTACAGAAAAAAATGCACACACAATCAAAATTGTCCTACTCTAGGCGCCACGTTCGGCTTATGCCATTCAGCGGAAATATACAATAACATTTAGCTGCATTAACATCAGTCTGTTACCTGACACTTGTAGGTTAAACCTTCACATGAGTCTCGCTTCTGGTTCTTTCCATTTACACATTTACATGAATGACGCTCCTTGCTCTCCTAATTAGCACTCTCACAAGAATTTCCCACCTTACATTTCTGACACTCCGCGACACGTGTAGCTGTTTCGGCTTACACAAATTCCTGCACGCTTTAGGAAGTAGCTGCTAAACTTTAAAATATTCTAAATACTTTACAAAGTTCTAAAATTTCAAAATATTTTTGAACATTCCAAAATTTCCTAAAATTTCTGAAACCCTCTAAAAATGCCTAAGTTTTGCAAAAAAAACCTAAACTTCTAAAAACTGCCTAAAATTTCATAAATTGCTAAAAATTTTAAAAAATCTAAAGTTTCAATAGTTGCTAATATTTCAACTTGAACTTTCCAAAAAAAGTAGACAAAACGCACCGCGCGCGCACGCGTGCGAGAAACAGCTGATTAACAATAGAACTTCATCAGAATGAACATTTTTGAAACAATATGTGTCGCGCTCCTTTAATGCGCGCTGACTTCCTCCCCACCTTTTTATACTGGAAGTTACTTAACCAAAACACCCACGTCTTTTTTCTGTTACCGTGAGAACTGCTTTTCAGGCGCATTTAGAAGTTTTTCAGCAATTTCTCAGAAAGCGCGATGCTTCACATTTCACTACCGGCAATAGGAGGAAGTGACGTGTAAGGTTTCGATTGGTTAAAATAAGAATGTCTTTGATTGGTCGTGAGGGGTATAGGCAGATTTATGAGAAAGCAAATTGCTTGTGTGTGCATTCCATCCTTTTAAAAAGAGCATTCAGCGGAAATATATAATAACATTTAGCTGCATTAACATGAATTAGACCAATAATAAGTTTAAAGTACGTGGTGCGTAATTGATGAGAGTGTGAAAAGTAGACATTTCCCTATATTGCATTTGAATACATTGCAGCAATGTTTACTGTGTTGGCTTTTACCTTGCACGTCCGCTGCTCTAGAGAAAAGAAAACTGCTTGTGTGTGCCATTTAAAGCAGTAACACTTACGGGTTACAGAAATAATGCAAGCCTGCAAAAGTGTGTCCTGCAGCAGGTGCGTGGATATCTGAACGTGCAGTTGCACTTTGGTCTGTTTTGAACGGCTATATGCGTATTGATTTTGCCTTTAAGAGAACAATTGGAAATTTCAGACAAATAACAAGGAATATCTCGGAAGGGTTAACAGGAGGGAAAAGTTATATAAATTACTGTCACATGAATTTTTCAACTCAGTGTTCTAACGAATGAATTTCGCATCTTCTAATTCAAACATTTACATGAATTTCTCATCTAAGACCTTCAATTTACACTTTTGCGTGAATGACGCTCCTGTTTTGTCCTAATTAGCACTCTCACAAGAATTTCCCACCTCACATTTCTGACACTCCGCGGCACGTGTAGGTGATTTTGCTTACTCAACTTTCTGTGAGCTGATGTAGCAGATCTAACGATAGCAGAACTTGCTTATTCTGTAAAACAAACAATTGCAAAACTATACAAAGGAAAACTTTATTCCCCTGCTGATTGGATAATTTGACCCTGCTATGAGGCACGTGTGGGGTGTTTCGGCTTACACAACTTCCTGCACGGTAATGACGCCGCGGATTTAACGATAGATGATTCTGCTGATTTTGCAAAACCTAAGCCGCTGCAAACTATATGTAGAAAGTTTATTTCTCTGCTGATTGGATCATGTTACTATGCAGTCGTTATGCTATTTAGGCACGCATGGGTGTGCGCACGCGTGCAAGAAACAGCTGATTAACAATAGGACTTCAACAGAATGAAAAAGCGTTGGAATAAATAGGTTTGAAATATGAATCCCCGACTCACTCGATACAGCGTGCATTTCACCAATGAGATACGGTAATACATTTCAGAAATAGGTTATATAAAACCTGACGTAGTTTCTTGCTTTTTGAAGTATTAAGGGCTTCTTGGGGGTGTACTTAGCACCATTTTGCTGTATTTGGAGGCTTCTTGGAGTGTATTTGGGATAGGTTTGGTGGGGCTTCTTGGGGGTGTACTTAGGCCCCATTTTGCTGTATTTGGAGGCTTGTTGGAGTGTATTTGGGATAGGTTTAGGCAGAGAATAATGAAAAAATGTATTCTGGATACTCGGAAACCGATATAGTGGTGCGCTCGATCCCTGACGGTGTAGATCCAAGGGACTGGGTTCATGGCATGTTTTGGCAATTTTTACAATTTGTTAACGAGAACCTGCTACAAAAATCGCCAGGGTGGTTGGGAATATCCATAACGGATGGGCAACATCCCGATAGACCATTTAACATGAGCGTTCGAAAATTTAACCTGGTAGACCCGGATGTCATTTTGCGCTCAATTGAGCGAGTTATGCAAAGTAACAAGGACTTTTTAATGAAGGGACCTCTTAAAGTAAACTGTGTGTGGACGAAGGAAGTCCGGGGTTCGTGCTTTAAAATGTGTGATCAATGCAAAACGAATAAAGGAATAATAGAAATACGAAACGCAGACAGAATGTGTTTGGCTAGAGCAACAGCTGTTTGCAAAGCTAAGATAGACAACGATGAAGCTTACCTCAGTATTCAGAGGAGCGAGTATATGCAACTGGATATAGCAAAAGCTTTATGCCAGTCTATAGGGAAGGGAAGTGAAATATGTTCCCTGGACGATGTGTAAGCTTTCTAAGGCATCTTACCCGGGCATTGCATTACAGTGTTCGGAGATCATACCGGAAAAAAATGTTTTGTACAAACCAAGTACGCTTACCGATAAATGTATTGCATCATCATCATCCTTATCATGATCATCATTCCGGAATTCCCTCCAAAAAACATGTAGGAATATGTTAGACGCAAGTAAAAGCTTAAATTTGATTCATAACCGCATTTTCTGGCCCCTTGACCCCTGGATCGAAGAACTTTATCGACCTTGTAAGATAGGGGACGGCTTACGCGTTGAAGTTCTTGGGCGAACATAAACCATTGCAAAACTATATATCAAGAAAATTTATACCTCTGCTGATTGGATAGTTTGCCTTCGCATTTTCTGACGTTCCCAAACACGCGTGAGAAATAGGTTATATAAAACCTGACGTAGTTTCTTGCTTTTGAAGTATTAAGGGCTTCTTGGGGTGTACTTAGGCCCTTTTTGCTGTATTTGGAGGCTTCTTGGAGTGCATTTGGGATAGGTTTGGTGGGGCTTCTTGGGGGTGTACTTAGGCCCTTTTTTCTGTATTTGGAGGCTTCTTGCAGTGTATTTGGGATAGGTTTAGGCAAAGAACAATGAAAAAATGTATTCTGGATACTCGGAAACCGATATAGTGGTGCGCTCGATCCCTGACGGTGTAGATCCAAGGGACTGGGTTTATGGCATGATTCGGCAATTTTTACAATTTGTTAACGAGAACCTGCTACAAAAATCGCCAGGGTTGTTGGGAATATCCATAACGGATGGGCGACATCCCGATAGACCATTTAACATGAGCGTTCGAAAATTTAACCAGGTAGACCCGGATGTCATTTTGCGCTCAATTGAGCGAGTTATGCAAAGTAACAAGGACTTTCTAATGAAGGGACCTCTTAAAATAAACTGACACGGCAAAACTCGTCATCTGATCATGATGTGATTATTCTTGGCATAACATTCTATGGATTATGCCATTACACGTTTCGGTGTGGAAATACTTGTAATGACTCGCTTTTAACGCATACTTGCTCCAATTTTCTGAACCATCACCCATTTTCCTCTTTGCTATGCAACTCTCGAATACCAAATGACCACAAAAAGCTTGCTATATAGCTGCCTGCTTGAATGCTTTAACCAGGTAGTGACGTCATATTCGAGTGGTGGGGGGAGTCTGCATGAAGAAATGTTTTATTTTTTCATCATATTCTCCTTGTAACTACACATTTTCTCTCCGCGATGCTCCCATCTGTGGAACTCGTCCAAATAGTACTCGGTGTTTTTTGCTGCAAAATAATTGTTCACGAATGAGGTGTCCTCTTCATTTGACGGAAATCTTTGCCCTCTCGGCGCAATTTTAAGATGAGGGAACAAAAAGAAGTCGCTTGGGGGGGCGGAGGTGCTAGATCTGGTAAGTCAAACAGTTCAAACCATAATTCTTGGATTTTCGCCATTGCAACCACTGAGGTGTGAGACGGTGCGTTGTCTTGGTGAAACAGGATTTTCTTTCTCTGCAAATTTGACCGTTATTCTGCAAGTTCCGCCTGTAGTTTGTGAATTAATTATGCGTAGTATGGTCCTGCAATAGGGGCTTCTTTGTGTATTTACAGACCTTTTTGTGGCGTATTTGGTAGATTTTTGGAATGCAATTAGGCGCTACTCGGGGTGAACCCAAGGTGAACCTCCCGATGCGACGCGCCGCGCACGCGCAGAACCACGCGTGCTAGTGTTTCTGCTTTAAATGCCACACACACAAGCAGCTTTCTTTTCTCTAGAGCAGCGGACGTGCAAGGTAAAAGCCAAGACAACAAACATTGCTGGAATGAGTTCAAATACAATATAGGGAAATGTCTACTTTTCACACTCTCATCACTTACGCACCACGTACTTTAAACTTATTATTGGTCTAATTCATGTTAATGCAGCTAAATGTTATATATTTCTGCTGAATGCTCTTTTTAAAAGGATGGAATGCACACACAAGCAATTTGCTTTCTCACAAATCTGCATTTACCCCTCTCGACCAATCAGACATTCTTATTTTAACCAATCGAAACCTTACACGTCACTTCCTCCTATTGCCGGTAGTGAAATGTGAAGCATCGCGCTTTCTGAGAAATTGCTGAAAAACTTCTAAATGTGCCTGGAAAGCAGTTCTCACGGTAACAGGAAAAAAGACGTGGGTGTTTTGGTTACGTAACTTCCAGTATAAAAAAAAGGTGGGGAGGAAGTCAGCGCGCATTAAAGGAGCGCGACACATATTGTTTCAAAAATGTTCATTCTGATGAAGTTCTATTGTTAATCAGCTGTTTCTTGCACGCGTGCGCGCGCGGTGCGTTTTGTCTATTTTTTTGGAAAGTTCAAAATTTTTTTATTTTTTGAAATATTAGCAACTATTGAAACTTTAGATTTTTTAAAATTTTTGGCAATTTATGAAATTTTAGGCAGTTTTAAGAAGTTTAGGCATTTTTTTTTTCGAAAATTAGGCATTTTTTAGAGGGTTTCAGAAATTTTAGGAAATTTTGGAATGTTCAAAAATATTTTGAAATTTTAGAACTTTGTAAAGTATTTAGAATATATTAAAGTTTAGCAGCTACTTCCTAAAGCGTGCAGGAATTTGTGTAAGCCGAAACAGCTACACGTGTCGCGGAGTGTCAGAAATGTGAGGTGGGAAATTCTTGTGAGAGTGCTAATTAGGAGAGCAAGGAGCGTCATTCATGTAAATGTGTAAATGGAAAGAACCAGAAGCGAGACTCATGTGAAGGTTTAACCTACAAGTCTCAGGTAACAGACTGATGTTAATGCAGCTAAATGTTATTGTATATTTCCGCTGAATGGCATAAGCCGAACGTGGCGCCTAGAGTAGGACAATTTTGATTGTGTGTGCATTTTTTTTCTGTAACGCGGAAGTCTGACTCTTTTTAAAAGGATGCAATGCACACACAAGCAATTTGCTTTCTTCTACAATACCGGAAGTTCCAGTTAAAGGCCAAGTTCACAAACATTGCAGAAATTTATCCAATTTCAATACAGGTAAATGCCTACTTTTCATTCTCATATTACTTCCTCGTCACTTTCTGCTAATTTGCATTTTATTTCCCCCGTATTTCTTTGTTCCAGTTTTTTTCCATCCAATCACAAACGCGTTTATTTCTGCAAATCAGAAATCTGCCTTTACCCCTCTCGACCAATCAAAAACATTCTTATTTTAACCAATCAAAGCCTTACACGTCACTTTCTGCCTCCGTTTCAATAATAAACTCACCTGAATTTCATCCTTGACCGCCCAACAGTCAGTCTCCATTCCCTCTCCTAAAGTCACGTAACCTTTATTCCAATGTATTCTTAATAAAAAGAAAAAAAGAAAACCCCTTCTCCCCCATTACCTACCAAGGGGTGCGCCGGGGGTGGGTGGCAAATGCAGAGGGTCAAGTGCGCGGGGGTGGTTAGCGGCATGCAAGGGGTTGCGTCCAGGGATGCAATCAGTCCAGAGGGTGCACCATAACCTTCAAGGTCAAATGGCGTGCAGATCCAAGGTCAATCTCCCGGGGCGCCGCGCCATGTACGCGAACACGAACGCGTGCACACACGCGTAGATCAGTTCGTCAACGGAGGATGCAGTCAGTGCAGCGGATGCAGCCTGTCCGGAGGGTGCTCGGGGGGGGGGGGAGTGCACAAAATCCACACAGTGCGTCAAAGGATGCAGGAAGTCAAGAGAGTACGCTGTTGTGCGCCGGAGGTAGGTGGCAGATGCAGAGAGTCAAGAGCGTGCATCGGCTGCGCGGGAGTACGTCAAAGAATACGCCATTAGGGTGGTGGTGCGCAAAAGTGCGTCAAAGGATGCAGAAAGTTGAGAGGGGTTGTGCGGGTAGGGTGGTGGTGCACGAAGTGCCTGGGGGATGCAGAAATTCAAGAGGGTGCACGGATGTGCACCAGGGGTGGGGTGGCAGATGCAGAGAGTCAAGAGGGTGCACGGGAGTGCGTCGAAGGATGCAGGAAGTCCAGGTTGCGCGTGGTGCCTGGGGGATGAAGAAATTCAAGAGGGTGCACGGGGGTACCTGGCAGTGTGTCGGGTTGCGCGGGGGCGCGTCAAGGAATGCAGGAAGTCAAGAGGATGCACCGGGTGCGCGGGAGTGCGTCGAGGGATGCAGAAGTCAAGAGGGTGCGTCGGGGTGCGCGGGGTGGTTAGGGGGATGCAAGGGGGTGCGTCGGGAGAGGCAACCAGTCCAGAGGGTGCACCATAACCTTCAAGGACAAATTGTCGGACATTCAAGGTCAAATTGTATACAATTCAAGGTCAAATTGGATGAACTTGAAGGTCAAATTGGCTAATCCAACCCTTTACTACTGACGTTCATCTGAACGGGAAGGTGCTTGAAGAGGTCCAGTTCGGAGTTCATGTGAATCACGGTTTCGGCCATTACGAGAACACGTCCTGCACCTTTCGGCTCCTGCGTTTCAGCTCAGACTGTCTCGGCTTAGCGGTTTTGGCGCGTTTTATTCTCTTGAGCCGCCTGACGCCCGATCCTAGCATAGAATCGATTTTTTTGTTTGCCTTACGCTTGAGATTGGAGCCAGCCTCCTTAAGTCTGCTTCTTAAAGCTTCCTTCGTGTTGGTTCCTCCGGCGGCCACGTCGGACAGCACGTGAGCGCCAAGTTTGAGCGCCTCCTTGCCCACAGCCTTTGCACCGCTTTTCAAGAAGGGTAGAACGGTGGTGAAGAGACTTTCTAGGGCAGAAAAGAGACCGCTTCCGCGCTCGTAGCGCCTGCCGCGGTAGAGAACGAAATCCCCGTGGTCTAAAGCACCGCCGGCTTGATTAAGATAGTATTGAGTGACAGTGTGCACGTCCATTACTGTTTCTTTGGCCGGAAGGTGAGAACTATAGTGGAGGAAAAGCCGTTGGCAAATGGTAGCAGATCGCCATAACCGTTCCTTAAATCTATGCTGACGGTCTGAAAGTCTTGTTGAACGAGTGACACCCAGTTCTGAGGAAAGGTCTCTTCATCGGACATGTAAGAGTTGTTCCTTTTCTCGTATTCTACCGCAACGCTCTCAATCACTTGGGCGAATGTGTCGCCCACCACTTGCGGCGCAACCAGATTGAAGTAGATGAACATTTCGTAAGGTAACCCCAAATAGGGATCGACGGGATGTTTTGCCCCCTTCTGTAAAACGATGTTGGTGTACGGTTCAAAGCCCAGCATGTTGGCCATACCTGGGGCCAGCATCATGCTATGAACGCGATGGAGAAGTTCGGTGGGCGGTTGGTCTGCTGCGTGGGTGGCTGAGCGCTGCTCTCCGATGGCGAAGTGGTATCCTTGGGTTTAGAAATCACCGCGGGGTTTGGTTTAGGCGTTTGGGCGGCGGATTTGGGCCTTTGGGTGTTTGGTTTCCGGGTTGGGGGGTTCGTTCTGGCAGGCGCATCGCTCATCGCAGTCTCGCTTGGAACTACGGTCTTTGGAACGCGCACCACCGTCTCGGCTTACCCACCAAAGGTAGTGTCGGAAAGCTGCTGCGCATGCGTGGCGTCTTCGTTGATGCTGATCGGTTTATTGTGCTCGAGGTAAACAGGTGCAAATGTTCCTGAATGACGGCGTTCACCCGGGTCACCAGATCTTTGGGATCGTGCATGATGCCCGGCGGCATCTGCAAGCTAAATTTGGAATGCGTGGGTAGATGCGTCATCGTGTACCTGGTGCCGATGAGCTGCGCGTCGCCTGCGGTTACGTTGTAAAATTTAACCGGATACCTCACCTTTTGCAGAGCCACCTCCCACTCTCATTGAAGCACTATTCGCTCGGGCAGTATGTTGGAAAATTTGGATGTCGTGTTGTCGCTAAAGTGATCCATGGAAGCGTTGCTCACCAGCGTGAGGGAGAAGGGTTCGGTTTTGATCATATCGAAGCGATCGTCGAAGCCTGGACCCAAGAGTTAAACTTGAAAGGGTAGCCCTTCCACTTCACCAAAATTGTCCTGTTGCGCCAGCGGCCCATGGTTTCCAAAACTTTGTCAGCTTGAGGGAGTTGCGCCTTTTGTAGCTCTTCGGTGCAAACGTTGCCGTCAATGTCCTCTCCGGCGAGATCCTTCAGTTTATATACCACCAGCTGCCCGCGCAAGTAATTTGCCACAAAAGGTGCGTGTCTCATAGCATATGAGAACTCCTAGTGGTCTACCGGGGAAACATACGAGTCAGTTGTCATGTTGGCCATAGTAGCTCAGTGCTTTAGGGCAACTGCACGTAGAGCAGCAGATCCATGGTTCAAATCCCAGTTATGGCATTGAATTTTTCAGTCTGACTTGACTCATTCAAATCTTGACCTACATGCTTAAGTCCCGGGTTTCATAGTTAAACTACTATATTATATCACATGTGTATAATATAATACATATGCATTTATTATTATTATTATTATTATTATTATTATTATTATTATTATTATTATTATTATTATTATTATTATTATTTATATATGTAATACTTTTCGACTGATAGTTCCATTCAAATAGACCAAAATAGGATGTCGTTTTTCACACATTAGTGTGAAGCTGTTAGCTGTTAGCCCATTTTAAAATATTGCTGATTACTTAAAGAATCAACATATTAATTTTGTTGCTTTTACATCTACAAACTAACCTGTAAAGCCTTAACAAACCTCTATAAATGACAGATTGAATTACAACGCGTAGATTTGTAAAATTAATTTTTTATTCCCTCTGAAATAATTTCAAAATATGCAAGATATATCCAAGAATAATATATAATGGTTGCACCAAGGCCTTCCATTCAGCTAGATATATGTAGAGTTTGGGAGCTGGAATATAGGAATTTCATTCAGGTATTTCAGACTTTCTGGATTACCAATATCAAAAGTAATATTTCTAAGATATGCAAAATAACATTTAAGGAGCTATACTTTAATTACATTGTACAGAAACTTACACACTGTTTTACACATCATTACATCATCTAAAACAAACTAGCACATTAAATAAAACTGCAGTGAGAGAGAACGCAAAGCATTTCTGGAATCTGTACAATAGTATTACTTCTGCTGTTCTTAGCAAAAAGAGAGGAAGGAGTGGAAAGGAAGAAAGAGAAAACACTCAGTTGTTTGTACTCGTAGTATCAGCCTATACAGAGCCAGTGAAACCACTACTTATGTTAGCTAAATGCCAATATGTTGGAGCTGCCTGTAGTCTTGTTCCAAGGGGCACAGCAAAATGCTTCAGTAAAAAGGCACCCATAGGAAGAGGAAGTTGCTTAGAAAATGACCAATTACTAAGTTTGAAGTATTTCATTTAATTTTAATTTGGACAAATCCTAATATATCAAATTTTAATAGCCACATCTTTTACTACACAGAATTGCACTACTGCTTTCTTACAAAATAATAATAATAATAATAATAATAATAATAATAATAATAATAATAATAATAATAATAATAATAATAATAATAATAATAATAATAATAATAATAATAATAATAATAATAATAATAAAAACAGGCGTATATTATATTTCTTTCACTAGAAATATGAAGCAGAAGTTTTCTGCACCCTGTATAAAAATGTTCCGACTTTTGAAGTCAATGGCACCATTCTTATCATAATGAACAATATTACTAACAACTTTATTAACAGTCAGAAGAGAAGAAAGCTATTTTGCATTACACTCAGTACCGTCTTCATCAGCACCAAAACTACATTGATATATAACAACAATTCTGATTGAGTTCATCTATTAAGCTTTTCTGGTGAAGGTAGTTCTGCTTGAGCTGCCATTTGCAATGCATGCACCCACCTGTAAACAAAATCAGAGCATATAACTTTAATGATTCCACAACAGATTGAGCTGTTACATTTTTTAAGGGTTACAGTTCCAGTAAAAGATAATATAGGTGTTTCAAACCTCCAAGGTGGCTGATATTTAAGTAAATGATTCAGAGTACACATTCATTAACAATTAATCAATAATTAACTGAAATTTTGTCAAAAATGACAAAAAATGTTTTCAGTTTTTTGGCTTTAAAATTAGGTTTAAACATTGTAGTTTCAGAAACTGCCGTCAGTTTTGCCCTAGCACCATTTAAAGAGCCGCTATGTCATTATTTAAATGCCCTTGTGCGGGTGGGCATGGCCATTTATTTTGAGTTTGCTAGCATGTTGCAAAGAAATTGATGGAATTCTCACATTTAAATTACATGGTTTGATTCCATAGACTGTGGTAATGAGCAGAGACATCTTCTGGATGTTTGTGAAAGCTACTGAACACTTCTGCTTCTGGTTTTATATATTGGTTACTACTTTTGAAAGTAAATAAGCATTTTCACATGTAATGTTTGTGAAATATGGTTAACATGCAAGTGAGAGCCGTGGATAGCAGCTTATATTTAGATAAATATTGTTTAGAATAGGAATAAAGCCAGATTTAACATTATATTGTTTTCTTGCTGCAACAGTACATAATTCATACCAGGTTAGGTTAGCAGTACAGTGGCTATTTCAAAGGAAAATATAATGGAAGATTTGCTAGTAATAATAGTGTGACTTTGTGGGTTTGTAGAATTAAAAGGCAGAGTTGCAGAAATTAAAGATCTCCTTTATTTCCGTAGCAATACACTGTTCAATTCTCACGTAACAACATTACATCACATATACAACACCAAGGTCAATGACAGTAACAAACAGCTTACTCAACTTCCACTGTTGACAACTCTCGCTACATGTCTTTACAACAACAACTTTTGTTACACAACTACTACTTTGCGAGCCGTCACATCCTTAAATACCTAATTCGTAATTCGAGACTCCTCCAGAAGAATAAAGAAACCGAATAATCAAGATATTACCAGAAATTTCCATTTATCTCAGTTTGTTTGTTTCGGTAAGTCTTTTATCTCAAGCACTATGTTTATCTGCTTATGCAAGCTCGTTATCTACGTGAAACCTATCAGTTCCTTTGTGTGCCAAGCCGCCTTATAGCGATAGTTTGCGACAATAGTAAGTAATAACAGAATGCTCTGCTTGAGGTAAATGTTAAGTGAAAACATATTATAGCCTCAGAGTTACCAATGATTTTAGTAGGTCACCTTTTGACGTAAATAGAAGAATGTTTAATGTATTTCAGGGCATTTTGTAAGGGTCATATTTCTAAGCAGAAGTTTTGTATGATCATGGGTATGAATTGCATGAACTATTCTACTTATAATTATCATCTCATAGACAAAAATAAAGGGATTATTAATTATTAGATGAGTCATGTTTATTACACATTGGCTTCACTTATGTACCTATTTTGAGGACATGTTTCGCAAATCATCGTTTGCATCTTCAGCTCTTATGCGACTAAAGCTTGATACAGTGGTGTGGGTAATTCTGGAGTTGCTGCTGCCATCTGGTGATTTAGTGATGAACTTTAATGTGAGATTCTCTTCTGGTGGGATTTCAAAGTTCATTAGTTGGTTCTTATGTTTTTCTACGTATATTCTCTCCCATATGAGGAGTTCACTATGTTTTTGTACGTATTTTAGTAATTCTGTGCTATCTTCAATTTCATGATTTTCAGACCATAAATGAGCTGCTATTGCGGACTTATCAATATGTTTGTATCTTAAGTGCCTGAAGTGTTCTTTCTTTCTAGTGCCTATGTTTCTTTTTGTGCTCCCTATGTAAATTTGTTCAGTCTTTACACTTAATCTTGTAAATGCCTGACTTTTCCTCTGGTTTTATCTTATCAGTATTATTGCTGTTAAGTAGGTTTTTAATGTTGTAATTGTTTTTTGGTGCCAATGTTATATTTTATTTCTTGAATATCTTTTGGAACTTTTTTGTGGCCCAGGGGTGTTACAGTTACATATTGATATAAAGGGATTAGTTAGTACTATTCTACTGGAGAGCATCAAAGGAGAAACACAAAATGCTAATGAAAGTTTGCATAGTGTGATATGGAGAACAGGTCACAAAGAAGTTTTTGTATCAAGAAAGAAATTGGAAATTGCAGTGACTGCAGCTGTTTGTAAATTTAATATGGGTTATAAAGATAGTCTAGACGTTAAGTAAAAAGTTGTAGCAAGCATAGTAAGTCCTGTTAGCAAGAAAATTAGTAATATTAGGGATAGGTGAAAGCTAAAACAAAGTGCTCAAAGTTCACTGAGGAAATATAAATCTGCCAGGAAGCAGTTAAAGATGACCAAATTAAAAGAAGAGGATGATAAACTAGCATGGTGGTCTTCATATAGTGGAGGAGGATTTAAAAGCATAGAAAAAACAAATGTTTATATTTAAAGATTTTAACTAGTTTTCATGTCCAATTTTTATCACTTTTCTTAATACACCTAATACTCCAGATTCTGAAGTTTTCCATGAATTTCTTTAAGTTTTGCATATATGTATATTCCTAGATAAGTGTTCAATGAAAGTTGGTAACATTATGGCTAAAATCATATTTCATATTTCAACAAACTTCTGGCTTAGCAATGGGTAATCCTCTTTCACCTTTTCTTGCTGATCTTTTTATAAGTTTTTTTGGAATTCAAGTCACTAAAGCTTTTCTTTTGATTTTTAAAACATGGTATAGATATGTTGATGATATTTTTGCTATTGTTCCTGATAAACAAATTAACAATTCTTTAAAATTACTAAATTTACAAGATAAAGCTATAAAATTCACATTAGAAACTGAAATTAATGGGTTTCTTCCCTTTCTAGATTTGAAGATAATAAGAAATAATAACAAATTAGATCTTGGTATTTATAGGAAGTCTACTCATATACATAATTACATAAAAAATAAAAGTTTCAACCCTTTTTCACATAAATTTGCTGTTTTTAATAGTTTGAGTTATAGATTAATAAATATACCTCTGAATAAAGAGGAATTTAATAAAAAATATAAACATATTATTAATACTGATTTAATTAATGGTTTTAAAAAAGACTTTATACAAAAGCAGACTGAAAAATTTAAATATCAAAAAACTGTTAATGATATTTCTACCCTTAAAAAATTAAAAGACGATTATATTTTTAAAAAAATTACTTATCATCCTTGGGTTAATAAACCTTTTCAATTTTTTTTAAAGAAGTTGGTATAACTTTATTTCCTCAAAATAAATATAGTATTAAAAATTTACTACATTTTTCTAAAAAAGATAAAATTCCTAATAAAAAAATCTGGTATTTATAAATTTAATTGTTTAGATTGTGATCAGGTTTATATTGGAAAGACGAAACGTAATTTGAAAACCAGAACGAAAGAACATTTTCGTAACATTAAGTATAAACAAACTGATAAATCGGCCGTAGCAGACAATTTTTGGTCATTTAATCATGAAATAAATCCTGAAGGTAAATTATTATAACAATTAAGTGGTCTAATAGATTTAATAGTTTGGGAAAAGATATTTATTTTAAAAAATGAACATCGCATAATGAATATTGAAATACTGGCAGTTGATTCTGTTTTTAGGTTTGTTTCATTTTCAGATGTTGGTAATACTAAAACGACATTAGAAAAACATGGTAACTGGAATCCTTGACTACGAAGTTGACTGATGATGAAAACAATCTGTTTTTGAAATCTATCTTCATTAGAAAGAAGTATTAACACCTTTTGTTACAAATATTTATATTTGTGTAAGAAGTTAAAATATCATTCTTTGTAAAAACTATTGCAGATAGAAAAATTACATATTATATATATATATATATATATATATATATATATATATATATATATATATATATATATATATATATATAAAGAGCCAAAGGTAACCAAATTAAAGCGAAAGTAGGTAACAAGATAGCTGTATGGTCTGCATATGATACATGGGGATTTCTAAGTAAACAAGGTAGTGTAATTTCTATCTAAATCTTTAAATTCATTTTTCTCAGCTATTAATTTTGGAACATTTTTATATATTCAAAATGCTCCTGGTCATGCAATTTTCAAAGAATTTGTATGAAACTTTGTATACATATTTCTAAATAAATGTTTAATAAAAGTTGCTATTATTATTATTATTATTATTATTATTATTATTATTATTATTATTATTATTATTGTAAATTAAATAGTTTATTTATTATTGAATCTTAAATCTCAAAATTGCAAAAATATTAAGAAAAATTTAATATATTCACACACAAAGATTTTTCTCTCCAAACTGACTTGACAAACACTTAAAGTATAGCAACTTTTTTAACTGGTGTACATAGAAACCTGAATCTAAAATTTAAATTTATTTTATTTTTTATTTAGTAATTTATTTAGTAATATATAAAGTTTCTAAAAGAAAAACAGTGTGACATAGGACATTTTATATAACATACAAAAATCACACTGTAAAAAGCAATAAACATTTTTTTTTTTTTAAATTTGGAAACTTAACTAGATTCCCTATAATCCAACTAATGACAAAATTTCAAGCAGTTTTGGTGTAAACTCTGGATTTTAGCATTTTTCAAAGATGCCTGCCCTTAAAATCTTTGATTTAAAAATCTTGTTTAGTTTTTTAGGTTAACACAAACTATATTATAAAATTTCCAAAGCTCAAATCACGAGCTGCAAACAATAAAATTGATCTATCGAGATTTAACTGTATTGGAACACCACAGTGAAGCGAAAAATTATTAAATTTTAGATGAGTCGTATTTTTTACACATCTGCTTCACTTTCGTACCTATTTTGAGGACATGTTTCGCAAATCATCGTTTGCATCTACGGCTCTTATGCGACTGAAGCTTGATCCAGCGGTGTGGGTAATTCTGGGGTTGCTGCTGCCATCTGTTGATTTAGTGATGAACTTAAATGTGGGATTCTCTTCTGGCGGGATTCAAAGTTCATTAGTTGGTTTTTATGTTTTTCTATGTATATCCTCTCCCATATGACGAGTTCACTATGTTTTTGTACGTATTTTAGTAATTCTGTGCTATCTTCAATTTCATGATTTTCAGACCAGAAATGAGCTGCTATTGCGGACTTATCAATATTTTTGTATCTTAAGTGTCTGAAGTGTTCTTTCTTTCTAGTGCCTATGTTTCTTTTTGTCCTCCCTATGTAAATTTTTTTTTCACAGTCTTTACACTTAATCTTGTAAATGCCTGACTTTTCCTCTGGTTTTATCTTATCAGTATTATTACTGTGAAGTAGGTTTTTAATGTTGTAATTGTTTTTTGGTGCCAATGTTATATTGTATTTCTTGAATATTTTTTGGAACTTTTTTGTGGCCTATGGGTGGTAAGTAAATTTAGCAAATCTAATTTCTTGTTTTATTGGTGTGAGAGCTGTGATCTGTTTTAATCTCTTTTGAAGTTTGAATAATTTTAGTTTTTTATCTACAAGGTTTTTTCCATATCCATTTTTAATTGCAGTTTTTAAGATTTGATGGTATTCGTTTTGATATTCTTGCTGGCTGAGAGGTAGATTTACTAATCTGTGTGTGAGACTGTTGATGGTTGCATGTTTGTGTGGAATTGGGTTGAAACTATTTGCTTTGATGTAATTATCTGTGTGTGTTGCTTTTCTATTGTGACTTTGTGGGTTCGTGAAATGAAAAGTCCAATTACACCACTCCAAAATGTTCTTTATTTCCACCGACTTACAGTTAAACACTTGCCAATTACACAGAATTACGTGCTGCAACAATTACAATTCACCAGTTCGTCCGTTACAATTTCCTTGTACTCGCGGTTACGTAAGCTCTGGTACACCTTCACAGTTACGTACAGTCTTCCGTTGCACAATCTTTCCGTTCATTAACACGTCACTGACTAACACTGCCTTCTTACACCAAGAACTGTCCTCACTCACACACACTAACCAACTGATTGACCAACTCAACTCTGTCTGTCTGTAACCCTCTTTAAATAGGAATATCGCCAACTTCTGGTGTTTACAGGATTGTTCTAGTAACAGAAAGATCGAGAACCAGGTGTAAGGAAACATACGGCACAGTCATGTTTTTCCCCCAACCACAGCCTGTCACCACTATAGGACAAACGAGGCGAGGGCGTGGCTAACCGAACCTTCCCTGTCTCCCGCTGCCAGCTGCTTTCACAGGGTGTTCCAGCGCTCCCGTTACACTATGGATGCCAAATTCTAGTTTTTCATTGCTTTTTTTTGATTTTAAGGTCTAAAAAAGGTAGAGTACAGTCCTCTTCAGTTTCCACTGTGAATTGTATGTTGGGTTCTTGCAGGTTGAGTAGTTTCAACGCATCATCTATTTGTTTGTAGGGCACTATTGCAAAGATGTCGTCTACGTATCTGTACCATGTTTTAAACATATGAGGGAAGGCTTTAGTTATATGTGTTTCGAAAAAGCTCATGTATAGATTGGCCAAAAATGGTGATAGCGGGCTTCCCATAGCTAGTCCTGAAATTTGTTTATAATATTTTCCATCGAAGACAAAATAATTTTGATGTATACATAATTCAGTCATTGCCAAATATTCTTCTATTGCATTGGCATCTAGGTTTATAGAATTTAGCCATTTTTTCAGTTGAATCAAGAGTTTGTCTAATGGAATGCTAGGGAAGAGGGAGCGGACATCAAAGGATACTAAAGTGTCATGAGGTTTTAGTTTAAGATTTTGAATTTTTTCTACCAGGTCTAAAGAGTTTTTTATACTCAGAGTACGGAATTGTGGAAAGGACTCAAATTTTTTTGGATAGCCATTTTGCCAGAAGGTAAGTAGGAGTGTTTATATTATTTACAATGGGTCTCATGGATATGTTTGGTTTGTGTATTTTAGGCAAACCATATAGTCTTGCAAGGGTAGGGTTGTCCGGTTTGATAGTTTTTTGTTCTGTAGTTGTTAAAATTTTACTATTAATGATGGTTTTTTGTACATCTTTTATGCATCGGTTGAGTGGATTAGAATCTATTTCCTGGAATTCTTTTTGTTGTAGTAACTCTAACATTTTTTCTTTGTATGTAGCTGTATCTAAGATTACTATTTTGTTCCCTTTATCAGCCCTTGAGAAGATTACATCCTTTTTCCTTAAAGATTTAATTATCTAAATTTGTTTCAAATGTTTTTTTGGCTTTTCATTTATTAAGTTTTCCAATATAGGAGCTGATTTTTTCCTAATTATATTTTTGTCCATGGTTTCCAAGCCTTCTACGGCTAATTCTATATCTGCAATGAATTCATCCGGGTTGCTGGAGTATGTTATACATGTTTTTAGGCCTTGGTAAAGTAATCTCTCAAAGAAAAATTTTAACAATGAAGAAATAGATGTACTTAACCAAGGCCTAAAAACATGTATAACATATCGAGATTTAACTGTATTGGAACACCACAGTGAAGCGAAAAATTATTAAATTTTAGATGAGTCGTATTTCTTACACATCTGCTTCACTTTCGTTTAACGATCTTACCTCCATGTTGTCCGGTTTTTAAAGTTGGTTGGATCTAACTTTCGCGTGTTCCTCTTGACTTAACGTCACTTCAATATATCGAAGGGAAGCAGATGTGTAAGAAATACGACTCATCTAAAATTTAATAATGTATAACATACTCCAGCAACCCGGATGAATTCATTGCAGATATAGAATTAGCAGTAGAAGGCTTGGAAACCATGGACAAAAATATAATTAGGAAAAAATCAGCTCCTATATTGGAAAACTTAATAAATAAACTGAACAGCATATTCAGTTCATTCACATATCATCCAAAAACATTTAATAAATTTAAAAAGATATTCAAGGAACAAAATATCATCTTGGCACCTACTAATAGATACTCAATTTTAAAATTACTAAATTCAAAAACAAAAGATGAAATTCCTTCAGGTAACAAATCTGGAATATACCAAATAAATTGCAAGAATTGTGAAAAATGCTACATAGGTCAAACAAAAAGAAATTTAAAAACCAGAGTCAAAGAACACTTTAGAAACATCAGATTGAAACAAGAAGACAAGTCAGCAGTAGCATTTCATTTTTGGAATGAAAACCATGACATTGATCCAAATCCAAAATTATTAAAAGGAGTGATAAATCAAAATAGATTGACAACATGGGAGAACATATTCATCTGGAAAAATAAGGATCGCGTAATGAACTTTGAAATCCCGCCAGCAGATAATTTGACAAAAAAGTTCATAGTTCCACCACCAGAGAGAGCAGATAACAACAGTTGCCAGTTGGGAAGAGATTGAAAATGGAGGCCAGGGCCTTTGAAACTAGTCTCTCATAAATATATGAAAAAGTAAGTGACGAGTGTCAATAAACCAACCACAAATAATTTTTATATTAATTTTGACGTCACTGTTACTAAATTCCTCCAAACACACAACATAAAAACCAACTAATGAACTTTGAATCCCGCCAGAAGAGAATCCCACATTTAAGTTCATCACTAAATCAACAGATGGCAGCAGCAACCCCAGAATTACCCACACCGCTGGATCAAGCTTCAGTCGCATAAGAGCCGTAGATGCAAACGATGATTTGCGAAACATGTCCTCAAAATAGGTACGAAAGTGAAGCAGATGTGTAAAAAATACGACTCATCTAAAATTTAATAATAAAATTGATACTCAGTACTAACTATGTAGCAATACAACAGCGTATCATTGTCAAACAGTATCACCCAAACAAGAGGAGTCCTGCAAGGACAGCCAATGAGCTCAGTACTATTTACATTGGTCAAGTTATAAGCTCAAGAAATGTATGCAGGTGACATGACCATTCTCTCCAAGAACCCTGAAGATCAGCAAGAAGCCCTAGAGAACATCAGAAACTGGGTGTTAGAGAACTTCATGGAAATAAATTGCCCTAAGACAAAAGCAATGAAGTTCAGGAAAGGAGGGATAGTATCAAGAAAGAACCACTTTATGTGTAGTGAGTCAGCCTTAGAATTGTCCCCAGTTTAAAATACCCGAACCATAGATAGAATCAACATGAAAAATTCAATGCCATGTGTTTGCGCCATGATCGTTATTTGTTTGTCGGGCGCATGAATATTTCACTTAGCGCCGGTTATGCGGCCAGCTGGTCATGTGACTCGCCAGCGCACATAAAAATAGTCTTTTTCCGGTTAGTTGGTCAGACATGTTTGAGACAAGAACATTGATGTGATGTGTTTCGTTGTGTCGCTGAGTGCACGTTGTTGCAATGCAAAGACGTTTTTTAGTTTATCTAAATGTTAATGTATTGTCTTCTTATGATTATTCATAAAAGAAATGTAGCGTGTGCAATAAATTTATCCAGAGATATGAATACAGCTCTATCGAGTACAGTCCACAAAACAGTTTCCTTGATTTCTGCTAAAATCAAGTGGTCCTCCGAATTAAATTAATCACGACACGAACATTGGTCCTCCGGGCCGGATATTATTGTGCATCGCAACAGTTTCTTCTGCATGGATTCAGTGGCCCCAGGACGCCAGGCATCGGGATCTACACAGCAGATTATCAGTATTTCATTCACAACGACGCAGTAGCCTGCATCGCAACACATTTCAGGTCAGAACATTCCTTTTCTTTCTTTCTCTCATTTAAGCAAGTCTCATAGACATTCAATATGGAGCAGGATTTGAAAGCTCTTGTCAACAAAAGGGGTATAATTAAAAGAAAATTCACCTTTGTTCGAAAATTTCTTGATGAATTACCAGAACAGGTCAACATTTTCATATTGAGAGCTAATTTCGATAACTTAAGTGAAATTTGGGACAAATATGAAGCTATTCAGACCCAAATTGAATCTCTTGTGGAAGCGGAAACTGAATTAGATATGCATGCTGAACACGAGGAGGAAACAAGAAACATTTACCTCGAATTGAAGGCTAGGTTAACTGAATTAATGCAGGATCATGAACAGCAAGAAAATGGTTCTGGACATTCGCAGCACACAGTGCAGTCACAATCGTCACAAGCAGCTAAAGCTATCAAACTGCCTGTGATACAATTACCTAAATTTGAGGGTGATGTCACTCATTTCAAACATTTCTATGACACATTTACAAGCTTAGTGGTAAACAACCAAGCTTTAGATGCTATTCAGAAATATCATTACTTACTTTCCTCTCTCAAGGGACAAGCTCATTCACTAATACAGAACATACCTGTCACTAGTGAAAATTTTGATGTAGCATGGGAGCTCATATGCTCACGCTATAACAATACAAGATTAATAGCTACAGCTCATATAAAAAATTTATTAGCACTACCAGTAATGCATAAGGAAACAGTAAATGAACTACGTACCTTGCTCAACCATTTTCAAAATAACTTGAATGCCATTGAAGCATTAAAACTTGAAGTGCCTTTGCATGAAATCATTTTAATGCAACTTCTCCTAGAACATTTGTCTGAGAGAATGGGAGAGTAAAATAGATTCTCAAAACTTCCCTTCTTTGAAGGATCTTATGCAATTTCTAGAAGCAAGAGCACACTCTTTTGAATTGCTTGCTAACACTGCATATAACAAGACGGTAGTTAAGCCTAAGACTGACTTGCACTTTGCTAAGCCCAACAGCAGAGACAGTAAACTCTCTTACTTATCCACTAGTGATCGTGTATGTCCGTTTTGTCAGTGCAATCACATGCTACATAATTGTGATGACTTCAAAAATCTTAATGTGCATAAGCGTTATACTTTCATTAAATCCAAGCGCCTTTGTGCCAATTGCTTTGCTCCTAATCACATATCAAGTAAATGTAATCGTGCCTCATACTGCAAGTGTGGCTCATCCAATCACAGCAAGTTGCTTCATGATAGTAACAGAGAAAATGTTTCACGTGCAACTTCATCTAGTCCTGTAAATGATTCTACTAGAACAATTGACGCGCCATCTAGCTACTGTTCTTTTAAACCAAATCTCCACAGCAGGTTTTGCTTGCCACCGCACTAGTGCAAGTGGAAGACAGATATGGCAATCTCATACAATGTAGAGCACTCCTCGACTCTGCCAGTCAATCCAATTTCATAACTGCAGATCTTGCGAAGCGCTTACAGCTTAACAAGGTGACAGCTGATACGCCTATCAATGGTATAAATGGCACCATTTCTATGGCCACACACCATGTTCAGGTCAATCTGAAATCTATGGTACATAATTTTAAGACTAAAATTGAATGTCTAGTACTTCCTCGTATAACAGGAAAACTACCTTCCACACATATCAATTTGTGCAACTGGAATATTCCTTCTAGCATTCCATTAGCAGATCCTAGGTTCAACATTCCTGATGAAGTTGAAATCCTAATCGGAAGTTCCTTATTTTTTGAGTTATTGCATGGGAAAACCTTAAAGAGACAAGGACATCCTATACTAGCCAGCACAGCCCACGGTTGGATATCAGGCCCTATTCCAAGGTCATCATACAAGTACAAGGCTAAGTCTTCGCCTCAGCATAATTTCTTCATCAGCACTGATAACCTTGACATACAGTTAAGACGTTTCTGGGATTTGGAAGAATTTCCTCAGCATGTTCTTACTAAGGAGGAAAAGGAGTGTGAAGAATATTATGTAAAAACAACCACTCGTAATGTCGATGGTAGCTTTACAGTTCGTCTACCCGTCAAGGAGGACAAAAATCGCTTAGGTGAATCTAGACAGCAAGCCATCAATCGCTTTATGCACTTAGAACGACGTCTTCAAAACGACATCACACTTAAAGAAGATTACACTCAATTTCTCTCTGAATATGAATCCATGGGGCACATGAAGCAAGTGTCACCACCAAAGGAAGGCGAACCTTGTTACTATCTTCCGCATCATGCAGTTTTCAAACCTCTGTCTACTACTACTCGCACCAGAGTTGTATTTGATACATCTGCGCAGTCATCTTCAGGACTATCCTTGAATGATGTGCTGAAGTTAGGTCCTATTATTCAGGATGACCTTATCTCCATAATTTTACGATTCAGAACTTATCGCTATGCATTCTCAGCTGACATTTCTAAGATGTACAGGCGAGTGAAAATGCATCCTGATGATCAAGATCTCCAAAGAATAGTATGGCGAGAAAACAAAGATGAACCTATCAAGGACTATGCTCTTACTACAATCACATATGGTACCAAACCTGCATCCTTTTTGGTCATAAGGACTTTGCATCAACTAGCTTCAGAGGAAGAGATTAAATATCCACTAGCTTCTCAAGCTATCCGTGAATCCTTCTACGTAGATGATTGCTTATGTGGTCATAATGATCTACAGCAAGCTTTACATATTCAGAGGCAGCTACTTCAGATGTTAGACAGTGGTGGATTCCCACTTAGGAAATGGTGTTCTAATCATGAAGATATTTTAAAATCCATTCCACCGGAACACAGAGAGACACAACTTCCACTTTCATTGGATAGCATTGAAAATGTGCATGCTCTTGGTCTCCTCTGGCATCCTGGAACAGATCAATTCCAGATACAAGACAATCCATCTCTTCAGGATAATCTAAATTCTAGCTACACCAAAACGAAACATACTTTCTGTCATATCATCTATTTTTGATCCTTTAGGCCTAGTGAGTCCTATTGTCATAAATGCCAAGATGTTTCTACAATCTCTTTGGTTGGAAAACTCGGTTGGGATGAATTGATACCATCTCACCTCATCCAACAATGGCTAAATTTCTGCGAGACATTGTCCATCATTCATGCTATACGTATTCCAAGACACGTCCTAATCACAGGTACATTAAGGGACATACAAATACATGGGTTTTGCGATGCCTCAGAAAAGGCTTATGGTGCCTGTATTTATCTTCGTTCTATGAACAGCTGCAATGAGGTGAAAACCAGACTTCTTTGCTCCAAATTCAAGGTTGCACCATTAAAGAAACAAACCATTCCTCGGCTCGAACTTTGTGGTGCTTTACTACTCGCTGAACTTTACAAGGTTGTAGCTAACCTTAAGCTGCAGACTTCACAGAACTATCTATGGACGGACTCTATGATTGTTCTAGCATGGATTAAATCCAACCCACACAAATGGAAGACTTTTGTAGCCAACAGAGTTTCACAAATACAAGAGTTATCAGAAACTGCTGCTTGGCGATATGTAGCTACTCAAAATAATCCAGCAGATCTCATTTCAAGAGGAGTTTCAACTGAACCTCTTGCCTCAAATGACTTGTGGTGGAAAGGTCCTGATTGGATCTCACAACCCTTTGCATCTTGGCCAGAACAACCCAAACGATTAGATATTCAAGATGCCACTAAGCAACGCACTACTGCATGCTTGATGGTCACTACAGAAAGTGATGATATCATTTCTCGTTTTTCAAAATTGTTACGCCTGCAGAGAGTGACAGCATACATGCTCAGATTTGCATTCAACTGTAGAAACAGCAACAGGAGACGGCAAGGTCCTCTCTCAGCACTTGAGCTTCAACAGTCATTGCACTGCTGCATTAAACTTGCTCAACAATCAGCTTATATCACAGAGTTAACAGAACTTAATGATAAAGGAGACGTTCCTACTAAAAGCTAATCTTTGCATCCATTTGTCGACAATGGAGGTTTACTCCGAGTAGGGGCAAGAATTGACAAGGCTGAAATTCCCTTCCAGTCAAGACATCAGCTCATCTTACCTCCTAAGCATCATCTTACCAAACTAATTATTGAAAGTGAACATGTTAAACTTTTGCATGCTTCCAATCAGCTACTTACCTCTTCTCTTCGACAACGGTATTGGATACCGAGAATAGGAGAAACTCTTAAGTCAGTCCTAAGTGCTTGCCATGCTTCAAACTCAAGGCCAAGGGAGCTCAACAATTAATGGGCAATCTACCTAGCTACAGAGTGACTCCAGCGAGACCCTTCCTACGAGTTGCAGTTGATTACGCTGGTCCATTCTTCCTATGTTATGGCTCGCCTCGCAGCAAGAGTCAGGTGAAGGCCTACATAGCTATCTTTGTCTGTTTATCCACAAAGGCAATTCACATTCAGTTGGTTTCAGACATGACTTCTGATGCTTTTGTTGCTGCCTTACGAAGGTTTACAGCTAGACGAGGATTGTGTAAAGAGATCCTAAGTGACAATGGCACAAATTTTGTAGGTGCTAACAACAAACTTAGAGAACTTAGACTACTTTGCAATCTCGCAAGCACCAAGAGATTGTACAAGACTACGCTTCATCTAATGAATGCACATGGCATTTTATACCACCCAGCTCACCCCACTTTGGAGGATTACATGAGGCTGCAGTGAAATCTATGAAATATCATCTTCGTAGAGTAATGGGTACACAAGTACTGACCTATGAACAATTAACCACATTACTAATTCAAATTGAGGCTTGCTTGAACTCCCGTCCATTGCTACGCCTTACTGATGATCCTTTTGATACTTCCTACCTTTCTCCAGGTCATTTCCTCATTGGAGAACCATTAACTTCCATACCATCACCTTGTTCTGACAATCTGAATCAGTTACAGAAATGGCAACAGCTCCAAGATCGTCTACAACATCTGTGGCGGCGGTGGTCAACCGACTATCTACATTCACTCCAGCAGAAGCAAAAGTGGTCCAGTTCCAGTGAAAATCTTAAGGCAGACACCATGGTCCTGCTAATGGAAGACAATTCATCTCCTCTGCATTGGGAACTTGGAATCATCACTGAGACTCATCCTGGTGGTGATGGTTTAGTGCGGGTAGCTACAGTGCGAACTTCTAAGGGTGAATATAGGCGTCCCATTGTGAAACTGTGTCCTCTGCCAGTTCAAGAACAACAGTGATATTTTTTCAAAGTGTGCCTATGTTAAATTAAAAAACTGTTCAGTTTTTTGGGCCCCAGTATGTTTGCGCCACGATCGTTATTTGTTTGTCGGGCGCATGAATATTTCACTTAGCGCCGGTTATGCGGCCAGCTGGTCATGTGACTTGCCAGCGCGCATAAAAATAGTCTTTTTCCGGTTAGTTGGTCAGACATGTTTGAGACAAGAACATTGCTGTGATGTGTTTCGTTGTGCGGCTGAGTGCAACATTGTTGCAATGCAAAGACGTTTTTTAGTTTATCTAAATGTTAATGTATTGTCTTCTTATGATTATTCATAAAAGAAATGTAGCGTGTGCAATAAATTTATCCAGAGATATGAATACAGCTCTATCGAGTACAGTCCACAAAACAGTTTCCTTGATTTCTGCTAAAATCAAGTGGTCCTCCGAATTAAATTAATCACGACACGAACACCATGGCCGGGATTTGAACCACGGATCTACTTGTTTCCATCCAGTCGCTCTTACCCATTGAGCTACCATGGCCAATGTGCTGTCTTGACATTAAATTCTCCAATTGACTCACATTTTCCCTGTAAACCACTACATTCAACATTACACTGTTTGTGGCGACTTACTATCGTAAGTACTTGAGTCCCAGGCTTCATCATGTAACTCAATATTTTGGTTAATTGATGGAAATTAATCATTTCTTCGCACTAGCCATATATAGGCTAAGTTTTTTGGATAGAGTCAATATGAAAAATTCAATGCCATGGCTGGGATTTAAACCACAGATCTACTGGTTTCCGTCCAGCTGCTCTTACTTATTGAGCTACCATGGCCAATGTGCCATCCTGACATTAAATTCTCCAATTGACTCATATTTCCCCGGTAGACCACTAGGGGCTCTCGCATTCGAGATTACACCATTTGTGGCGACTTACTATCGTAAGTACTTGAATCCCAGGCTTCAACATGTAGCTCTTAATGTTTTGGTTAATTGATGGAAATTAATCATTTCTTCACACTAGCCGTATAGAGGCATGGCACTGAATTTTTCATGTTGACTATCTATCTAAAACCTTAGCCTAAATATGGCTAGTGTGAAGAAATGATTAATTTCCATCAATTAACCAAAATAGCTGAACCATGTTCACTATGCACATGCAAGATTGGCCCATGGTAGAAATAAATTCTATGCCTCAGATACAGAGACTGTCCCTACCAATGGTGATGGCACCTTCCAACTCAAGATTGCACCAGTGGCCAGATATGGAATTCAGGTAATATGGAGACTGTCAAAGTTGCCTACCTCAAGAGAAACTTAGTACACAAGAAATCGATATGCCTACATTGTAAAATCTTTGCTCATCTTAGCTCATTGTCAAATTTTATTCCCATATAACCTTTATATAACCATACAACCTTTCAAAAAGCTGTAGTTGATGACTGGGAATCGCTAAGACGTCTTTATGTCTTGCGTTGTAGTTGTGCCTATCAGAATTAGTTTCAGGAAGAGGGCTGAATTTTCTTAAGTGTAGTATAGGCTGATATATAGACTGGGTAGGGTTAGAATTTCAAACTGTTTAAATGTTTCAGACAGGATTCATTGTATTTGAGGTTACCAAAATGTTTGATCAATTTTTTGTAGTATAAATATTTTATTAAAATTTGCTGTTGTGGTATTTCTCCATAGTTCTATCCCGTACGACAGATGTGAATGGATTAAAGAGTAATATATCATTTTGGCCGTGATTTTCGGTACAAATTTTAATTAAATGTTTAAGGGCATATAGATTTTTGCTAATGGTGTTACCTAGCTTGTCATTATGATTTGTAAACGTGAGCGCTTCGTCTAGGGTAACATCCAGCAATTTTTCCACTATATTGAGTGGGTTATCAATGTACAGTGTTATTTGTAAATTTGTGCTTTTGGTTCCAAATGGCATTAGTTCACTTTTGCTTGGGTTCACAGATTCAAATCATTTAAGTATTTCAGTAATTTATGTGTAGGGTTTCCTCTAGCATATGTGAATCTTTATGGCATACAGTAATAGTGGAATCATCAGCATACTGAAAAATTCTGGTGTTGGTGGGTATAATTTGATACCATGCATGTAGAGAATAAAAGGAATTGTCCAAAGTTAGAACCTTGCGGTAGCCATAAGTTAGTACTTGTTGGGAAGACATTTTGCCATATTCAGTTTTTAACATTACAAACTGCTCTCGACTGGTTCAGTGGGATTTTAGGATTTGTTGTGCAGCTTTAATTAGTAGAGTTGACACAGTTCAATCAGTTTCAGACACCACCACCAGTGCCTGTACAGTCGAGCCAGCCTCGTTTTCAGTCGCAGCATAGTCAACCTTCTGGACAGTCTTCAGGTCGTCAGTATCAGAGCGATCCATCAGTTATCTGTTACAGATGTAACAGAAGAGGCCATATGGCAAGACTGTGTTGCAGTCCCCTGCCTCATTAAAAAAAAACGACCAGTGCCCAGCCTCAAGGGACCAGACTAGCAACACCACAGCCACATTCCAGCCAGGTTCCTGATCATACCTCCCCAGCTCTACAGGTATCTCAGGCTCCTTCACACTCATCAAAACAAGGGAATGTAGTCGCTGTATCAGGTCAGATTTTAAATCTTACAGGTATAATCAATGATAATGAAGTTAACATTCTGTTGGATACAGGTAGCGCAGTCAGCATTCTAAATGTAGCTCATGTTACTCATCTTTCCAAATTGCAACCTATTCAAAAGATGTCGAGGACTGCGGGAAACAAATTGTTGGATGCAGCCTATCGTACTGCCTAAATAAAGGGTTAAAAACGTGGGTAGATTTCTCCGATAACGTAGAAGATTATATAGTTGACATTGAAATAGCAACCGAGGGTCTAAGTACTGGGCAGAAATCAGCAATTAGAAACGAATGTGGAAAAATCTTAGAAAAAATAGAAAGGGAAAGTGGTAACCCAAACCATACGTGAAAATACTTAAATCTCTGAATAAAAAGGACGTTGTTTATACCAAAGCAGACAAAGGAAATAAGACGGTCATCATGGACAAACAGGACTACATCTCTAGAATGACAGATTTATTGGCAAGTGGTGAATTCCAGGAAATAAAGTCTGACCCTTTAAATATGTGTGTGAAACAGTTAAATGAAACAATGAAGGATAAAACAATCATACCAAAAGAAATTAAACAAAGTTTAAAACCAGACAACCCTACAGTAGCTAACATATATGGATTACCCAAAATTCATAAAACAGGAAATAAGATGCGCCCAATCATTAACAACATAAACACACCCTGCTACAAGCTATCCAAATGGTTAAACAAAAAATTTAAGGAGCTACCAAAATTCAAAAGCCACAGTATTAAAAATTCGTTAGAATTCATCAACAAAACTAAAAATCTACAATTTTCTCCCACCGACCGAATGGTATCCTTTGATGTAATCTCCTTGTTCCCAAGTGTTCCGAGAGACAAACTCATAGAGTACATGCAAAAATGGCTTCAGTCCCTACAAATAGACCAAAACATCATTGAGGAATACCTTCAATTAACCAATATTTGCATTGAACAGTCCTTTTTTACATTCAATAAAAAAAATTTCAAACAAAAATCAGGACTATCTATGGGCAACCCATTGTCCCCATTTTTGGCAGACCTCTTCATGAGCTTTTTGGAAACGCACATCACAAAGGCATTCCCACTAATTTTTAAGCATTGGTACAGATATGTGGATGACATTTGGGCAATAATAAATGAGAAACAAGTGGATGATGCATTAAAACTACTTAATTTACAAAATCCTGCAATAAAATTCTCCATAGAAAAAGAGACAAACAATGAAATCCCTTTCTTAGATTTGAAACTTACCAGAAAACATAATAAACTTGAATTTGGCATACACAGAAAGGAAACACACACAGAAAATGTCATAAAATCAGATGGATATAACCCAAGACAACACAAGCATGCTGTTATCAACAGTTTAACTTACAGGCTGGTTAATGTATACCTTTAAACAAGATAGAATATAACAAAGAGTACAATAATATCATTCACATTGCAGAATACAATGGATACAGTGCTGAATTGGTCAACAAGAAAATAGATAAATTCAAAAGACAACTAAGATGCAAACAAGTAACTACTCTCTCCCCAATTAGCAATGAAACCTCATACAGAAAATTTACGTATCATCCCAGAGCTACACACCTTTTCCAAAAAGTCTTCAAAGAACACAATATTACTTTGGCCCTACAGAACAAATTTAGTGTACAACACCTTTTGAAATCACATAATACAAAGGAGATACCCACAGGCAAAAAATCAGGAGTGTACCGGATAAATTGCAAGGACTGTGACAAATTCTACATTGGAAAAACAAAAAGGAACATGAACATTACGCTTAAAGAGCACTTTAGGAACATCAGGAATAAAGAAATAGATAAATCGGCGGTAGCGTACCATTTTTGGAAGGAAAATCATGACATAGAACGAGAAATTCACTTACTAAAAAGTGTCCCAGGTCCAGCTGCATTAACCACGTGGGAAAAAATCTTTATAAAGAAATATGAAAGTAAATTGTTTAATTTCGATACTACCTTTGAAGACAACCCAAATTTCAAGTTCATCAAGATACCGACAGAGACGCACCTATCACCTCCGAGGAGTTCACTGAACCGGCATCCATTAGTCGACAACAGCTGATGATGTTAGGAAGATCCTAACGAAACGCGTTCTAGGTAAATACTAGCAATAAATGGAGCATTGAGTATTAGTTCGACTCAAAATTGTATTAAAGTTGTTTCTATTCAAAAGTTGTCAATTCCTAAAAATGTTAGGGATGTTAGGAAAGTTTTAGGACGCTTTAATTTTTATAGAAAATTCATCAAAAACTATGCTGCCAGAGCTCAACCTCTAATACAATTGACTAGGAGAGATCAACCTTTTATATGGGGTAGTGAACAACAATCAGCATTCAAGAGTTAAAACAATCTTTGATATCAGCTCCTGTTTTGGCCCATTATACTCCAGGTGCATACACTGAGCTTTATACTGATGCTAGTGGTTTATGTATTGATTGTGTACTCTATCAGAAAATTGATAATGTATTGAAACCTGTTGGTTATGCTTCTAGAACATTGTCAAAATGTGAAAGAAATTACAGTGTCCCAAAATTTGAACTTTTGGCAATTGTGTTTGGCCTTACAAATTTTTGTTCCTTTGTTTTTAGCTAAAAAGTACATATTGTTTCGGACCACCATTCTTTGTGCTATTTAAATAATTTGAAGGATTTGACAGGTCGCTTAGCTAGATGGAGTTTAAAGTTGCAAGAATTTGATTACACAATTTGCTATAAATCTGGAAAGAAGCATCATGATGCAGATACTTTGTCTCGTTTTCCTGTGTTGCAACCTCGAGATACTGAATTAGAACAATTAGATGAGCTCATTACTTGTCTGTTGTCTCCAGTTGAAGTTGCAGACCAACAAAACAAAGATCCTGCACTTATTCAAATCACTGATGCACTTAAAGATCCTAATTCTGCTCCTGCTAAAATTCAGAGCCAAGCTTCCACCTACACACTCAAGTCTGGTGTTTTGTATAGAAAGAATGCTGGTTCTACGAGTCCTCTACATCTATTGGTAATTCCAGAAGCTCTTAAGCATGAAATTTTATCATTGTGTCACAAAAATCCCCTTTCTGGTCATTTAGGTTTTGCTTAAACATTTGCAAAAATTCACTCTCGATACTACTGAATCGGTATGAAAAAAGATACAGAACTTTTTGTTCGTTCTTGTCATAGCTGCCAAACAAGAAAAGGTCCAACTAATCAGAAACCTGCTGGTGTATTACAACCAATCCCTGTGACAGCCATTTGAGAACCGTGGGGTATTGATTTGTTAGGTCCTTTTCCAAGATCCAGTTCTGGGCATAAGTTTATAATTGTTGCAACAGAATATGCCTCCCGTTGGGTTGAATCTGCACCCTTGTCCTCTGTTACAATTCCACAAGTTGCTAAATTAATTTTACATAATATTATATGTCGTCATGGAGCTCCTGCTACATTACTTTCTGATCGAGGTTCAGTCTTCAATTAGTTTCTCAGATTTCCTTCAAGTCATACAAACATTTGTTAATCACATACATCCTCAGCTTCCTTTCAAATTGCTGTTTAGAAACATCAGCTGCAGATTTAATTTCTTTTGGTAGTTTGTTATAGAGCGTGATTCCAGAAATATATACATCTTTTAGAGATACACTTTTATTCACTTTATGCTTAAAATACTCCACGTTTCCTCTTGTACAGTGTTCATGAATTTGGTTGATTTTATTGGTTTGAACTTAACTATTACATACATTATTGCTCTGAATGCATAGAGACAGTAGATGGCAAGTAGTTTATTATTAATGAAGGTTTCCTTACATGATTCCCTTAATTTTAGGTTAAACATGATTCTGATACATTTCTTTTGACATATAAGCAATTTGTCCGTATGCGCTTTTGCAGCAGCATCCCAGATTTCAATCCCGTATCTTCTGCAATCTTCTATCTTTGGAAAAAAAGAATGAAGGAAAACCAATTAAATTAGTCAGTACACCTTTGTTACTAAATAAATTCTCAGCAATAGGCAATGCATGGTAATATAACTAAACTTCTAGTAAAATCGATCTGTACAGCAGGAGCCAGTACCATGATTGATGGTTAGACAGCTTGGCTCTCACCAAGGTGGCCCAGGTTTGGTCCCAGGTGACTGCAAAGTGAGATTTGTGGTGGACAACATAGAGCTGGTGTGGGTTTTCTCTGGGATCTCTGGTTTCCCAAATATCTCATTCCTCCAATGCCCCATGTTCATCTCACGTATCGCCAGTGTCTGCCTGCAGTGCCACATGTAGTAAAAGTGGACGTTAGACATTACACATTTTGAAATTTTACTGTATTGGAACACCACAGTGAAGCGAAACATGTATTAAATTATAGATGAGTTGTATTTTTTACACATCAACTTCACTTACGTACCTATATAGAGGACATGTTTCGCAAACTATTGTTTGCATCATCAGCTCTAATGCGACTAAAGCTTGATTCAGTGGTGTGGGTAGTTCTGGAGTTGTTGCTGCCATCTATTGATTTTGTGATGAATTTAAATGTGGGGTTGTCTTCCGGCGGGATTTCAAAATTCATAAGTTGGTTTTCATGTTTTAATATGTATATTTTCTCCCAGAAGACGAGGTCCCTACGTTTTTGTACGTATTTTAGTAATTTGGTGCTATCTTCAATTTCATGATTTTCAGACCAGAAATGAGCTGCTATTGCGGACTTATAAATATTTTTGTAACTAAAGTGCCTAAAATGTTCTTTCTTCATAGTGCCTATGTTTCTTTTTGTGCTCCCTATGTAAATTTTTTCAGTCTTTACACTTTATCTTGTAAATGCCTGATTTTTCTTCAGGTTTTATCTTATCTGTATTGTTGCTGTTAAGTAGGTTTTTAATGTAGTAATTGTTTTTTGGTGACAGTGCTATGTTACAGTCTTGAATATTTTTTGCAACTTTTTTGTGGCCCAGGGATAGTATGCAAATTTAGCAAATCTAATTTCTTGTTTCATTGCTGAAAGAGCTACGATCTGTTTAAATGATTTGATTTTTTTATCTACGAGGCTTTTTCCATATCCATTTTTAATTGCAGTTTTTAAGATTTGATGGTATTCTTTTTGACAATGTCGCGACTGGCGGCGACGAGCACAAAAGGTTTGGCACAGAGAGATAAAGGACGGATAGTGTATCTCGGAGATAAAGAGCTTACTGAAACAGATAAAGATAGCGTGGAGATAAAGGTCTGCCGCAACAAATAAAGTTACATAAATGGAAAATTCTAGTGACATCTTGATTGATAGAGAACATTCTATGACAGTCAAGAATTATCAATGGTGGTATATGTAAGAGATCGCAACATGCCAGCATAGTAGTAATAAACAAAGTGTAATCAGAACCGAAAGTGAATGCTTTTGTGTGTGCACCATAACCTTGGAAGATTGTAATTGTGTTTGTGACGTGATTCTGCTACTGTAAGGGTTGATCAAAGTGTATTTCTATGGAAATAAAGAACATTTTGAATTTCTGCAAATTGGACTTTTAATTCTATAAACCCACAAAGTCACAATTGGTGTCAGGACTGAGATCACGATGAAAGCTGCATTGAAAAAGGGTCTACAGAAGATAGAAGAAATGAAGTCGGCAAATGACACCTTCGCTGCGAAGACGGAACCTGCAAACAACAGCCTGACAGCAAAGAAGACCGAATTGACCAGGGAAATGAAAGCGGCAAACGAGGCCCTCACCGCAAAGTTTGAAGAGCAATTCACCGGCGTGAGGGATGACGTCGCGGAGATGTGCAAGCGGATGGGTCAAGTGGACGAGCACCTTAACGATTTAGAGGGAAAGGCCGACAGCAGCACCAAGTCACTGAACGCCATGGTAGAGGACATCGTCGGAAGGAGGTTGAAGGACTTGAAGGCTGACGCGCCACAACATCTGCGCGCGTCAAACCACCCAAGTACGACGGCACGTCAACGTTCGAAGTCATTCGCCGTTAGTTCAACACAGTGGCCAAGCACAAGTGATCACCGGAGGAAGAGGCCGCACAGCTAATAGCCAGCCTCCACAGACGGGCCGCGGAGGTGCTAAACGCACTCCAGACAGCGGCGGCGCCTAAGTTCATCTGGGAGGCCCTGGAGAACCACTTCGGAAACCACCGCTTAGCCGCAGCCTACCGCAGCCAATTGAAGTCAAGGTCACAGCAGCCAGGGGAGACGCTGCAAGAGTTCGCCCTGACAATTGAGCGGCTGGCCAGCAATGCCTCAGTCAACCTCCCATCCGAGTTCGTATGCCAAGAGGTTGCCTATACCTTTATCGACGGGGTACGAGACACGGAGATTCGTCAGCGCCTAATGCTCGGCGACTACAAAACCATCCACGAGGCGCTAACGGCAGCATTGAGGACGGAGACGGCCAAGGTGAAAGCTACCCCGACTTCCAGAACAAGGAATATCCGCTATAACGGAGACTGAAAGGCAGCCAAGGGACGCCGGCGAAGACCAAGTGGCCTATGTTGGGGGTGTGGACAGCCTCTGGAAAAAGAGTAAGGGCCGTCGTGGCGAGGGGCACGTCGGCGCCATCACCACCATCCCCTCGAGTGACACTGCGCGCCGCCAGCCGGGTATGGAAGACAGCCTCATCGCGGACGGCTGGGAGAGAGGGAAGCCGTGCCGCGTGCTCATAGACACCGGGGCAGCCGTGACCATCAGACCTGATGTGGCCAAGGGTTTGCCGTCGAGGAAACCAAGCCGATCATACCAGCTAGTTACGGCATCGGGCAACACCTTGCCTGTAGGAGTGCCGTACGTCTATGGGTGTTCGTCGCGGAGGTGGCTGAGGAGGTGATACTGGGATCGGATGCCCTCAGGAGCCATGAAGGGACGGTCGACGTCGGCAGAAAGGTCCTGCGGCTGAATGGAAAAGAGGTGAGACTCCATCAAACCGAAGAACGCCTTTGACTCTGCAGGGTCATCTCGAAGGAAGACGTGGTTGTCCCCACGAGAAGCGAGGTGGTGGTGACGGCGCGACTAAAGGGCCAGCAGACGAAGAACATGATGCTGGACCAGAAGATGCCTGTGCACGGACTCTGTGTAGACAGGACATTGTTGCCGTGCCGAGAAGAGGTGCCAATCAGGCTGCTCAGCCTGACAGATACAGATCACGACGTCCACGCCGGAACGGAGCTGGGCACGTGCGAGCCCGTGGTCAATCGACAAGACACAGGAGCCGGTGCCGACGCAAAAGCTGGGACCCCGACTGGAAGGCTTACTAGAGAGGGCAGCAAACCACCTGACTGCAGAACAGCTAGGGAAGGTTCGACAACTAGTGAGACGATACCAGCGAGTCTTCAGCCAAGGTAACAGCGACTACGGCTGCACGGACAGTGCTCCATCGCATTGACACCGGAGATGCCAGGCCTATTCGGCAACCAACTAGACGCATTTCACTGGCAAAACAAGTTGCGGTATGAGACATGGAGGACGACACCCAGTGGAGTAATCGAAGAGTATGACAGCCCTTGGTGTTCCCCTGTAGTCTTGGTGACGAAGAAGAAAGGTGAGCTACGCTTCTGCGTGGACTACAGGAAGCTGAACGCAGTCACCAGGAAGGACTGTTTCCCCTTACCCCGGATTGACGACACCCTGGACACGCTGGTGCGCAGTGGTTCTCGACCCTGGACCTGAAGTCGGGTTACTGGCAGGTAGCTCTAGACCCGAGAGACAAGCAGAAGACCGCATTCTCAACAGGCCAAGGGCTTTGGCAGTTCACAGTTATGCCCTTTGGTCTCTGCAACGCCACAGCTACCTTCCAACACCTCATAAGGTCAATGATAAGAGGACTGACTTATGACGCCCACCTGCTATACCTGAACATCATCGTCGGAAAAAATTTCGAAGACCATCTCGACAACCTGAGTAAGGTGCTACAGAGACTGCAGACGATCAACTTGAAGCTAAACGCAAAGAAGTGCCAGCTCTGCCGCAAGGAAGTCAACTACTTGGGCCACATAGTCTCACCAACTGGAATGGCCACAAACCCGGAGAAGACACAGGCCGTGACAGACTGGCCTCGAAAGGACAAGAGAGAATTGCGCAGTTTCCTGGGGCTGTGCAGTTATTACCGCCGCTTCATAAAGGGGTTCTCCAACATCGCTAAACTCCTCACCCGCCTGACAGAAGAACACCGGCCTCATGCGTAGACGGAGGACGCCGAAGACGCTTTCCAGCACCTGAAAAAGACACTGTGTAGTGCTCCTATTTTGCGATTCCCACAACCAGATGGCGCCTACATTGTGGACTCCGACGCCAGCGACCATTGCGTTGGAGGTGTCCTATCCCAAGTCCAGGACGGCCACGAGCGGGTGATAGCCTACTACAGCAAGACGCTGTCCAAGGCAGAGAACTACTGCGTCACCCAGCGAGAGTTACTGGCGGTAGTGAAGAGCTTGGAGCACTTCCACAAGTACCTGTAAGGCCAGCCATTCTACCTGGGAAGTGACCACTCCGCCCTCACCTGGCTATTGAGCTTTAGGAACATGGAAGACCAGACAGCCTGTTGTGTCCAGAGGCTGCAGGAGTACGATTTCACCTCTGAACACCGTAGAGGGAAGAGTGCGGTCAATGCTCAAGAGTGGAAGAGGAGCGTGTCACAGCTATCAGAGTGGTCACGGCAGTGCTGGCATAGCGCAGGCCTGAGGAGGGAGCAGTTGGCGGACGCCGACTTTGGGCCACTCTTGAGTGAAGTCCAGGCAGGGACAAGACGGACCTGGGAGGACATCGTACCAAGGAGCACCACATACAAGTTGTACTGGGCCCAGTGGGACTCGCTGAAGATCAGAGAGGGCGTGCTGTTCTGGGTTTAGCCCAGAGGTTCTACTCCCATTAGTCCTGAACCCGTAGGAACTGGACCCGGGCCTCCTTCGACCAGGGAGTTATCCGAGCTGTCTCAAAGGGCGCTCGGCGTCCTCCGTGGGGCTTTCCATGGGACAAGAGCTAGAGACTAACAAGCCCCCCCATCTGGTCCTATGGACTCAAGACGGGATGGAAGTGGATACGCCACTTAAGCGCGTCAATACTCAAGGTGAAGACTACCGAAAAACCTCGGTGGGGCCGCCTGGTGATCTAGCACACCTTCTACTAGCTTTGCAGGCTAGTACCCGGGAGAATTAATGGCTTCCCTCAACCCCGTCCGAAGACGTACCCGATTCCACGGGTTTCGGGAACACACTGCCCCCTCGAGTCCATCCCAATACGAACAACTCCCGAAGGAGGGGCTCGGCTGTTCGGCCCGAGGTTCCTCTAGTAACGTCAGAGGTACCACGAGTGCTAAGGGTCCGCAGCGCCCGCACTTTGGCAGCTGAAAGGGACGGATCCCTTCCCCTATGGGAGCTGTTCTGGGTATGCGAATCACCTGATGGCAAGACGCAGAGAGAACAGTTGGTACTTCCCTGGTACTTCCTCAGAGTTCTTAGAGGAAGTGCACGCCGGTACTTCAGGACACCTGGGAGCAAACCGGACGATCGGCAAACTCCGACAGCGTTACTACTGGCTGAGGCTTCGAGTATACGCTGAGAGGTGGTGCCGTTAATGTCACTTGTGTGCGGCGAGTTACGTCCCCCAGACTAGGAGCAGGGGTCGCATGCAGCAGTACAACGTCGGAGCGCCTTTAGAACGCATCGCTGTGGACATAGCTAGACCATTCCCAGTGTCCGACCGAGGCAGCAAGTACCTGATGGTGGTCGTGGACTACTTCACCAAGTGGCCGGAGGTGTATGCCATCCCAAACCAGGAGGCGAACACCATCATAGACTGCCTCGTGGAGCAACTGTTCTGCCGTTTTGGGGTGCCATTAGAGCTCCAGAGCGACCAGGGCACCAACTTTGAGTGTGGCATCATGGAGGCACTGGAAAGACTTGGGCTGAACAACTCCCGCACAACAGCCCTACATGCGCAGTCATGATGGGGAGGTACATTAAGACCTTAGAAGAACACCTGAGGAAGGTCGTGGCCAGCCATCAGCGAGACTGGGACGTCAAGGTGCCACTGTTCTTGCTGGCCCACCGCTCATCAACACACGACACCACTGGGATGACGCCAGCCAGCTTAATGTTCGGCCGAGAGTTACGCCTCCCTCGTGACCTGGCTTTTGGGAGCCCCCCGGACGCAAAACAGCCAGCAACCGAGTATGTGGAGAATCTGGTGGACCATCTCAACGACATGCATGAGATGGCTCGTCAGAACATCCAGAAGGCGAGCGATCGCATGAAGACCCGATATGACAGACAAGCCAACAGCCAAGGGTTCCAGCAAGGTGACCTGGTATAGTTGTACCGCCGTACCCGGACCATGGGACGCTGCCCGAAACTTCAACACACGTGCCCAGGACCGTACTGGGAGGTGAAGAGGACGTGGTCTACCGCATTCAGAAGGTGTCCCGTGGGAAGATGTTGGTGATACATTTGGATCGTTTGGCCTGCTACGATGGTGCTGTTCGGGACGACCATCCGTGAGGAGGAAGCAGTGTCGAAACTGACGGCGACGAGCACAAAAGGTTCGGCGCGGACAGATAAAGGACTGATAGTGTATCTCGGATATAAAGAGCTTTCTGAAACAGATAAAAAATAGCGTGGAGATAAAGGCCTGCTGAAACAAATAAAGTTAGATAAATGGGAAATTCTATTGGCCTCTTGATTGATGTAAATATGTGTAATCGGAACTGAAAGTGAACGCTTTTGTTTGTGGACGGCGACCTTGGAAGATTGTAATTGTGTATGTGACGTGATTCTGCTACTGTAAGGGTTGATCAAAGTGTATTTCTACGGAAATAAAGAACACTTCGAATTTCTGCAAATTGAACTTTTAATTCTCTGAGCCCACAAAGTCACAATATTCTTGCTGGCTGAGGGTTAGGTTAACTAATCTGTGAGTGAGACTGTTGATGGTGGCATGTTTGTGTGGTATGTCGACCGTTGCCTCGTGGCTCCCGAGGGCATCCAGTCCCAGTATCACCTCCTCAGCCCCTTTCGCGACGAACACTCATAGACGTACGGCACTCCGTCCCAAAGTCAACTTCAGCAGGGCCTCCTTCCACAGGCGAGGTGTCACCCGATGCCATCATAAGCTGGTAGGTTCGGCTCGACCTCCTCGTCTTCAAACCCCTGGCTGCGTCAGGTCTGATGGTCACGGCTGCCCCGTTGTTCACAAGCACGGCTTCACCCAACCGTCCGCGATGAGGCTGTCATCCATCCGTCGACTGCCGTTAGCGCCTCGTGGATGGTTTTGTAGTCGCCGAGCATTAGGCGCTGACGTATCTCGGTGTCTCGTACCCCGTCAACGAAAGCCTAGGCGGCTTCCCGGGATACGAACTCGGGTGGGAGGTCGACTAAGGCTTTGCTGGCCAGCTGCTCAATTGCCAGGGCGAACTCCTGCAGCGTCCCCTCTGGCTGCTGCGTCCTTGATTTCAATTAGCTGCGGTAGGCTGCGGCTAAGCGGTGGTTTCCGAAGCTGTTCTCCAGGGCGTTCCAGATGTCCTTGGGTGCCGCCGCTGTCTGCGCCGCGTTCAGCACCTCTGCGGCCCGTTCCTGGAGGCTGGCTATTAGCTATGCGACCCCTTCCTCTGGTGACCACTTGTTGTGCTTGGCCACTGTGTCGAATTGGCGGCGGAAGACTTCCGAAAGTTGTCGCGCCGTCGTATTTAGGAGGTTTGACGCGCGCAGATGTGCCGCGTCCCGGGGCGTCGGCCTTTAATTCGTTCAACCTCTTGCCATTGACGTCTCCACCATGGCATTTAGGGATTTAATGTTGGTATGGGCCTTTCCCTCCAGGTCGTTAACGCGGTTTACCAGGTCTTCGACGCGTTCGTCCACTTGACCCATCTGCTTGCCCAGCTCTGTGACGTCCTCTTTCACGGAGCCCAACTGTTCCTCAAATTTGGGGGCGATGGCGTCGTTCGCAGCCTTCATTTCTGTGGTTAATTCGGCCTTCATTGCAGTCATCGTCGCCGCCAGGTTGTTGTTTGTGGTCTCCAACTTCGCGGCCAGGTTGCTGTTTGCTGTTTCCGTCTTCGTTGTTAACCCGGCCTTTATTTCTTCCATTTTATCTAACAATTTTCTGATGCAGCGTCGATTGTCGAATGTTCCACTTCCTGACAGCAATTGTGACTTTCTGGGTTCGTAGAATTAAAAGTCCAATTTGCCGAAATTCCAAAACGTTCCTTTATTTCCGTAGAAACACATCTTGGTCAACCCTTACAGTGGCAGAATTACGTAACATACACAAATACAATGCTCAAGGTCGTTGACTACAAACAAAAGAGTTCACTTTCAAAACACAGCTGTATGCGGACGATTCTCAACTTCCAACTAGACTCACCACTGGCATGTCGCGATTTCTTATATATACCTCTACTCATATTTCTAGAACGAACAAGAAGGCACTAGAATCTTCGAGTTATCTATCTGTTTCGGCAAGCTCTTTATCTCCGCCTTGCACTATCTGTCCCTTATCTCCGTGCTGCACTGTCTCTTTGTGCGTGTCGGCTGCCAGATGCGACAATATGCACATTGTTGTCTAAAAGACATGATTAATCTGAACAGAGTGGACATATAGAGGCTCACAGAAACAACTCAGCTCTTACACATTATTTCTAAAATGCCTCATGGATTGGTCACTTAGTACACTCTCAAGGGTACCTCTATACACTGAGCTGTCTCATCCATGTCTTGGCTGCTAATGTGTCATCAAAGTTTCTCTTTTATTACAAAACTTACAAAAGCACTGTATTCATATTGAAAGAACACTTAAGCTGAAACCTGTTGCTATGCTGCTTAAACAGAACTCGACACTGGAGATATCACAAGTGTCCTTCAGAAACCCGCAATTTTCCAAGCAAAATTTCTAGATCTCAACTCAATAACTAAGACCCTTGCCGTAGAGGTGTTCATCCAAAACATATTCACAATTACTACTCCTCAATGATATTGTAAATGAAAACTATCACCATCAATATAACATTACAATGTAAGCTGGAGAGGTACGATTTTCTTTGATGCCACAGAATGCCTGCTAGCAGGACAAGACTTTTTGCAGTAAAATTAGAGGCTGTAACCTACAGATGTGCTTGTGAAACCACTAAATTAACAACACTTGATGTGGTAGTAACTTGAGCACAACTTCAGAACCCTATGTCCAAATTAAAGAACAAACTAGTGAAATCAAAAAAATTAAAATCTGCACATTCAGGCATTTTTGTGTACATTCAAAGAGAAAACAATAGCACTCAATTGAAAAATCTATTTGTAGTCGGTTTTTTGAAACTTCCGTCACTTACATTTTTATATTACTGAGGTCCAAAGTAAGGACTAAGTAATGAGCTTTGAAATCCCACCAGTAGATAATTTGACAAAGAAGTTCATAGTTGTCTATTGCTGTAAAGTTCAATGACAATAAAATTATTATTATTATTATTATTATTATTATTATTATTATTATTATTATTATTATTATTATTATTATTATTATTATTATTATAGGTGAACCACCAGAGAGACAAGAGACGATAGTTGGATAGAAACTGAAAATGGACATAACGGCTTCCGAAACTAGTCCCCCAATAATATAAAAATTTAAGTGATTAAGTGTCAAAAAACCAACTATAATTTTTTCAATTAATTTTGACATCACTGTTACTAAATTTCTCCAATCACACATAATGGCACTCAGTTTCCAGCATATGGCTTGTAGAAAAGTGGGAAAAGTGGGAAATCCCACTGGTTCCAAGTCAGCAAATTTTGAGCATGAAACTAAATTTCTAGATTTATAGGTAGACAAAAATTTAAGCTGGGACAGACATAATTAAGCTGAACCAATATCAGCTGAGAACTCGGTTAATATTTGAGGTGCTCATAACATTTTACTTTTGTTTATTTTCACTCTCTACTATCATTCAATCTAACACTATGGGGAAATGCTACTGACAGTAAGAAATATTTAAGATACAAAGAAGGCATTAGAATTATGGTTGGTATTCCAAAAACAGAGAGCTGCAGAAATCATTTCAGCAATTTGAGTATCTTGACCCTACCAAGTTTATGTATGAAGCAATTATTAATTAATTTAAGTTATATTTATTTGTGACATAATACAAATTATGTCACAAATGCTGAAATACACACTCCCAACAGATGTAACAAATATAAATTACACACCTATATTCATAAAACAAAGCTCATTGAGACTTATGTCAAATATATGGGCTTAAAATGATATAACAACTTGCCAAGTCAATTAAAAGACATACCCTCTATACATAGGTTTAAGGCAGAACTTCACAAATTCTTTATGAAAAATAACTTGTACTCAGTTACTGAATATTCTGAATATAATTCAGGTAAAGTGTAAATCTATCAGGTGCATGCAATTCATTAAGCTAATTTATTTTTACATAGAATAAAAAAACTATTTCAGAAAGTGGAATGCCATTGTAATTTTAGTAATTTATTTTTGTTTCATATGATTGAGAATTCAAGATTATTCAAATAAGAAGGATCTTGAAAATTCCTTAAAGTGCAATACTAGTGTCAGTGTCTGAATAAATAAGTTGTGATAAATAAAATTTAATTAAGCCTCTGTTACACACAGCTACTCAGGCTCAAAAAATGAATCACTAGGCTGACTTGCAAGAGTGCTCAGTCATGGTACAATGCTTCTAGGAGTTTCTATAATTGCCTAAATAAAGTATTCTCAGCCTGCAGCAGCATACATCAGTTACTGTACTATCTTTGAAGAAAGTAAATGCACACTTTCCGCGGGTCAGTAGGTATCATGCGGCATTGTTACTAGAGAGTATGAAGACTAAATTGGCCATGTTCGTAGATGAATAGTGTCGTGGTAGCCATTTTACCTGTTGCTCACTTCGAGGATTTCTAAGGCTATATTAACCCAATATGACCAAAGATTGACTAAATATCACAAAGTAAGTAGCAATTCTCTTGCCGCTGAGCTATTAACTACATGACGTTGGGGACTATGCAGGAAACCAGAAAACCCCTGGAATTCTGATTTTAATGAAACGAATATCTATGATGAATATAAGGCTCATAGCTCAATGCCAAAGAGCAGCACGAGGGTTCATGGTTCGAGCTCTAACATGTGGATACCTAGCACAAAAGTGAATCGAGAAGATATTGACACACTGCTTCACTCACACTGTTTTTTTTTTTTTTACGGGACATGTTTCAAGAGCTTTTGCTCTTATCATCAGCTGGAACTCGACTGGTGCAAATTGTAGTGGTTTCCTCTTTCTCCATATCGTCAATAGATGGCATAATGTACTTGTCAAAGATGTCCGGTGGTGGAGTTTCAAAATTAATGACATATTTGACAAGTACATCATGCCATCTATCGATGATATGGAGAAAGAGGTAACCACTACAATTTGCACCAGTCGAGTTCCAGCTGATGATAAGAGCTAAAGCTCTTGAAACATGTCCTGTAAAAAAACAGTGTGAGTGAAGCAGTGTGTCAATATCTTCTTGATTCACTTTTGTGCTAAGTTGCACTTCACTGTCTCTACGCTTCTTTCAATTTTATACTTTGATGTGGATACCTTTTTATCTCCATAGTTTTTATTTTTTTAGATGCTGTAACAAACTAATTTACAACTGTGCTCTTGCATGGTATTGCAGAATATCAAAGAAAATGGAAAACATGTGGATTGATGATTTTAATAATCTACATTTGTATATAAGCGCTGCCATAGCTCAGGGATAAAACACACACTGCATAAATGGGACCCAGAGTCTGAGGTTCGAAAATTTTAGTCAAAAATGTTTATTTTGTTAGACACAATAACAATCACTTTACAAATATTCTCTTATGGCTAAGTTATTACTTCATGGCATCAGCAGATATCCAAGAACAAGAAAAACATTCATAATTAAATAACAGTTTCTTAACAGGCTTTCTAAGCACCATTATTTTTAGGTATCGTCTTATTTTTGCAATTTATAACAAGTGGAGGGACTAGAAGTAGAAGTGACACAAAAACATCCTTTCAGTTTTATACTCTATATTCTACTGGATTATACAGAATTATATTGCAGCTGTAAGTTTGTTCTTCTCTGCATGAGAACTCTTCAGTTTCTTGTTAGCTTATGTGCAAGTTTATTGTTATGATCAGATGGATTATATCTAAGATTTTGTGATTGGGTATATTAAAATTATCTAACCCACGGGCATTCTCTTTGAAATGATGTAAAAATGACTTAGCAGTAGGAGAAAAACTGTAATTTGATTAGTTAGCGCATATTACAGACAAAAATGGAATAAAGAGCATGATCTTGCGCTAGATTCGAACCCTTAAACCTCTGTGCCCTTCATAGAGCATGCATTTTAACACTGAGCTACGTTTTATACAACATGGTGATTCCATGAAAACCATCGTTACACATGTTTTTCCTGTTGTTGCCATGTAGTAATAACTTAGCCATAAATTAGTTGTTATTACGTCTAACAAACACATTAAAAGGTTTGATAAAAATATTGACCAATCAGGGGTTCAAAGCTCCAACTCTTGGTTCCATTGATACATCGTGTGTTTTAACAATGAGCTACGAGAGCCGTCCTTGGATGTCATTTATAGCTATACAAATGCAGATTATTAAAATCATCATTCCACGTATTTTCCATTTTCTTTGATATTCTGGATTGCAATGTAGAGACAGCTTAGCTGCAAGCAGTAAAAATTTTAGAGATAAAATGTATAACTAGATGTGACCTTCGTGCCACTTGTCACATCCTGCATTTTGGCACTGAGTTATGAGAGCAGTTGACGGGGTGTGGTTATGTAGATTCCAAGAGTTTTCGGTTTTCTTGCATAGTATCCAAAGCCATGTAGTTAATAGGTCATATGCGAGAGAAGTGCTACTTACTTTGTGATACTTAGTCAATCATTCATCATATTGGGTTAATATAGCCTTAGCAATTGTTGAAGTAACCGATAAAATGGCAACCACGAAAGTATACATCTATGGACTTTCCAATTTAGTTTTCATACCCTCTGTTAATGAAATACCTGAATAATACTGACCCGCAGGAAGTGCGTTTTTACTTTCTTGAAAGGTAGTACTTGAATGACCTGTTGTGTTTTGCGGCCAGACAACTAACAATATCGGTGGAGTGGGGTGGGTTGACTTCACATTTAATCTCTTTCTGTGGCAGGTATTCACAGTCACTGTCCTCAGGACTGTCTTGTCTAGCCTCATACTGTGAATATCTCTTCACTGGAGGCAGTCTGTGGATGTGCCAGACATCTTATCTTATAAGTATAAACTTGAAAGAAGCGTAGGGACAGTGAAGCACAAATTAGTACAAAATTGAATCGAGAATATATCGACACATTGCTTCACTCACACTGTTTATTCACAGGACATGTTTCAAGAGCTCTTGCTCCTATCCTCAGCTGATACTCGACTAGTGCAAGTTGTAGTGGTTTCTTCTTTCTCCGTATTGTCAATAGATGGCGTGATGTACTTGTCAAAGATGTCCGGTGGTGGAGTTTCAAAATTCATGACTCTATGACGATTTTTGTTAATGAAGATTTTTTCCCATACGGAAAGGTCTATGGGGTGATTAACATATTTTATTAGAGATGTTTCCAAATTGATGTCATGTCTAGTATTCAAAAAATGAAAAGCCACTGCTGATTTTTCTGTTTCACCATTTTTAATGTTTCTCATATGTTCTTTAGTTCTGATGTTAATATTTCTTTTTGTTTTTCCTATATAAATTTTAGGGCAAGTTTCACATTTGATCTCATAGATTCCTGGTTTTTTTTTTGGTAGTGATTGAATTTTTGGGAGGGCCTTTTAACAAGTTTCTGCAAATTTAGTAGACAAAACTGTTAACAGACTCAACAAAGCTAAGAAAATAAAAGAAACCACCACCCTAGAACCTACAGGAGAAAAAGAGAAAAAACTTTTTAAAAAATTCACCTTCCACCCATCAGCCTATAACAAATTCCAAAAAATCTTCTCAAAACACAACATAACTCTTGCACCTCAAAATAGGTTTAATATCAGAAACTTGTTAAAAGGCCCTCCCAAAAATTCAATCACTACCAAGGAAAAACCAGGAATCTGTGAGATCAAATGTGAAACTTGCCCTAAAATTTATATAGGAAAAACAAAAAGAAATATTAACATCAGAACTAAAGAACATATGAGAAACATTAAAAATGGTGAAACAGAAAAATCAGCAGTGGCTTTTCATTTTTTGAATACTAGACATGACATCAATTTGGAAACATCTCTAATAAAATACGTTAATCACCCCATAGACCTTTCCGTATGGGAAAAAATCTTCATTAACAAAAATCGTCATAGAGTCATGAATTTTGAAACTCCACCACCTGACATCTTTGACAAGTACATCACGCCATCTATTGACAATACGGAGAAAGAAGAAACCACTACAACTTGCACTAGTCGAGTATCAGCTGAGGATAGGAGCAACAGCTCTTGAAACATGTCCTGTGAATAAACAGTGTGAGTGAAGCAATGTGTCAATATATTCTCGATTCAATTTTGTACTATCTTATCTTATGTCCACATAGTCAGGCCTTTGCTTTAACTGGTTTTAGCTTGGGGAAGCACCATCATTCTGAGAAAAACTTCTGTGTATGCTTCCCGTCATGCCTGGCCTTCATCCACTCATCAGCTACCTGGACCTGTCGAAGTGTCAAGGGGTTCCATGATTGCAGGCCCTCCACTACCAAACAACCATAGACAGACCTATGCCCCCCTTTCCACACGTAAGGTGTCAACTGAAGCTGTCACTATTTGATAGGGCTGAATGAGTTTCCTGGACAGCAATCCCTTCATGTCAGGTATAATCAGGGTCATGGCTACATCCAATATCACCTGTCCTGCACCCATCCATTCACCATGAGAAAATGTGAAATGTGTAGTGTTTAATGCCCGCTTTTACTACATACGGCACCGTAAGCGATGACACTGATGATACATGAAATGAAGATGGAGCAATGGTGGAATGAGATGGCGGGGGAAACCGGAGATCCCGGAGAAAACCTGCCCCAGCGCCATGTTGTCCACCACAAATCTCACTTTAAGTCGCCTGGGATCAAATCCAGGCTGCCTTGGTGAGAGCCAAGTGGTCTAACCACTGTGCCATGGCGTGGCCATTCACCATGAGCTGTTATTCATCCTTCTGCTCAAGGTGCACAGTGTCAATTGAGCGGCTTGGTGGGCCTTGACGTACTCCACGTCACGCAGGTACTCACTTGTTTCACTCATGGACAGCAAAGTGTAATAGTCCTTCACCAGGTGTCCTGCCTGGTAACATTCCCCACCTCCCCCCCCCCCCCCCCCCGCACGCACGCACACATGCACACACACACACACAGGTAGTTCTTCGTTGACATCTCTGAGTCGATCTTCTGCCCGTCATAAATGGATGCTTTTGGATGCTCAACATGGGGAGGGTTGTTCCCTTGGCTGTCTCCAACTTCAATGGTAGCAGCTCATGAATGGTCTTGTATTCTTTGAGCATAAGATGTTCTTGTATTTCAACGTTGTGGACCTTGCCGACGAAGGGACATGTGACTGGTCAGAAGATTCACTAGTCTTACTTGCCAAGTGAACTCTGAGTGTTGCAATCTTGAGTTGAATAGGTTACAATAGGCTACAACTAGATGGTGGCTTGAGAGCCTCTCAAATGCCTTCAGAACCCACCAATGTCAGAATGGGGTTCAGGGGCCTCTGCCGCCTTTCTTGGAGGCTGGTTGTAAGCCCTGTGGCTAACTCTTTCACATATGTCTCCCAGAATGGGGGACAAGTGGGAGAGAATCAATCTCTCGAGCACTTTCGAGAGAGTGGAAAGGAGACTGATGGAACGGTAGCTGGAAGGGTGTACCAGATTCTTCCCAGGTTTCAATATGCATATCACGCGGACCTCCCTCCACTCTCGTGGAAAGTACCCAAAGGTAAGGCACATATTGAAGACCCTAGTTAGGAAGAGAACCGCGTTGAAAAGAAAGTTGGCGGAGCATAAGGGGTGTCAGCCCGTCAGGTCCCCCCGCCTTTTTCGGTTTGAGACGCTGGAGTGCGCCTTGGACTTCGCTGGGTCGGATGGTAGGGAGTCTTTCCGCATCCTCAGGAGGACGACGTAAGAAACGTCGTACCTCCTGACGGACACGTTCGGAAAAGATGTTGTCCTGGGGGTCGTCTCTTGGACACAAGGTACGTTCAAGGTAGTCAGTGAAAGCATTTGCTTTGGCGTGAGGTTCATAGGCCAGGCCTTGGGTGCCGTGGATGGGGGAGGTGTATTGACCTTTGTGTTTACTGAGGGCTCTGGCTACCCTCCACACGTCGCCATCCTCGACGCGCAGCCTGGCCATTTTGTCCTCCCACGCTTGCACCTTGTGCTCGGACTCTGACCTCGCAACGTAAACGTCGCATGAGCGCTCGATTATGTGGTGTGCGGTGACGCTGGTATAGTCTCCATGCTGCCCAGGATCGTCGGATGAGGCTGCAGTGTGGATTGTCAGGTTTCTGGCAGTTAGTGTCACGATGGAAGTGAAGGATGAGATTGAATTCTCCAGGGTAGGTATGTTGGTGATTTTGGGGTTTGGCGGAATGGAAGTGCGGAAGCAGTTCCTAACGCCTTCCCAATCAACTTCTGGCATTTGAAGCGAGATGTCATGACTGGCAACCCTGGTGTTGATTTCCGTTAACACCGGATTATGATCAGAATGTAGTGCGTTTAATAATGTAAGGGTGAGATGAAATGGTATATCTCTTTTTTAAGCGAAGTTGATGACTGAAGCCTATCTATAAGGCAAATGATTTCATTGCCTCTTGCGTCTGCTCGGCAACCGCAATGCCATGCCAACGATGTTTTGCATTGAAATCGCCGGCCATGATAGCGCTGGGATATAGGGCTAGGATGGAAAGATAGTCATCTGGTACAAACTGCCTATGTGGTGGATGATACACGGAGGCCACCAAGACCTCTAACCCACCAATGTCCATACTAATGGCCGGGGCCTCAAGTGTTTGAAGAGGTGGGAGTTGGATTGGTTGGTGGACCACATTCTGCCTCACCAGCACCGCAGTTCCGCCTCCTGGACGGCCCTGACGGTCTGTACAATGGCAGATGTAGCCCGGTAGTCGGAATTGGGAATCTGGTCGGAGATGCGTCTCGCTGACTAAGATGACGTCTAGAGCATGGGATTGAGCGAAATGAAGTAACTCGCTCCTCTGACCATACAGGCTGCACGCATTCCAAAATGCAAATCGGAATGAGGAACGAGACCTATTGCGATTCGCCATTTGTGGGCTGCTGGATACCTGTTGTCAGAAGAGCCAATGCCTCCACTGCCACCACCAACTTGGCAGCTGGGTCTGTAGCGGAGAAGAACTTCACCATGATCTCGCAGATTTTCTGCCCATGTGTCAACAACAACTGTTGAAGCCACTGGAACACCTCCGTGAGATCGAGGGATGCTGTAAGGGGAGCAGGGTTAGGGGAAGAGGGTTGAGGGCTTGAGGTGGGTGGTGAGGATGACCTTGACCTAATGGGAGCAGGTCTTCCTCCCGCCCTTTCGTCTCTCAACTGACGAGGGGGCATGGGAGCTCCATGCTTGCCCTCAGCAGTTGAATTACCCAGCTTACAAGAGTGCTCATTTATATATTCCCACATCATGGCAGAATTATGGCTGAGTGGTTAGACTGCTTGGCTCTCACCTGGGCAGCCTGGGTTTGATCCCAGACAACCGCAAAGTGGAATTTGTGGTGGACAATATGGCCTTGGGGTGGGGTTTCTCCAGGTCCTCTGGTTTCCCCCACCATCATCCCACCAATTGCTCCATGATTCATCTCATCATCCCAGGCATTGGGCAGACCCCTCAACCCTGATATCTTGGATCAAATGCTTCAGCTCCCTTGCTCTAAGGGAACCCAAGTGACTCCTGGCACCAGCATGTGAGGAAGGGAGGAAAAAAAAAATAAAATCATGGCAGAATTGTTCTAGAAGCACTTGGAAGCCAAAGTTTCTGGAATTGTCTAAATAGAAAATTCTTGCCCTTTAGTATAACTGTTGATGTATGCTGCTACAGGCATACTCAAGACCTGTGGAGTAGCAATAACGAAGGCAGTGAAGTGGGGTGACTCACACTTGATCCCTCTGTGGCACATATTGACAGCCACTGTCAAAATACACAGAACTGGAATTTGAAGTAGTGCATCAAAATACTTTTAAACATGCCACTATCTTACTATGCATTTTGGTGTTCACTTTACACATTTTCATTGGTTTTGCAGGTTACCAAATGTGAGTGTTTCTATATAGAAAGATGTTAACAATTCTCACAGAACAACTCACCTTTCAGCTTCTTCTTTTGAAGCTGCTTGAAAGAAATATATTTTCTTTGTGTGGTACATTTTGAATAGTTTTTCCTTATCACTTAAGGACTCATTCTTTTGTTCAGTAACCTGAAACAAAAATGTTATGAAACAAAAATGTTATGTATTTCTATTTACAAATATCTCAAGCTTTTGACAGTTCCTGTGCCTTGGAAATATATTTAGAGAACATTTTCAATTTCACACTTTTATGTTTTAAAATATACTGCAAAGTTTCTTCTTTCATGTACCTACTAGAATTAGGTTTACTTTATAATCAGCAGTGGTCACTTTTATTGTACCTTTGACATTTAAATGAGAAGCTTATACTCATTTTTCACCAATTTATTCAAAGGACATTTTACACTGAGTGAAGCAAACCAGAAAGATGCTGCGAAAATAGGTACAAGGAAAAGAAGGTGATGATAATAATGCATTTATTGTCAGTAGACGGCAAAGCGGTTTCTGACATTGTCAGTAATTACAATATTTACATAATGAATAATGATTTATTGTCATTAAGCTTATTACAGCAATAGACAAAGTCAAAAATAGAGTACAAATTAATACAGTTATAATACAAAGAAGATAAAAAAAAAATCAATAAAATACTTACATTAGATATACAAATATAGAGACTTAAAATAAGGAAATAAGAATACTTCATGACATAAGCCAAAGTTTAACTACACCTGTTAAAGTATTCCTGTATTGAATAATAAGGTTTGGAAACTAACCATTCATATAATTTGCATTTAAATGTATTACCTGATAATTCAGTTAATTCTAAAGGTAATGATTATATTGTCACCCGATCGTTGGAACACCCTATAGAACCAGCTGAGAGCGGGCAAGCAGGGGAGGTCAGCGTTAGCCACGCCCCCCCTCGTATGTCTTATAGTGGTGACAAGGGGCGGCTGGGAGAAAAAAACATCACTGCCATCTCTTTCTGTTCCACCTGTGTACTCGAACTTACGGGATATTTCATCTAATCTAGAACATTCTCGATCCCCCAGCTGACCCTATATAAGCAACACGCCGGGCAGTAAGTGAGTCAGTCAGGTCAGTTCAGTTCAGTTCTTGGCGAGCAGCGTGAGGAGCGCCAAGTGAGGGAACGGACTGTGACAGACGAACTGGCGAATTGTAATTGTGTGCATTACGTAATTCTGTGTATTCGGCAAGTGTTCCAATTGTAATTCGGTGGAAATAAAGAACATTTTTGAGTGGTGCAATTGCACTTTTCATTTCACGAACCCACAAAGTCACAACTGGTGTCAGGAGTGGGATAACGGCCATGGAATCGGCACTGGAAAAGATTTTACAAAAAATGGAACAAATGAAGGCGGCCAACGACTACCTTACCGCCGAGTTGAAGGAAATGAAGACGGGAAATGAAAACCTCGCTGCAAAAACAGAAACGGCAAATAACAACCTGGCCGCAGAGTTGAAACAAATGAAGACCGGCAACGACAACATCGCCCAGAAGATGGAAGAAATAAAGACCGAATTGACCTCAGAAATGAGGGCAGCGAACGACAGTCTGGCCACGGAAATAAAGGTGGCGAACGAGGTCCTCACCGTCAAATTTGAGGATATGAGATGAAATGTGTAGTGTTTAACGCCCGCTTTTACTACATACGGCACCGCAGGCGATGACACTGGTGATACATGAGATGAAGATGGAGCACCGGTGGAATGAGATGGCGGGGGAAACCGGAGATCCCGGAGAAAACCCGCCCCAGCGCCGTTTTGTCCACCACAAATCTCACTTTGCGGTCACCTGGGATCGAACCCGGGCCGCCTTGGTGAGAGCCAAGCGGTCTAACCACTGAGCTACGGCGCGGCCCTCAAATTTGAGGAACATTTGGCCGGCGTGAGGGATGACGTCGCAAAGCTGGGCAAGCGGATGGGTCAAGTAGACGACCGCCTTAATGATTTAGAGGAAAAGGCCGACAATAACGCCAAGTCCCTGAACGCCGTGGTGGAAGACGTCGAGGACCTTGCGAACCGCGTAAACAACCTGGACGGAAAGGCCGACAGCAGCGTCAAGTCCCTGAACGCCATGGTGGAGGACGTCGGCAGGAGGCTCAAGGATTTAAAGGCCAACGCGCCGGGACGCGACAAAACAACTGCGCGCGTCAAACCTCCCAAGTACGACGGCGCGTAAACTTTCGAGGTCTTCCGCTGCCAATTCGACGCAGTGGCCAAGCACAACAAATGGTCTACACATAAAGAGGCCACGCAGTTAATAGCCAGCCTTCAGGCACGGGCCGCGGAAGTCCTGATCGCGGTGCAGACAACGGCGAATCCCAAAGACATCTGGGAGGCCGTGGAGAATCGTTTTGGAAACTACCGCTTAGCCGCAGCCAGCTAAAGGCAAGGTCACAGCGGCCAGGATAGACGCTGCACGAGTTCCCTCTGGCAGTCGAACAACTGGCTAGCAAAGCCCTAGTCGACCTCCCACCAGAGTTCCTATCCCTGGAAGCCACCTTAAGTTTTGTCGACGGGGTACGGGACACGGAGATTCGTCAGCGCCTAATGCTCGGCGAATATAAAACCATCCACGAGGCGCTGACAGCGGCATTAAGGATGGAGGCGGCCAAAGTAACATCTATCCCGACGTCGAGAACGAGGAGTGTCCGCTACGCCGGAGACAAGACCAGCTGAGGGACGCCGGCGAACACCTAGTGGCCTGTGTTGGGGGTGTGGACAGCCCGGACACCTACAGAGAGACTGCCCACACCAGGAAGAGCAGCCGGAAAACGAGTAAGGGCCGTCGTGGAGAGGGGCACGTCGGCGCCATCACCACCATCCCCTCGAGTGACACTGAGCGCCGTCAGCCGGCGTATGGATGACAGCCTCATCGCGGACGGTTGGGTAAGAGGAAAGCCGTGCCGCGTGCTGGTGGACACCGGGGCGGCCGTGACCATCATCAGACCTGACGTGGCGAAGGGTTTGCCGACAAGGAAGCCGAGCCGACCATACCAGCTTGTCACGGCATCGGGCGACACCTTGCCTGTGGAGAAGGAGGCCCTGCTGGAGCTGAACTTGGGACGGAGTGCCGTGCGTCTGTGGGTGTTCGTCGCGAACGTGGCTGAGGAGGTGATCCTGGGACTGGATGCCCTCAGGAGCCATGAGGCGACGGTCGACGTCGGCAAGAAGGTCCTGCGGCTTAACGGAGAAGAGGTTATACTCCGTCAACCCGAAGAGTGCCTTGGAATTTGCAGGGTCGTCTTGGACGAAGACGTGGTTGTCCCCGCGAGGAGCGAGGTGGTGGTGACGGCGCGACTGGAGGGCCAGAGAAGCAGGAACATGATGCTGGACCAGAAGACGCCTGTACACGGACTGTGTGTAGCCAGGGCATTGCTGCCGTGCCGAGAGGAGGTGCCAGTGAGACTGCTAAATCCAACGGACACCGATCACGACGTCCAGGCCGGGACGGAGTTGGGAACGTGCGAGCCCGTGGTGAGCGTAACAGCAATCGACAAGACACAGGAGCCGGCGCCGAAGCAACACCTGGGGCCCCGACTAGAAGGCTTACTGGAGAGGGCGGCCGACCACCTGACCGCAGAACAGCTGGAGAAGGTTCGACAACTGCTAAGACGGTATCAGCGCGTCTTCAGCCAAGGTGATAGTGACTACGGCCGCACGGACAAAGTGCTTCACCGCATCGACACCGGGGACGCCCGGCCTATTCGGCACCCACATAGGCGCGTTCCGCTGGCGAAGCAAGGGGCGGTACGAGACATGCTGGAGGACATGAGATCCAGGGGAGTGATTGAAGAGTCTGACAGCCCTTGGTGTTCCCCTGTAGTCTTGGTGACGAAGAACGGCGAGCTGCGCTTCTGCGTAGACTACAGAAAGTTGAACGCTGTCACCCGGAAGGACTGTTTTCCCTTACCCCGGATTGACGACACCCTGGACACGCTAGCTGGTGCACAGTGGTTCTCGACCCTGGACCTGAAGTCGGGGTACTGGCAGGTAGCTCTAGACCCGAGAGACAAGGAGAAGAGCGCATTCTCGACGGGCCAAGGGCTCTGGCAGTTCACGGTTATGCCCTTTGGCCTCTGCAACGCACCAGCTACCTTCCATCGCCTCATGGAGTCAGTGATGAGAGGGCTGACTTACGATGCCTGCCTGCTATACCTGGACGACATCATCATCGTCGGGAAGACTTTTGAAGATCACCTCGAGAATCTGAGTAAGGTGCTACAGAGACTGCAGGCGACCAACTTGAAGCTGAACGCGAAGAAGTGCCAGCTCTTCCGCAAGGAAGTTAACTACTTGGGCCACATAATCTCAGCCACCGGAGTGGCCACAGACCCGGAGAAGACAAAGGCCGTGAGAGATTGGCCTCGTCCGAGGGATAAGAAAGAGCTGCGCAGTTTTCTGGGGCTGTGCAGTTATTACCGCCGCTTCATAAAGGGGTTCTCCAACATCGCCAAACCCCTCACCCACCTGACAGAGGAACACCGGCCTTATGTGTGGACGGAGGACGCCGAAAACGCTTTCCAGCACCTGAAGGAAACCCTGTGCAGTGCTCCAATTTTAGGTTTCCCACAACTGGGTAGCGCCTTCATTGTGGACACCGACGCCAGCGACCATTGCATTGGAGGTGTCCTATCGCAGATCCAGGACGGCCAAGAGCGGGTGATAGCCTACTACAGCAAGACGCTATCCAAGGCAGAGAAGAACTACTGCGTCACCCGACGGGAGTTACTGGCGGTAGTAAAGACATTGGAGCACTTCCACAAGTGCCTGTACGGTCAGCCATTCCACCTGAGGACTGACCATTCCGTCCTAACCTAGCTATTGAGCTTTAAGAACCTGGAAGGCCAGACAGCACGTTGGGTCCAGAGGCTGCAGGAGTACGACTTCACCTCGGAACATCGTAGAGGGAAGAGCCACGGTAACGCTGACGCCATGTCCCGAAGACCCTGTCCAGAAGAGTGCGGCCAGTGTACAAGAGTGGAGGAGAAGGAGCGTGCCGCAGCAGTCCGAGTAGTCACGGCAGTGACCACGCCGGTACTTCGGGAGGGCACCTGGGAGCGAACCGAACGATCGACAAACTTCGGCAGCGCTACTATGGCTGAGACTCCGAGCAGATGCTGAGAGATGGTGCGGTCAGTGTCACGTGTGCGCGGCGAGTCGTGGCCCCCAGACTAGGAGCCGGGGTCGCATGCAGCAGTACAACGTCGGAGCGCCATTCCAACGGATAGCCGTTGACATTGCTGGACCGTTCCCAGTTTCCGACCGAGGCAACAAGTACCTAATGGTGGTCGTGGACTACTTCACCAAGTGGCCGGAGGTGTATGCCATCCCAAACCAAGAGGCAAAGACATTCACAGACTGCCTCGTGGAGCAAGTATTCTGTCGATTTGGGGTGCCGTTAGAGCTACACAGTGACCAGGGTACCAACTTTGAGTCCAACCTAATGAAGGAGGCACTACAAAGGCTTGGGGTGAACAAGACTCGCACTACGCCTCTACATCCCCAATCGGATGGCATGGTCGAAAGGTACATCAAGACCTTAGAGGAACACCTGAGGAAGGTCGTGGCCAGCCATCAGCGAGACTGGGACGTCAAGGTGCCACTGTTCTTGCTGGCCTACCGCTCGTCTACACACGACACAACTGGGATGATGCCAGCCAGCTTAATGTTCGGCCGAGAGTTACGCCTCCCTTGTGACCTGGCTTTTGGAAGCCCTCCGGAAGCGAAACAGCCAGCGACCGAGTATGTGGAGAATTTGGTGGACCATCTCCACGACATGCAGGAGATGGCTCACCAGAACATCCAGAAGGCGAGCGACCGCATGAAGACCAGGTATGACAGGCAAGCCAATAGCCAAAGGTTCCAGCAAGGTGACCTGCTCTGGTTGTACCGTCCTACCCGGACCAAGGGACACTGCCCGAAGCTCCAGCAGCCATGGCAAGGACTGTACCGGGTGGTGAAGAGGATTAACGACGTGGTCTACCACATCCAGAAGGTGCCCCGAGGGAAGATGTTGGTGGTACACCTGGATCGCCTGGCACACTACGATGGTGCTGTTCGGAACGACCAGCTTTGAGGAGGGAGCAGTGTCACCCGATCATTGGAACACCCTATAGAACCAGCTGAGAGTGGGCAAGCAGGGGAGGTCGGCGTTAGCCACGCCCCCCCTCGTTTGTCTTATAGTGGTAACAAGGGGCGGCTGGGAGAAAAAACATCACTGCGCCGTCTCTTTCTGTTCCACCTGTGTTCTCGAACTTACAGGATATTTCATCTAATCTAGAACATTCTCGATCCCCCAGCTGACCCTATATAAGCAACACGCCGGGCAGTAAGTGAGTCAGTCAGTTCAGTTCAGTTCTTAGCGAGCAGCGTGAGGAGCGCCCAGTGAGGGAACGGACTGTGACAGACGAACTGGCGAATTGTAATTGTGTGCATTACGTAATTCTGTGTATTCGGCAAGTGTTCCGATTGTAATTCGGTGGAAATAAAGAACATTTTTGAGTGGTGCAATTGGACTTTTCATTTCACGAACCCACAAAGTCACAATATAGTTTAATGCCCAATACTTCAAAGCTGTTAGAGGTTTTAGTTAATGTATGATATGGTATATTGAGGTTATAATTAAACCTAGTATTATAATTATGAATATCCTGCCTGAATAGCTGGTCGGTTAAGTTACTTTTTACATAGATGAGAGTATTATAAATATATACATTTATCACAGTCATAATTCTTAATTTTATAAATAGAGGTTTACAATGTGCAAATTTATCTGAATTTGAGATGGTACGAATTATTTTTTTTTGTAATATTAGGACTTACAATTATGCAACTTACAAATACAAATGTCAGTAGAATTACAGTTCATCAATGGTATACAATGCCTTATTTAACTCTTAAGTTCCTTTTTAAAAGTATTATCTGACTTAGCTTGCTTTACAGAATTTGGTAATTTGTTATATAAAATTAATCCCATCATGTTTGGATCTTTAACTCCTTAATGTAAAAGCCTGAGTAAACATGGGTTTATAATTTTTAAAGAATAATAAAATCCCAAGTATACTCGGATGACTAGCTTTACACATGGAAATAAGTTTAAAACCCGAGTTCTCTTGTTATCTTGTAGTTTCTTAAAATTTCTGTTAGATTTTGTGCTGAACTCACTCTTTTGATAGTTGTAAGTGTTCTAAACAGATGTGTGTGATTCAGACACTTGTTTCCTTCTGCATATTTTTCAGTGTTAAATGTCTTTGTTCCTACCAGCTGCTTTGTGTACCCATACAGGGCGTGGTTCTGTGTTTTATAGAAATGGAGAGTGATGAAGATTATAAAACTGAATTTAGTGGAACTGAAAGTTCTGAAGAAAGCTATGAAGGCACGTCAGAAGAAGAAATCAGATCATCCATCATTTCCTGCTCATCGGAAGGTGATATTGCAAATGCCAGAGTGTGGTGCGAAATAGATACTTCTAGACCACTGCCACCTGCTCCCCCACAATTTCCATTCACAGCAAAACCAGAAACTAATTTTCATCCTTCAACTGACGATGTTATGCACTATGTTAGTCCATCGATTACAATTTCATGAACTTCTTGGTTACCAAGACTAACATATATGCCACACAAACAAATGCACCCACATGGAAGAATACAACAATTGATGAAATGTATATCTTTATTGCAGTAACATTATTCCAAAGTAATTATTAATTTTTAGATGAGTCGTATTTATTACACATCTGCTTCACTTTCGTACCTATTTTGAGGACATGTTTCGCAAATCATCGTTTGCATCTACGGCTCTTATGCGACTAAAGCTTGATCCAGGGGTGTGGGTAATTCTGGGGTTGCTGCTGCCATCTGTTGATTTAGTGATGAACTTAAATGTGGGATTCTCTTCTGGCGGGATTTCAAAGTTCATTAGTTGGTTTTTATGTTTTTCTATGTATATCCTCTCCCATATGACGAGTTCACTATGTTTTTGTACGTATTTTAGTAATTCTGTGCTATCTTCAATTTCATGATTTTCAGACCAGAAATGAGCTGCTATTGCAGACTTATCAATATTTTTGTATCTTAAGTGCCTGAAGTGTTCTTTCTTTCTAGTGCCTATGTTTCTTTTTGTCCTCCCTATGTAAATTTTTTCACAGTCTTTTCTGTCAGTCTTTACATAGGGAGGACAAAAAGAAACATAGGCACTAGAAAGAAAGAACACTTCAGGCACTTAAGATACAAAAATATTGATAAGTCCGCAATAGCAGCTCATTTCTGGTCTGAAAATCATGAAACTGAAGATAGCACAGAATTACTAAAATACGTACAAAAACATAGTGAACTCGTCATATGGGAGATGATATACATAGAAAAACATAAAAACCAACTAATGAACTTTGAAATCCCGCCAGAAGAGAATCCCACATTTAAGTTCATCACTAAATCAACAGATGGCAGCAGCAACCCCAGAATTACCCACACCCCTGGATCAAGCTTTAGTCGCATAAGAGCCGTAGATGCAAACGATGATTTGCGAAACATGTCCTCAAAATAGGTACGAAAGTGAAGCAGATGTGTAATAAATACGACTCATCTAAAAATTAATAATTTTTCGCTTCACTGTGGTGTTCCAATACAGTTAAATCTTGATATATTATTCCAAAGTATTGTAAAGAAGCCTATATATAAGATTATTGGACAAGAAGACCTAAATTAGCTACACCAATATTTCGTGAGATGATGGCATTCAAGAGATTTCTAAATTTGAAAAAGAACTTGCATTTTTCTCATAATACTACTGTGACTTTGTAGGCTCGTAAAATTAAAAAGTCAAGTTTACAGAAATTCAAAATGCTCTTTATTTCCATAGAAAGACACTGTATACCCCTTTGCAGCAAGTTGACGTAACAAACCAACACAACAAAATATGGTCAGTTTTGAACCACCTGCTTGATGAATTTAGAAGTGTTTGTACCCCAGAGAGGGACGTAATTATAGATGAAAGCTTGATGCTGTACAAAGGACGACTGGGCTGGATCCAATATTTGCCACTAAAGAGAGCTATATTTGGCATAAAATCTTTTATGCTATGTGAGTCTGCATCTGGATATGTATGGTCACTAATTATGTATGTCAGCAAGTGTACCAAATTTGATGGAGGCTACAAATATTTGCTATGTCATCACAAGTTGTAATGAAACCTCTGCTGAACAGGGGTTACTGCTTGACCATTGACAACAACTATACTTCTCCACAGCTTGCCGATCTTCTGCTTCAGAACAGAACAGATGTGTACAGTACCATGCGCTCCTACAGAAAAGATATGCCACCATCCTTTATAATAATAATAATAATAATAATAATAATAATAATAATAATAATAATAATAATAATAATAATAATAATAATAATAATAATAATAATAATAATAATTAATAATAATTAATAATAATAATAATAATAATAATAATAATAATAATAATAATAATAATAATAATAATAATAATAATAATAATAATAATTAATAATAATAATAATAATAATAATAATAATAATAATAATAATAATAATAATAATAATAATAATAATAATAATAATAATAATAATAATAATAATAATAATAATAATAATAATAATAATAATAATAATTTATTGTCAATAGACTTTGCAGTTTCTGACATTATACTGTCACCCAATTAGGGAAAGGGATGACCGGCGACCGCTGGAAGGAACCGGGGGCAGCTGGGCCACGCCCACTCATCAGTCTCTGTCACTAACTGAAGGGGAGGATTGGAGGGAATGTCACTCGTCCCTGGACGTTTCTCTCCCCTTCTCCTATCATCTGGAATCTTCGCCTGAAAACTAGAGAAGCCGAGAAGTCGGCGAGATGCCTATAAAGGGGGCTGCAGCAGGTCGGACAGTCAGTCAGTGCTTGACGTGCGAGTGAAGTAGCGCCGTGTTAGTGGAAGAGAAGACTGTGCGACGGAAGAATTTACGTAATTGTGTACGTGCATCGGAGTATTGTCCGTAATTACTAGTGCAAGTGAACTTGTAACGGACGAACTGGTGAATCGTAATTGTGTGCATTACGTAATTCTGTGTAATTGGCAAGTATCAAACTGTAAGTCGGTGGAAATAAAGAACATTGTTGAGTTGTGTAATTGGACTTTTCATTTCACGAACCCACAAAGTCACAATACATATAAATACATATATAAATACAATTGTTTTTAATTACAAATTAAGGAATAAATTCAGCATGTCATATGTACTACAAATTAAGGAATAAATTCATGTGGTACAATGATTATAATTCATTAATACAATACAAACTTTTTGTTAACAAGTACTTCTTCAGAGCATCCTCGAATTGCTTGCCTTTACAAGACCTTAGATGTGCTGGCAATTTTTTGTGAAGCAATAAGCCCATTACATTTGGATCCCTGTCGGAAATATTCTTATTAAAACTTTGCCTAAAAAAATCGTCCTTGTGCCTAGTGTTATGACTATGAATATTACTATTTTTAAGATTTTCCTTTTGTACTGCATAAGTTACTACTTTATAAACATACAGAGAATATACTGTTAATATTCCTTTATCCTTAAATATTTCCCTACATGATTCTCGGGAACTCAAATTGTAAATAATTCTGATGGCCCTTTTTTGCAATCGAAATAACCTTCCCATATGCGTTGCAGCAGCACAGCCCCAAATTTCAATTCCGTATAATAAATGTGGATATATGACTCCATAGTAAATAATTTTAAGCCCTTTTTCATCAAAGACATTTTTGAAGTAACGTAACAAATATACAGCTTTACTTACTTTATCACAAATATGATTTATGTGTCCTGCCCATGTTAGTTTTCTGTCAAGAAATATTCCTAGAATTTATGTTCACTCACATCTTCGATGTTGCAGTCATTTACAGGTAATGACAAATTTGTGGTATTTTTGTTACTCTGTGAGAAAAGAATTAAGGTTGTTTTTGTCATATTACAAGAAAGATGGTTTTCTTTAAAGTAATTTATAACCAAATCAATAGATTTCAATAAGTTATCCTTTAATATGCCTGTATTCCCACCCTTACATATAGCCGTAGTATCATCTGCATATGATATTATATTTGTGTTTTTGGAGTTTGGTATGTCATTTACATATAGTGTAAACAATAATGGTCCCAGGACCAACCCTTGTGGTACCCCACACATGACCTGCTTGAATTCTGATTGCACTTTGTTTACCAGTTTTCCCCTTCTATTATATATTAATGTTGACTGTTTCCTGTTTACCAAATAGGACCTGAACAGTTCTTTTGCCAAGCCTCTTATCCCGTATGCTTCCAGCTTCATTAACATTATAGTGTGGTCAACGCAATCAAATGCTTTAGAAAGATCGAAGAATAATGATCCAACTTTTTCATTTTTTTCCAGGTTTTCTATGACTATATGTATCAATTCCCTTACTGCAGTAGCTGTTGATCGTCCCTTCCTAAAGCCATGCTGAAAATTTACCATAATGTTATTTTTATCCAGAAAATCTACTAGTCGATTTAGTAGGAGTCTTTCAAAGAGTTTTCCTATCTCTGATGTTAAAGTGATGGGTCTGTAGTTGTTTATATCATTCACATTCCCTTTTTTATGCAATGGACGAACTACACTTTTCTTTAAACACTCTGGAAATTTTCCATTTACTATAGCAAAATTTATTAAATGTTCAAGTGGATAACAAGAAGCTGAAGAAAGGGGAGATTACTGCATTCCAGCGAGGTAAAGTAACTGTAATCAAGTGGAAAGACAAGAGAGCTGTCTGTACCTTATCTACTATACACAATGCAGAAACACAGTGTCTGAAACCAGCAGCTATGTTTGCATATAATGATACGATGCGGGGGGGGGGGGGGGGGGAGGGGGGTGGATAAGGTGGATCAACACATTGCTGAAAATCCACTGCCTCAAAAGAGAGGGAAAAAGTATTACAAGAAGATCTTCTTTCACCTTCTGGAATTAGCAGTGTGGAATGCTTTTGTACTTTACAGAAAGCATAGAGGAAAGAAGAATGCCCTAGATTTTCATGTGGCTATTGCTGAGCAAATCATTGCAGAACACTAGAGGGAGGAATTTTCTCCCAAAGCAATGGGCAGACCATCAGAAAAAGCAAATCCTATACGACTTGTTGGCCAAAATTTTCCATCAATAATCCCACCCAATGAAAAGAAGAAAAATCCAAGAACGGTTTGTCCCCTATCGTCAGAAGTTATCCAAATGGCTGGATCCCTGGTTTCCTGAAGTGAGCTAGTTGTCTGTGGTGGCATCTGTTGACTGTGAGATGAACTTCCAAAGAGAGTTTTCAGGCGGCAATTCAAAATTTAAAGTATACTATTTGTTTTTTACAGTTAGCAACTTTTCCCAAACATCGAGATCGGCTGCATTACTGCCTGGCTTTAATAGTTTTATATTTGGTACTTTGGTTTCATTACTTTCAAATTTTAAATATATCACTTTTTCTAACCTTTTGCTTCAAATAATACTTGTTCTAGTACAAAATTGAATCAAGAATATATTGACACATTGCTTCACTCACACTGTTTATTCACTAGTCGAGTATACACTAGTCGAGTATCAGCTGAGGATAGGAGCAAGAGCTCTTGAAACATGTCCTGTGAATAAACAGTGTGAGTGAAGCAATGTGTCAATATATTCTCGATTCAATTTTGTACTAGTTTGTGCTTCACTGTCCCTACGCTTCTTTCAAGTTTATACTTTGAATACTTGTTCTATTGTTGTGATCATTATTGTATCTTAATGAATATTCAATGGTGACAATAAAAAAATTGGTAAAAAATGAAAACATACTTTTGAGAATAATAGGTATGCTAAGAGGTCAATACTACTATTTATTCGAAAACTCTGCAAAAAAAAAAAAAAAAAAAAAAAAAAAAAAAAAAAAAAAAAAAAAGTTGTGCCATGTGTTTTCTTCAATTTTCTTCTTCTGGTGCTTATGTTTGCAGAATGTTCCTTGCAACATAATTTTTGTCAAATTCTTTGAAAATTCATGTATGTGTTAACTTTGAAATTACTCTGAAGTTTGGAATTTGTAATTCAAATACAAAATTTTCAAAATTAAAATATATGCATATTTAAATACACATTCATGTTTATTCGTTATTTTCCGCCCTCCGATAGAGCAAGAATGATATCATAGTTGACTGGTAAGTCTATATTGAAATTACAGTGCCCTCTACAGAGAAGAAGTGGTAATTTTTGTGGAACAGTAAGCAAATTACAATGCTCTGAGTGTGGTTGCACTGATAACTAATACAACCAGCCTCCCTTTTCACCCCTCTTATGGTAATTGTGATGGTACCTGGACACTTTTGACAACATTACGCTCCGAGGGACTTGTCTGAATGACAGATAGTGTTGCATAAACGCCTCTATGGAGCAGTTTAAATTAATTTTATATGTCGCCCCAATTTTAGTGCCGGTACAATTGCTTTCTTTAAAAGACATTTTCCTGGGAGGTAAGATCGCAAATTTCCAGATCATATTTTCCGGAAAGTGCTCAGCATCAATAACCTGAGTTATTGTGTTTTCTCCTCAACAGATTCATTAGTAATCATGTGACCACCAAGATCTCAGAACATATCCTGTTGGATTTTTTCCTCTGGAGCTACTTCAAAGATCTGGTTTATTTGAGGCGGCCCGAGACCTTAGAGTAACTACAGCAACTAATCATATATGAGATGACCACAGTTACACATGCGATGCTGCAAGCTGATATGAACATATGGTGAAAAGAGTAAGGAAGTGTCTTGCTCTCAATGGCAGTCACATTAGCTCAGCTTTGGTTATTTGCTTATTTACTTATTTGTGTTCAGGTATTTCTTGCTTTTTAGTTTCCGTAAAGCTGTTCACAGAATTAAATTTAAAGGGAGTCGATTAATGACACTAAACAACACTTACTTTTAAATTTTTTCAGAACATGCTTCAGAGACTTTGCCTCTATCCTCAACCAACCATCGACTCGATAGAGGCAAAGTCTCTGAAGCATGTTCTGAAAAAATTTAAAAGTAAGTGTTGTTTAGTGTCATTAATCGACTCCCTTTAAATTTAATTTATCATAACAACACTGTTTTCAACACTTCCAAGGAAGGAATTGCTGTTCACAGAAGTTAATGTTTAACTATTATTGGTTTCATTGTTTTGATAAATGTATATAAGTAGCTCATTCGGTTGATATACATTTTAAAATATGAAAAGCAGAAGCATTATTAACAGTGAAGTATTCTTCATATTTGAGTTTGATTTATGAGTCACTATGTTTACACTCAAACTTCACTTACTTGTTGTATAATTGAAACGTTTTCAAGATCATTCGATCTCATCCTCAGCTGTTTGGTGACTGCACATTCCTCTTCTTCCACTACTACGGAGCTCCGATCACTCTGCCATCTGGTGTTAGGGGCACTAAGTTTTAATACTTCATTTAATGCCGGGATTTCAAAATTTATAACTTTATCACGGTTTTTGTTTATGAATATTTTTTCCCAAATATCCAATTCTATGGGTGTACTTAAAGATTTTAACAGTTTAATGTTGCGGCCAATGTTGTGGTTTTCTGTCCAAAAATGTGTGAAACTGCAGATTTTTCTGTTTGTTTCAACTTAATGTTCCTCTGGTGTTCTTTTTGCCTGGTTAACTAGTTTCTCTTATTAAATTTTAGATGAGTCGCGACTCATCTAAAATTTAATAATTTTTCGCTTCACTGTGGTGTTCCAATACAGTTGAATCTCGATATAGTTTCTCTTAGTTTTTCCTATATAGCTTTTAAAAAGGCTACATAGCTTTTAAAAGCTTTTTAGCTTTTAAAAAAGCTAATAAAGCTACACAGGAAAAACTAAGAGAAACTTGTTAACCAGGCAAAAAGAACACCAGAGGAACATTAAGTTGAAACAAACAGAAAAATCTGCAGTTTCACACCATTTTTGGACAGAAAACCACAACATTGGCCACAACATTAAACTGTTAAAATCTTTAAGTACACCCATAGATTTGGATATTTTGGAAAAAATATTCATAAACAAGAACCGTGATAAAGTTATAAATTTTGAAAACCCGGCATTAAATGAAGTATTAAAACTTAGTGCCCCTAACACCAGATGGCAGAGTGATCGGAGCTCCGAAGTAGTGGAAGAAGAGGAATGTTCAGTTAGTCACCAAACAGCTGAGGATGAGATCGAATGATCTTGAAAACGTTTCAATTATACAACAAGTGAAGTTTCAGTGTAAACATAGTGACTCATAAATCAAACTCAAATATGATATACATTTGTTTCTAGCCTGCCTCTGTGAAGTGAGGTAGCGTGTGTGCGTCACTCTCAAGAGGTGACGAGTTCGAATCTCGTTAAAGATGAGTTACCTGGATAAGGTGTTTTCCAAGGTTTTTCCTTATCCTATGAAGATGTTCATATTCATTAAAACAAGCTACAACAGATGTCACATCTACTCACTAGGCGAAATTATGCAGCTTTATATTACGCGGTCACGGGCCACCTCTCAAATAGTATATTCATGTGCCGGAAGAGGGAGGCCTCAAAGCTGCTGTCAGCATATCTAATACGATAACAAGCTGCTAGGGGAATCGTATATGAACTCGCTACATGAGCAATGCTATTGAGGACATCAAACTTTGCGCGGTAAAATCACATATAAAAATGAACACCATGTATATGTACTTAATCCGGCACCAACTCTTTTGACTGTTTGTTAATGGTTTTAATTTAAATATATACTTCGCTCCTGGGAACAATTGCAATCCAACTTGAAAAGTTGCTAGCAACAATGAAGATTTATTTAGTCTTTTGAAAGTGGTTCTGAAAAGGTTTGGTTACTTTTGTTTTATTTTGTGTTATTTCCTTGCTATATAATGAATAATCACTGAGATATATTAACTTACTTAAAACCACTCAACCTTGATTGAATGATGTACAAGGTGCATCCATAGTTGACACCACCAGTTGGATAGGAATGCGCATGTGCAAGGGTAGAGAGGAAGTATTTGGGAGTTTTGCAGTAAAGTTTCACTCCTGCGACAGCAGTGGTTACTGTGCTGTGCAAGGAGAGAGATCCACCGCTATTGTGTCTTGTGTATGGACATGACATTGTGTGCAACAGTATGGTAAGATGCAAGCAATTTATTGGAGGACGAACCAATATTCATGACAAAGACTGTAGTGGCCAACCATCCCTGGTGATGTCAGAAGTGTTGGGAAGTGTGTTCCACACAATTGTGCAGAACCAACGCTTCATGTTTTCAGAACTCTCTTGCCAATTCCTCCAGATGTTTCATTTGCTTCTGCACAAAATTGAGTCCCAGTGGCTTGGTTTTCACAAGGGGTGCCTAGGCAACTGACAGGAACTAAAACCAGACATCTGGCTGCAGCATTGACATTCCTATAGCGGTACACAAAGAAAGCTGATGAGTTCAACAATATTGTCACTGGAGATGAAACAAGAGTGTTGCATGCCATACCACAGGGGGAAAAAAAAATTCCTTTGCAGATAGTGGTTAACATGTAAATACCAAATTCAAGCAGACAAATCTCTGTCAAAAAAATCATTTGCACTGTGTTCTGGAATTGACATGATGTCCTCTTATGCAAGTTTCTATCATGAGAGGAGACAGTAAATGCTGGTCAGTATTGTCAAATGCTGCATAAACTGAGGAGCATAATCCAGAACAAGAGACATGGGATATTGATAAGAGGCATTATGCTATTCCATGACAACACAAGACCCCATACAGCTAATGCTACACGAAATGTGTTACAGCCCCTAACCTCGACCCAAGCATTTCCATGTTTTCCGTCTACGGAAGCATTTTCTGGTAGGAAAATATTTCCACAATGATGCTGAGGTGCAAAATGTAGTGACTTCATGGCTCCAGACATTGGTAGTGGACTCCTATGACTTGGGCATATAATTGAAAATGCACCATTACAATGGTGGTGACTATGCTGAAAAGTAGCCAGTCGGAGGACGTAAATTTAAAAAAAAGGATCCAGTGAATCTATGTAATTATTCCAATAAATATTTCTTACTTAGAGATGCTTTTGTTCTTTTATTGGTTATTAGGACTTACTTTCTAGATACACCTAGCAACTACTAGCTCATCAGTGCCCTTATAAAACAAACCATGATAAAAGCCAGAGATAAAGATCATTATAAAATAAAAATCCTAGCAAAGGTCAGGTACATAGGTAAAATACATAATCATAACAAAAGTGAGAGATATAATGAAATTAACATAGAAATAAAAAGGCCAAAAGATACAAAAATCTTGATAATCTTTCATTAAATTCTATGTTGACAGTCCATGTCTGACAAAAATTTAAAAACCTTTTCAAACACTTTATCATCTGCCAAGACCTCTGCAAGACTGATGGGCTTTTGCAGAGATTCCTGAAGATATGCTACATATTGTGACTTTGTGGGTTCGTAGAATTAAAAATCCAAGTTGCAGAAATTCAAAATGCTCTTTATTTCCATAGAAACACACTTTGGTCAACCCTTACGGTAGCAGAATTATGTAACATACACAAATACAATCGAAAAGGTTGTTGACCACAAATGAAGAGTGCACTTTCAAAACACAGTTGCAGGCACACGAATCAGTTCCAATTACCACTCTCGACTATAACTGGCAATCAAGGCTCCTTATTATAGCTCACTCACATTTCTAGACGTTTGGGGAATGTTCTCTATTCACTGTTCCAGAAATTACCAGACGAAACACTAACCTTTCAGTCATCTAAATTTATCTGTTTTGGCAAGCCTTTTATCTCCGTGCTGAACTATCTGTCCCTTTGTGCAAACAAGCTGCGCGATCGTGCTAATGGGTTCACGACAATATCACAGACTGACAGAGCATTTTTACAGAGTGGACAAACAGGAACAGGGTTTCCTGCATAAAACTGTAGTGACTAATATGCAACCGAGACAAACAACTCCTGCTGAGATGAATAGGGGATAAGCCAGTTTTCCTGAAGTTCCTTCATCATTTGAAATCTATTTCTTCAGAGAGCTAAAGCTATTTTGTCATAGTAAATACAATGGGGGCATAGCAGTTTATATCCAAAGTGATTTAGATGTAAAAAATCTTGAGCTAAAAAGTTTTTGTAGTGAAAAGGTAATTGAAGCAACAGGGATAATACTAAATGAGTATAAACTCATTGTAATTTTTATTTACAGATCTCCTAATGGGGATGAAAATGGCTTTCTTAAAAGCATCTAAGTTCTCTTGGGCTTCAAGCCAGGTGTGAATGTGGTGATGTATCAATGTTTCGGGAGCATACATTGTTCCCGTCTTCAGGGTATGCTGAATGAGTTAAACTGGTGTTGCGCTTATATTTATGAGACAGTCCATGTGCTCTGCACGGGCCAATGAGAGGCACCGAGGCATGGCCGCTTGAGGTGGATTGGAGCACGGACCTTACAGAAAACAGTCTGTCAGGTGCCTTTCTTCGAGGTTGACTTTGTGTATCTTTGTAGATTTTGTATAACTCTAAAGCCGGTTTCCAGGCAGTGTTCAATTGGAGTACTGAGTCTCTGTTGAGATTGTGTCTTTCTGAAGAGATAGCCAGTGCTTCCTTCACTCTTTGTGGCCAGTAGCACAAACTTTTGGCAATAACTGTTGTTCCATCAAAGTCGGCCCGGTGGTCCTGTTCAAAACAATGTTCAGCCACACCTGACTTTTCCAGCTGCATCAGGTGGATACTTCTACTCTGTTGTTTCATTCTGGTGCCTATTGTTCTTCCAGTTTGTCCAATGTAAGGAACCCTGCATTTGCAGGAATACAGTAAACCCCTGACACTCTCAGTTTGAGGTTGTCTTTGACTGGTCTGACTAGATTTCTTATTTTGGGTGGTGGGACCTGTATAGTTTTGATGCTGTGTTTCGCCAGTACTCTCTGATTGAACTGGATAGCTTGCCGGTGTATGGGATGCGTGCAGTGGCCATAGGTCCAACTGTCGTTTGTAGAGTGGAGTCAGGTGGTTTCCTATGTGTGGCCCTCGAGATAGATGCTTTGATGTCGCTAGCTTTGTAACTGTTTTGCCTGAAAGTGTAGCTGAGGTGCTTCAGTTCTTTTAAATGGTCTTGGTCACAAATGGCAGCCACTCTATCAACTAGAGTGTTGAGTATGCTGATTCTTTGGGATATGTGATGGAAGTATTCCACATTCAGATACAGGTCCATGTGCATGACCAAGTTTACTGTTGCTGAGCTTAGTAATGTTGTTATTGAGGAATGGCAAACTCCCATTCTTCTCTACCTCCATTGTGAATTGGATCTATAGTCAATGACTGTTTAGATGTGCTAAGAAGTCTGGTAGTGTGTCCTTCCCATGAGGCCAGATGACCAACTTGTCATCCACATATCTGTGAAAATGGGACGGTTTGTGTGGTGCCTGTCTAGAATTTCAAGTTCAAGGTGTTCCATGAAGAAGTTAGATATCACTGGTGATAGTGGGAAGCCCATTGCCATGCCGTCAACTTGTTCATAGTAGATGTGATTAACCATAAAATACGTAGAGGCCAATGTATGTCGGAATAGTTCTGTGATGTCGGGAGGAAATACAGGCACAACACCAGTTTATCTCATTCAGCATACCCTGAAGATGGGAACAATGTATGCTCCCAAAATGTTGGTACATCACCACATCGACACCTGGCTTGAACGCTGAAAGAACCAGGAATACTCACGCCGCCAGGAAAGCTACAATTCCTATTATGGCTTTGTTAAAAGTGTTGAAGAGATCTTAAGTTATCTGATAAGCTTTAAACACAAAGTAATTATTTGCAAAAAATTATTTGCAAAAAAGATATCACACAGTGTATTTGTTTAAAAGTTTATTACAACAGATAGGTTACCATTGTGCAAACAAACTTCACACAAAAGGTACAGCATGTTGAGACAACACAATCACAAATTTAAAGCACAAACTTTTAGCTTAAAAGTTTTGGACCAGATCATTGTGGTTTGTACCTGGAAATAGATATATCTAAGGTTGAAAATGTTCCTAAGAGAGAGGTAAGAGAGGTCAGGGGTCTGAATGTGAGCAGTGTAAATAAGCTTAGATTAAATTTAAAGGAAGTCGATTAATGATACTAAACAACACTTACTTTTAAATTTTCTCAGAACATGTTTCAGAGACTATTTGCCTCCATTGTCAACCGGAACTTGACTGGTTCTCAGTGGTGTAGCTGACAATATTTTGTTGCAAGTTTCCTCTGGTGGAGGTTCAAGGAACTTGCTGAACAAATCTTCTGGGGGATGTCAAAATTGAATACTTTGTTCCTATTTTATGAAATGAAGATTTGTTCCCATGTGGTTAGTTCTTGTTTTCCTGTTGTATGTTTTAGTAGTTTTGGTTCCGGATTTATGTCGTGGTTTTTTTCCCAAAAATGTGTGGCAACTGCTGATTGTTCTAATTGTTTGTATTTTATGTTCCTAAAGTGTTCTTTTGCTCTTGTTTCTAAATTTCTTTTGGTTTTTCCAATTTAAATTTGACTACAGTCACAATATTCAATTTGATATATACCAGATTTTTTGTTAGATGGAATGGCATCTTTGATGTTTGAGCAAATTAGTTATTGTATTGTATGTATTTCATCCTTTGGAACATAATACATTATAGGACATCTCAGTTCAAGAAACAAAGATAAATATAAAAAGTTACATAAGACTAAAAACTGTAACAGATACAGGATCCAACAAAAGTCTGAAGTAGAAAAGGAAATAAAAACAAAATATATAAAGACCATAGAGAAATACTATATAAAAGTAATTGTTCACAAATGTGGAGTTAATGTTCTTAATAAAAGAAATCAAGCATGAAAGTAGTGGGCCACTTTGCCAATCAATCAATCAATCAAATCTCTATACTTACCACTTTGGTGGTGGTGGTGGTGGTGGTGGTGGTGGTGGTGGTGGTGGTGGTGGTGGTGGTGGTGGTGGTGGTGGTGGTGGTGGTGGTGGTGGTGGTGGTGGTGGTGGTGGTGGTGGTGGTGGTGGTGGTGGTGGTGGTGGTGGTGGTGGTGGTGGTGGTGGTGGTGGTGGTGGTGGTGGTGGTGGTGGTGGTGGTGGTGGTGGTGGTGGTGGTGGTGGTGGTGGTGGTGGTGGTGGTGGTGGTGGTGGTGGTGGTGGTGGTGGTGGTGGTGGTGGTGGTGGTGGTGGTGGTGGTGGTGGTGGTGGTGGTGGTGGTGGTGGTGGTGGTGGTGGTGGTGGTGGTGGTGGTGGTGGTGGTGGTGGTGGTGGTGGTGGTGGTGGTGGTGGTGGTGGTGGTGGTGGTGGTGGTGGTGGTGGTGGTGGTGGTGGTGGTGGTGGTGGTGGTGGTGGTGGTGGTGGTGGTGGTGGTGGTGGTGGTGGTGGTGGTGGTGGTGGTGGTGGTGGTGGTGGTGGTGGTGGTGGTGGTGGTGGTGGTGGTGGTGGTGGTGGTGGTGGTGGTGGTGGTGGTGGTGGTGGTGGTGGTGGTGGTGGTGGTGGTGGTGGTGGTGGTGGTGGTGGTGGTGGTGGTGGTGGTGGTGGTGGTGGTGGTGGTGGTGGTGGTGGTGGTGGTGGTGGTGGTGGTGGTGGTGGTGGTGGTGGTGGTGGTGGTGGTGGTGGTGGTGGTGGTGGTGGTGGTGGTGGTGGTGGTGGTGGTGGTGGTGGTGGTGGTGGTGGTGGTGGTGGTGGTGGTGGTGGTGGTGGTGGTGGTGGTGGTGGTGGTGGTGGTGGTGGTGGTGGTAGTAGTAGTAGTTTTATTCATCTGTTAAGTCAATACAATGACATTGGATACGTCAATACAAATATTTAGAACAATACAAATAATATAAGTATAAAAATAAAAAAAAATAAGTTGCATCAAGTGTAATTAATAAGATCTAAGCATGAACTCATAAATATATATAGTTGCATGGCTCTACAACTACACAGCATTTAAAATGCATCACAAATATATACAATTATATGGCCAGCTACAGTGTATCTAGAAATTCACCTATATCATAATATGAATCACTTAATAAAATTTCTTTCCACGATAGTTTGAAACACCTCATGGATTTTATGTTTTTCAGATTGGCCGGTAGTTTATTATACAGAGTGACTGCTGAATATCTAACTGCTTTGGAATAAAGTGTAGTTCTATGTGTTATTGTTCTTAAGTCTGTTTTACCTCTGGTGTTATGATGATGTATTTGATTATTTGTGGTGAAATTTTCAAGGTTTTGTTTTGTATAACATAGCAAACAGTATATATACAGACTGGGCAGAGTCAAGATTTTCAACTCCTTAAAGAAGTTCCTGCAGGAGTCATATTTTTTTCCTGACATTAGGCATCTAACAATCCTTTTTTGTACTTTAAAAACCAAGTGACTGTCTTTACTATCCCCCCAAAACTTAATGCCATACCTCATTAGACTTTCTGCATATGCAAAATATAAGGTTCTCATGTCACTTGCATACAACTCATTTTTTATTACTCTTAATGAGAAGTAGAATTTATTTAACTTTATTACTAGATATTTTATGTGTGCTTCCCAGTCTAAATGCTGATCTATCCATACTCCCAGAAAATTTGCTTCTGTCTTATAAGAAACACATGCACCATACAACTTGATGTCAGGTTTGTCAATATTTTTATTTTGTTTGTGACGAAATGATATTGCTGAAGATTTGTTTGTATTAATAATCAATTTGTTTTCAGCAAACCAAGTTTCAATTTTACTGGTTATGTGTTTTGCATTTTCATTTCCCTTTATTATAACAATAATTTTTTTAGCAATAATTTTTAAAAAAATTGTACACTAACAATTAATTACATATTTAAACTACTACAGCAAACTAACTGACTCACAACATGGTTTTAGGGAATATCACTCAGCAATATCAGCACTGGTAAACCTCATGAATGATATATCTCAAATACTAGATGAACAGCAGTCTGCTTCCCTGATCATATGTTACAACTCAAAGGCATTTGACTGTGTAAATCATGAAATACTATTAAAAAAATTAGAATTTTATGGTATAAATAACATATCACTAAAATGGTTCCAATCGTATCTTAACGACTGCAAGCAGAAAGTAATTCTAAAAAGTAGTAATGGTGAGGCCCACTCAAACTGGAACACAATAAAAAATGAGGTACCACAGGGAAGTGTATTAGGACCATTACTTTACATACTGTATTTTTTTTATTTGTACTTACATATCTTACAATCTCAATTACAAGTTTTACAACTCTAATCTAGGTACAAATTTGTCAGCTGCTTATATTATGGGCTGATAGAAGCGTTGGCTCCCTGGCCGTTAACCTCTATCCAAGCACTTATACGACCCTGACCTAATGTTCTGATTGTGTCTTCCATTTCTCTCTTATTTCCTCGCCCTTCTCAACCATTTCTCTTTGACTTTGTCAGCAAATTTCCGCAACTCCCTTAATCTTTTCTCTCTTTTCAACGTAAGCATTTTTATTCTTACTATGTATTGTTACGGTTCTTATCCCATATTAATTTCCTCCAGTTTTCAATTTCTTTACACTCCACTACATAATGTTCTAAACTTATTTTATTTCCACATAGAATCCACTCCTTTGGTGAACCCCCTCTCAATATGGCTCCTGTCCTTAACCAAGCTAAACCCTCCCTCTCATATCTGTCACATATGTCTATACATGTTATTGTTGTTGTTGTTTTCAAGTGCTAGGCTTTGGCAATGAAACCATTAGCTCTCTTGCTCTCCAATATATCTGTGTAGTGGGTCCGGCAGGTAGGCCTTCACATGTTAAAAGATGTTCTTCAGTCATTTCCTCTTGTTTGTTGCACAGAGGACAATTTGCACTTGTATAAATTCCTATTCTGTGTAAGTGTTTGGCCAAATAATCATGTTCTGTAATTAATCTAGAATTTGCTACTGCAGCTTTACGTGGGATTTCTGAAATAATTTCTGGATTTTTAATTAAAATGTTCCATTTTTTTTATCTTTGGCTTTGTTAGGTATTGATTGGTTTTGTTTGTTTTTATATTTGCCTTTGATTAATCTTTTTATGGATGTAAAGGATAAGTTTTTACTTTTGTTCTGAATTAAATTTGCACCTTTTTTGGCAAGAAAATCAGCTGATTCATTTCCAGCAATTCCACAATGTGCAGGTATCCACTGTAATATAATTCTTTTCTGTAGTTTTTGAAGTTGTTGGATCATTTTATGACATTCTTTAATTTGGATTGACCTCATTTTATATGAACTTATTGCACATAATGCTGCTTTAGAATCAGGAAGTGTGACAGCATTTTTAAATTTATCTATTCTGTATAGAAGGTGTTGGAGTGAAATATGAATAGCTGTTACTTCTGCATCAAAATTTGTTGTGTGGTATCCTGCTGGTTGATAGAATGAGAACAGTGCACACTTAATTCCTTCTCCTGAGTTGTTGTCCAAGTTAGATCCATCTGTGTAGATATGTAACCATTCTTCAGGTGGGTATCTATTGTTCACAGTTTCTAATGTTAGTGCTTTTAGTACAGGTTTGGAAGTTTCAGATTTTGTAACTATTTGTTCTAATTGAATATTAATTGGTTCAAAAGTCAGTGTGTTTTCTTTGATTAAAATGTTTTCTTTAGAATTAGGAAGATTCAGATCTGTTTTTAATTCCCTAACTTTGTGTAGGAAACTTGTTTGTGTTTTCATCTTGATTGGTTGTAGTAATCTTTTCTTCCATTTTGTTGTTTTTAACCGCAACATTTTTTCATGTTGTATTAGTGTCTGCTCCTCTAAAATTAGATGTATTGGATAGTTCCCAGTTAAGGCTTGCATTGCCGTGATTGGAGTTGTTTTTGCTGCACCAGTTATTAGTCGCAGGGCCTGATTTTGGCATACTTCTAGGTGATTTATGTTAGAACTGTTTGCTGTAATTATTGCCTCTGTATTATAAAGAAGTATTGGTTTGATGAATGTTTTGTATGTGGTGTTTAGTGTCTCCTGATTACTGCCCCACTTGAATCCAGCTAATATTTTCAAAATTGAAATTTTTGTTGTTGATTTGTTTACTACTGCTTCAATATGATGTCTCCAAGATAATTTTGCATCAAAAATTGTTCCTAAATATTTTGTTTCATATGTTTGTTTTCTTGAACTGCAGATTTAGTTTAGGGATTTTCTTTTTTAGGCTAAACATTTGGAATGTTATTATTTGAAGCAAAAGGTTAGAAACAGTGATGTATATAACAATTGAAGTAATGAAATTGCTGATGATGGGGACGAGCCGGTCTCCGAAACAATTGTTCAAGTAAGGATATTTTAAGTGATGTTGTGTTTGAATACCAACTCATTACTTCATTTGGAATGTTGTTTTATCAGTATTTATTTTAATCAAATTGTTGTCAGGCCACTTTTCCAATAGTATCAGAGTCTTTTCCATTGAATTTTTGGATTTTCCTATTTGTGGGGAAGATGTCCTCATGATCATGACATCTGCAAAAAGAGCTGTCTTTATTTCAGTGTTATATATAGCCGCGGGAAGATAATTGATGTAGATGTTGAACAAGGATGTTTGTACTCAGTACTGCACCTTGTGGTAGGCCCATTTTTATTTGTCAGAATTTGGATGTAATGTCATTGTATTGTGACTTTGTGGGTTCGTGAAATTATAAGTCTGATTGCACCACTCAAAAATGTTCTTTATTTCCACCGACTTACAGTTGAACATTTGTCAATTACAGTCCGGCCATTGTATCTCCGGCTCTGACGTTTTGCGATTGCAAGAGGTGGAGGGGGGAGGTTAATAGTACCAACATACAGTAATGAGCAATTGAAAACATATCCTCAAAATTATCTTTAGAATGAAAATATAGGACTATATTAGCTTTAAAACACTGAAATACAACTTACAATTTCATTATCAGGCAAGATATTTATTACAACACCACTCTATTCGAATATTTCGTTCACACCTTTCACACACACTAACAGCAACTGTTGGTAGTACTGGGAATCTCTACATCTGGTGTTGTGGTCAGGAAGTTAAAACTGTCTGCTAGCGCCAATCAGCATTGTCGCTGCTATGCGTGACTCCCGAACCCAACACCGTGTTGCCAGGTTAAATTTGTTTGAGCCACGTGGTTTTAGCTGCTTGCTCTGGTAAACTTCCTTTGCTTATATTTTGCGTGAGTGAATTCCGATTTTTAATGCTCGTAAGTCCTATTATTATCGCTATTATAATAATATGGCTCGTGATTCGTGTAATATGCAAGTACTGAAATATTTGAAATACGCATTATTCCTCTGCTTGAAATACCCGCTAAAGAACTGCAACAGCCTGCTTCCCCCTCTCGAGAAATGTCAGAGCCGGAGATAGAGCGGCCGAACAGTACACAGAATTACGTAATGCTCACAATTACGTTTCACCAGTTCGTCTGTTACAGTTCCACTGCCGCTCAAAGTTACGCACACTCTTCCGATGCACGTATGCAGCCTTCTCGTCCGTACACTAGCACGGCGCTGCTTCGCTGCTCGCCAAGAACTGACTCAATTCACTCACTGCAGCCCTTTTTATAGGAATATCGCCGTTTTCTCGAAGCCTCTAGTTTCAGTGAATCACCACGAAGGTTCCAGACGGCAGGGGTGGGGGGGAAGAAGCGGCCAGCGACAAATGACACTTCCCTGATCATCCCCTCAGTTAGTGACTGAGATTAATTGGTGCGTGTGGCTCGGATGCCTCTGGTCCCTTCTCAGCTGTCGTTGGTTGGGCTTTCCGATAATTGGGTGACACTGCTCCCTCCTCAAAGCTGGTCGTCCCGAACAGCACCATCGTAGTGGGCTAGATGATCCAGGTGTACCACTAACATCTTTCCTCAGGGCACCTTCTGGATGCGGTAAACCACGTCATTTATCCTCTTCACCACCCGGTACGGCCCTTGCCATGGCTACTGAAGCTTCGGGCAGCGTCCCTTGGTCCGCGTAGGATGGTGCAACCAGACCAGGTCACCTCGCTGGAAACCTTGGCTGTTGGCTTGCCTATCATATCTGGTTTTCATGCGGTCGCTCGCCTTCTGGATGTACTGGCGAGCCATCTCGTGCATGTCGTGGAGGTGGTCCACCAGGTTCTCCACATACTCGGTCACCGGCTGCTTCGCCTCCGGAGGGCTTCCAAAAGCCAGGTCACAGGGGAGGCGTAACTCTCGGCCGAACATTAAGCTGGCTGGCGTCATCCCAGTTGTGTCGTGTGTAGACGAGCGGTAGGCCAGCAAGAACAGTGGCACCTTGACGTCCCAGTCTCGCTGATGGCTGGCCACGACCTTCCTCAGGTGTTCCTCTAAGGTCTTGATGTACCTTTCAGCCATGCCATCCGACTGGGGATGTAGAGGCGTCGTGCGGGTCTTGTTCACCCCAAGCCTTTGTAGTGCCTCCTTCATTAGGTTGGACTCAAAGTTGGTACCCTGGTCACTGTGTAGCTCTAACGGCACCCCAAATCGACAGAACACTTGCTCCACGAGGCAGTCTGTGATTGTCTTTGCCTCTTGGTTTGGGATGGCATACACCTCCGGCCACTTGGTGAAGTAGTCGCGACCACCATTAGGTACTTGTTGCCTCGGTCGAAAACTGGGAATGGTCCAGCAATGTCAACGGCGATCCGTTCGAATGGCGCTCCGACGTAGTACTGCTGCATGCAACCCCGGCTCCTAGTCTGGGGGCCGCAGATCGCCGCGCACACGTGACACTGATGGCACCATCTCTCAGCGTCTGCTCGGAGCCTCAGCCAGTAGTAGCACTGCCGTAATTTGTCAATAGTTCGGTTTGCTCCCAGATGTCCTCCCGAAGTTCCTGCGTGCACTTCCTCCAAGACTTCCGGGACCTTACTCCGGGGAAGTACCAACTGCTCTCTCTGCGTCTTCCCATCGGGTGATTCCCACACCCGGAACAGCACGCCCTCTCTGGACTTCAACGAGTCCCATTGGGCCCAGTACGACTTATAGGTGGCGCTCCTCGGTGCGATGTCCTCCCAGGTTGGTCTCGTCCCTGCATCCACTTACCTCAAGAGTGGCCCCAAGTCTGCGTCCGCCAGCTGCTCCCTCCTCAGGGCTGCGCTATCCCAGCCGTCCGCAGGCAGTGTCGTGACTACTCGGACTGCTGCAGCACGCTCCTTCTCTTCCACTCTTGTGCACTGGACGCACTCTTCTGGACAGGGTCTTCGGGACATGGCGTCAGCGTTACCGTGGCTTTTTCATCTACGATGTTCCGAGGTGAAGTCGTACTCCTCTGGACCCAACGTGCTGTCTGGCCTTCCAGTCGCGCCGTCACCATCACCTCGCTCCTCGCGGGGACAACCACGTCTTCGTCCAAGACGACCCTGCAAATTTCAAGGCGCTCTTCTGGTTGACGGGGTATAACCTCTTCTCCGTTGAGCCGCAGGACCTTCTTGCCGACGTCGACCGTCGCCGCATGGCTCCTGAGGGCATCCAATCCCAGTATCACCTCCTCAGTCACTTTCGCGACGAACACCCACAGAATACGGTGCTCCTTCCCAAGGTCACCTTCTGCAGGGCCTCCTTTTCCACAGGCAATGTGTCGCCCGATGCCGTGACAAGCTGGTATGGTCGGCTCGGCTTCCTTGTCGGCAAACCCTTCGCCACTTCAGGTCTGATGGTCACGGCCGCCCCGGTGTCCACCAGCACGCGGCACGGTTTCTCCTCCACCCAACCGTTCGCGATGAGGCTGTCATCCATACGGCGGCTGACGGCGCGCAGTGTCACTCGAGGGGATGGTGGTGATGGCGCCGACGTGCCCCTCTCCACGACTGCCCTTACTCGTTTTCCGGCTGCTCTTCCTGGTGGGGGCCATCTCTTTGCAGGTGTCCGGGCTGTCCACTAGGTGTTCGCCGGCGTCCCTCGGCTGGTCTTCTGTCTCCGGTGTAGCGGACACTCCTCGTCCTCGACGTCGGGATAGATGTTACCTTGGCCGCCTCCATCCTTAATGCTGCTGTCAGCGCCTCGTGGATGGTTTTATAATCGCCGAGCATTAGGCGCTGACGAATCTCCATATCTCGTACCCCGTCCACGAATGTGTAGGCAGCTTCCCGGGATACGAACTCTGGTGGGAGGTCGACTAGGGCCTTGCTAGCCAGTTGTTCAACTGCCAGGGCGAAATCCTGCAGCGTCTCCCCTGGCTGCTGTGACCTTGCCTTTAGCTGGCTGCGGTACGCTGCGGATAAGCGGTGGTTTCCGAAACGATTCTCCAGGGCCTCCCAGATGTCCTTGGACGCTGCCGTTGTCTGCACCGCGTTTAGGACTTCCGCGGCCCGTCCCTGGAGGCTGGCTATTAACTGTGTGGCCTTCTCGTCTGGTGACCATTTGTTGTGCTTGGCCACTGCGTCGAATTGGCGGCGGAAGACCTCAAACGTTGAGCCGCCGTTATATTTCGGAGGTTTGACGCGCGCCGATGTTGTGTCGCGTCCCGGTGCGTCGGCCTTCAAATCCTTCAACCTCCTGCAAACGACGTCCTCCACCATGGCGCTCAGGGACTTGACGCTGCTGTCGGCCTTTCCTTCCAGGTTGTTAACGCGGTTAGCAAGGTTTTCGACGTCTTCCGGCATGGTGTTCAGGGACTTGGCGTTACTGTCGGCCTTTTCCTCTAGGTCATTGAAGCGGTTCGCCAGGTCCTCGACGCGCTCGTCCACTTGGCCCATCCGCTTGCCCAGCTCCGTCACGTCATCCCTCACGCCGGCCAACTGTTCTTCAAATTTGGCGGCGAGAGCTTCGTTCGCCACCTTCATTTCCGAGGTCAGTTCGGCCATCTTTGCGGTTATTGTCGTGGACAAGTTGTTTGCCGTTTCCGTCTTTGCTGTTAATTCCACCTTCATTTCTTCCATCTTCTCGGTGATGTTGCCGTTGACCGTCTTCATTTGCTTCAACTCCGCGGCCAGGTTGTTATTTGTAGTTTCCAGCTTCGCGGCCAGGCTGTTATTTGCCGCTTCCGTCTTCGTTGTTAATTCGGCCTTCATTTCTTCCATCTTCTCGGTGATGTTGCCGTTGGCCGTCTTCATTTCTGTCAGTTCCACCTTCATTTCCATCATCTTCTCCAAAATCTTTTCCAATGCCGCGTCCATGGCTGCAATGTTCGGTGATGTTGTCGTCCCGCTTCCTGACACCAGTGTGACTTTGTGGGTTCGTGAAATTAAAAGTCCGATTGCACCACTCAAAAATGTTCTTTATTTCCACCGACATACAGTTGAACACTTGCCAATTACACAGAATTATGCAATGCACACAATTACGTTTCACCAGTTCGTCTATTACAGTTCCACTGCCGCTCACAGTTACGCACACTCTTCCAATGCATGTACGCAGTCTTCTCCTCCGTACACTAGCACGACGGTGCTTCGCTGCTCGCCAAGAATGGACTCAATTCACTCACTGCAGCCCTTTTTATAGGAATATCGCCGTTTTCTCGAAGCCTCTAGTTTTAGTGAATCACCGCGAAGGTTCCAGACGGCAGGGGGGGGGGAAGAGGCGGCCAGCGACAAGTGACACTCCCCTAATCATCCCCTCAGTTAATGACTGTGATTAATTGGTCGGTGTGGCTCGGATGCCTCTGGTCCCTTCTCAGCTGTCGTTGGCCGGGCTTTCCGATAATTGGGTGACAGTATTTTGTAGCACAGAAACGTTGAGAGAGAAACTGAGTGATCCAATTTAACATGTTATCTTGAATGCCTAGTTTTGAAAGTTTCTCAAGAAGTTTATGCCTCCATACTGAATCGTATGCTTTTTCAAAATCAATGAAAACTGATAGCATATCTTGATTTTTGTTGAAAGATTCTTTGACATCTTGAGATAGTTGAATTGTATTTTCTTTAGTAGATAAGTGTTGTCTGAATCCTGTTTGAGCAGTTGTTAAAGGTTATTAATTTCTACGAACCAATTTAGTCTTGCTGAAACAATACGTTCTGCTGTTTTTACAATGACACTTGTTAAAGAAATTGGTCTGTAATTATTTATTTTGTCATGTGCTTTGTCTTTTTTTAAGAATAGGAATAATTATTGCTTTTTTCCACTCTGTAGGAACAGTAGAGGTCCACGATATATTAATTAATTTCAGTAGTACCTTTCTTCCCTTTGATCCTAGGTGTTTCAGAAATTCAGTATGTATTTTATCTGGTCCAGCAGACTTTTTATCTTTCAACTCATGGATGGCATGATTTAGTTCCCTTATGGTGAATTCGTTGCTGAATATATCGTTTGTTTGTTGTGGGCACCTTTTAAATTTTTTGAGATGTTTTTTAATCTGCCTTTGTTTTCTTTTTGCTTCAGAGGAACGTTAATGCTGAGAGCTGTAATACTTATTAAAGGCTTCAGAAATAGAGTAATTTGAAGTAAGTGTTTTCCCACTTAGTTTGAGTGGTTCTTTCCTTGTTTCTTTCTGACAATTAATTTTACTTATATATCTGTATACCTTTTTTTTTTTTTTTTTTTGCATCTTTTCTATAATCAGCTTTATCAATAAATTCACTGAAAATTTTTTTCTTGGCAATATGAATTATTTTTTACATTCTGCTGCCTTTCTTCGCCATTCTTGTGTATCTGTTGGGTTATTGGACAATTCTGCTTTTTTCCTTGCTATGTCCCTTTCTTCTTTTAACTTTGATAGTTCTGTATTCCAAAAGGGTTTGTAATTTTTAGTTTTTCCTCTTGGGTCCTTTTTTTTTTTTTTTTTTTTTTTTTTTGCTGCTTCAAGAATTATATTTGTTATTGTTTGATTGAGTTTATCTACAGATGCTTCCTGTTGAGCGGAGTAAAGATTTTGTTCAGTTTCCTCAGTAAATTTTGTCCAATTTGCTTTTCTAAAATCCCAAGAATATTTCAACTTTGGCCTGCTAATATTTTGTTTGTCAGGAAGAATTATGGATGCAATAACTGCTCTATGATCAGATCCTATGTCTTCAATGATTTCACGTGTTGCCTTAACTTTTAAATCTGAAGATACTAATAATAGGTCTGGATTACTGCACTGGCCATTATAGTGTAGGTATGTGGGGCAATCCCCATTCTTGTAGATAAGATCTAAAGTGTTAGAATTTAATAAATCTTCAATAGTTTTGCCACAGGCATTGTAGTATTTGTATCCCCATTTTGGTGAATGACCATTGAAATCACCAATCAAAATTGTTTTACGGTATACATTTATTATATTCAGACAAGGATTGTTATATGGTGGATTGTATATACCATATATGGTGTAACGTGAATTTCCTTTCCAGATTTCAATTTGGATAATTTCTATTTTATCTTCTTGCGGCATTTCTTTTATAATTTTAAACTTTAATAAGATGTTTGTTCTGACACCTGTAAGTATTCCACTAGCTATTTGGCGTGATTTGGGGAGAACATATATATTAAATCCAGAAATTTCAAAATCTATATCTATATATGTTTCCCTTCCCCATTCTGTCTTTATTTTCAGATATACATTTAGTGATTTCTTACTCATCAGATTTCTCCACGTCACTTGTCTGTCAATGTCCTCTATCCTATTCTTAATGATTGTCCAAAAACTTTTTACATTTCTTTCACTCTCATGCCAGATATCTCCCATCCCTATTTTAGCCAGCGTTCTCTCTAGCTCTGCCCATCAGCTGTTCTTACATGTTGAATTCTTCTGATGTTCTAGACCTAACTTTAATGTATTATCATCATCCTTTTTTATACAGCTATACCAATATTTTAAGCATCTTCCTATAATTACCCCACTCCTGCAAGGTCTTCCAAGTTCCACTCTAGCTACTCCATTTGGCACGGACTTGTTCAAACCCAGTATCTCTTTACAGAACTGTTCATATTGTTACCCAATTGGCAAACTTGCGGTCGGCTACGCGAGGGGAACGCCAGTGCAGGGGGGCGTGTGGCATAGGTGCCGCACACTCGCCGGTCAGCAGCCGCCTGCAGAGGCATGACAGAATGGAGGGAGGGGAAACCACGGGGTTGGCTGAATCTTCGTTTCCCCCTCCTCCTGCCGCCTGAAAGAACGCGAAACCTCCGGAATATTTTTCCCCTCCATGGTAAAGAATTCTCTAGAAACATTTAGTCACCTATAAATAGAGGGATGATGCGACTGAGAGTTCAGTTCAGGGCGAGCAGCCGTGAGGAACGCCCAGTGAGGTAACGGACCGGAAGACTGCGTACGTGCATCAGAGGAGTTGTGCGTGATCGCGAGTGCAGAGTGGACCAGTGACAGAAGAACTGGTGAATTGTAATTATGTGCATTACGTAATTCTGTGTAATCGGCAAGTGTTCCGACTGTAATTCGGTGGAAATCAAGAACATTGTTGAGTTGTGCAATTGGACTTTTAATTTCACGAACCCACAAAGTCACAACTGGAGTCACAGAGCGGGATATTACCACCATAGAAGCTGCATTGGAAAAGATTTTGGAGATGACGGAAATGAAAGCAGCAAATGACAACTTCGCTGCGAAAACAGAAGCGGCAAACAACAACCTGGACGCAGAACTGAAGGAAATTAAGACCGAATTGACCAAGGAAATTAAAGCGGCCCGACGTAAAGGAGGACGTCACTGAGCTTGGTGAGAGCGTAGAAGAATTGGCGAGCCGCGTTAACGACCTGGAAGGAAAGGCCGATAGCAGCGTCAAGTCCCTGAACGCCATGGTGGAGGACGTCGTCGGCAGGCGGTTGAAGGATTTGAAGGCCGACGCACCAGGACGCGACACATCGGCGTGTGTCAAACCTCCGAAATATGACGGCACGTCAACGTTTGAGGTCTTTCGCCGCCAATTCGATGCAGAGGCCAAGCACAACAAATGGTCACCAGAGGAGGAGGCCACACAGTTAATAGCCAGCCTCCAGCGACGGGCTGCGGAAGTCCTAAACGCGGTACAGACAACGGCGGCGACCAAGGACATCTGGAAGACCCTGGAGAATCCTTTTGGAAACCACCGCTTAGCCGTAGCGTACCACAGCCAGCTAAAGACAAGGTCACAGCAGCCAGGGGAGACGCTGCAGGAGTTCGCCCTGGCAGTTGAACAACTGGCTGGCAAGGCCCTAGTCGACCTCCCACCAGAGTTCGTATCCCACGAAACTGCCTACACATTCGTTGACGGGGTACGAGACACGGAGATTCGCCAGCGCCTAATGCTCGGCGATGATAAAACCATCCACGAGGTGCTAACGGCAGCATTAAGGATGGAGGCGGCCAAGGTAACAGCTGTCCCGACGTCGAGAACGAGGAGTGTCCGCTACACCGGAGACAGGAGACCAGCCGAGGGACGCCGGCGAAGACCTAGTGGCCTGTGTTGGGGGTGTGGACAGCCCGGACACCTGGAGAGAGACTGCCCACACCAGGAAGAGCAGCCGGAAAACGAGTAAGGGCCGTCGTGGAGAGGGGCAAGTCGGCGCCATCACCACCATCAACCTCGAGTGACACTGCGCGCCGTCAGCCGGCATTTGGATGACAGCCTCATCGCGGACGGTTGGGTGGAGGGGAAACCGTGCCGCGTGCTGGTGGACACCGGGGCGGCCGTGACCTCATCAGACCTGACGTGGCCAAGGGTTTGCCGACAAGGAAGCCGAGCCGACAATACCATATTGTCACGGCATCGGGTGACACCTTGCCTGTGGAGAAGGAGGCCCTGTTAAAGTTGACCTTGGAAAGGAGTGCCGTACGTCTGTGGGTGTTCGTCGCGAAGGTGGCTGAAGGTGATTTTGGGACTGGATGCCCTCAGGAGCCACGAGGCGATGGTCGACGTCGGCAGGAAGGTCATGCGGCTCAACGGAGAAGAGGCTATACACCGTGAACTCGAAGAGCGCCTTGGAATCTGCAGGGTCATCTTGAACGAAGGCGTGGTTGTCCCCACGAGGAGCGAGGTGATGCGACTGGAAGGCCAGAGAACCAGGAACATGATACTGGACCAGAAGAAGCCTGTACGCGGACTGTGTGTAGCCAGGGCATTGCTGCCATGCCAAGAGGAGGTGCCAGTGAGACTGCTAAATCCAACGGACACCGATCACGACGTCCAGGCCGGGACGGAGTTGGGAACGTGCGAGCCCGTGGTAAGTGTAACAGCAATCGACAAGATGCAGAAGTCGGTGCCGATGCAACACCTGGGGCCCCGGCTAGATGGCCTACTGGAGAGGGCAGCCGACTACCTGACGGCAGAGCAGCTGGAGAAAGTTCGACAACTGTTGAGACGATACCAGCGCGTCTTCAGCCAAGGTGATAGTAACTACGGCCGCACGGACAAAGTGCTTCACCGCATCGACACTGGGGATGCCCGGCCTATTCGGCAACCACCTAGACGCGTTCCGCTGGCGAAGCAAGAGGCGGTACGAAACATGCTGGAGGACATGAGATGCAGAGGAGTGATTGAAGAGTCTGATAGCCCTTGGTGTTCCCCTGTAGTCTTGGTGACTAAGAAGAACGGCGAGCTACACTTCTGCGCGGACTACACGAAGCTGAACGCTGTCACCCGGAAGGACCGCTTCCCCTTACCCCGGATTGACGACACCCTGGACAAGCTAGCTGGTGCGTAGTGGTTCTCGACCCTGGACCTGAAGTCGGGCTACTGGCAGGTAGCTTTAGACCCGAGAGACAAGGAGAAGACCACATTCTCGACAGGCCAAGGGCTCCGGCAGTTCACAGTTATGCCTTTTGGCTGTGCAGTTATTACCAACGCTTCATAAAGGGGTTCTCTAACATCGCCAAACCCCTCACCCGCCTGACAGAGGAACACCGGCCTTATGTTTGGACGGAGGACGCCGAAGACGCTTTCCAGCACCTGAAGAAGACCCTGTGCAGTGCTCCAATTTTGGGTTTCCCACAACCGGGTGGCGCCTTCATTGTGGATACCGACGCCAGCGACCATTGCATTAGAGGTGTCCTATCACAGATCTAGGACAGCCATGAGCGGGTGATCGCCTACTACAGCAAGACGCTATCCAAGGCAGAGAAGAACTACTGCGTCACCCGAAGAGAGTTACTGGCGGTAGTAAAGAGCTTGGAGCACTTCCACAAGTACCTGTACGGTCAGCCGTTCCACCTGAGGACTGACCATTCCGCCCTAACCTGGCTATTGAGCTTTAAGAACCTGGAAGGCCAGTGAGTTCTAAAGCTCTTTTGCTACTTCCAGTAGCAAGTAGGTTAGAATTAGCTAGTAGGTTAGGATTATTTGGCAAGTTAGATTAGGGAATATCTGCAAAGATAAGTATTGTAAATGAAACTAATAAATAACACAAGAGGATAAAGAATTAAAATCCGTGGACAGCTTTGCCTTGGTATATCTTCAAGATGCCAGGGCATGTGTTGAGCAGATTTTATATATATATATGTATAAATATATACATATATATATATATATATATATATATATATATATATATATATATATATTTATATTTTTATATAACAGGGTTTGCCCTTCTACTTCATTACAGTGACAAACCCATCTTCTAACAGTGCTAACATCCATTGTTGCATCACCATACACATTTTGCAGCCTTTCATATATGGAAATGACATTTCACTTTCTGCAAGAATTCAATTACGGAATGCTGTAATATGCACATCGATGTCTGCCAGTTTGCAAAAGGCAGAAGTGCTGCCACCTCTTGAATTAAGAACTTGCTGCTGCAATGGGTTGGAGAAGACGGTTTGAGGAATTGTGCCAATTTCAAATTCCACACATCGCTAACTTAGTTAAGGAAGGGGAAAAAAAGGAGGCATTACTTATTAACTGACCCACATATTTTATACAGATCTAAGATACAGCTTCTTACAAAAATAGCTACTCCACCTCCTTTGTCTTTTTCTCTAGAAAAGCTAACCTGCACAGTGTAGCATTTAAAAATTCTAAACCCTAGATTATTCTTATCTAAAGCATGTTCAGAAAGCATAGGTATGCTAACCCTATATTATATTAAAAAAATATTTCTATTGAATCTATATTATTATTATTATTATTATTATTATTATTATTATTATTATTATTATTATTATTATTATTATTATTATTATTATTATTATTATTATTATTATTATTATTATTATTATTATTATTATTATTATTATTATTATTATTATTATTATTATTATTATTATTATTATTCTGTACATTCAGCAAAAATATTACCTTCATCACTGTGTGTGTGTTTGAGTTTATTTTTCACTTGCTGCTCCTTGCTGAATAACCTCTTCCTTCCGATTCAGGATCCTCTGCTCCACACTACAGGCTTCTTTAACCAATGCTTGTCTTTCACCTCTTACTAATCTTTGTTGCATAGCCTCACCATCCTGCTGCACCTATGGATAGTCTTCTCTTTTGTCTGCTTTATTGCATGTGCTAATTGCAACATAGAGTAGCCTGCCTAGTTTTGCTGATACACTTCTGTTCAGATGTATTCCATCCCTGCCAAGGTCCCCATCATTCAGCCAACAATTACCATCTTACATAAGACATCTTCATTATGACACAGCCAGTCTAGTCCATTGCTCAATTTCCAGTGTACATGTCACCTGTACAATACACCACTAATTATTATTTCTGTTTGAGGACTACATTGCTTTTTCTGGTCCACCAATTCCATGGTTTCACCATGTATGTAATCCAGCTGCATCTTTCTTCTTGTTAGTTTCCACATGCAAAGTGACTATATCAGGTTTAACTTCAATCAATTTGAAAGATTCTATTTGGTGCCTAAGTTCATTAACACACATTGGGTAGCAATATACATTGTGACCATTTTTGCGGTATCTATTACCCACAAACCTCAATAGGGAGTTGCCAAATACCATCTACGTTTCCACAATTTAGCCTACACATGGCCAGTGTGAAAGAACAATTAATTTCCATTAATTGACCTAATAGTGGTTAACTATACAGCCCGGGCCTTAAAGTACTTACATGCTGTAAGTCGCTATTAAGGTAGTTGTCTCATATGTTTATGAGAACTCCTAAGTGGTTTACCGGGAAAATACGAGTCAGTTGGAGAATTTAATGTCATATTGTCACGTTAGCCATAGTAGCTCAATGGTAGAGTGGCTGGACGGAAACCAGAAGATCCGTGGTTCAAACCCCAGCTATGGCATTGAATTTTTCAGTCTGACTCTACATTTTCACAATTCAGCTTATACATGGCCAGTGTGAAAGAACAATTAATTTCCATTAATTGATTTAATAGTGGTTAACTATCACGTGTTTTTTGTTAACTTTTCTTGTCACAACTGTCACATAACTATCAGTTTCATTTAGAAATTGCCGAAGTCCTTTATTTTCGTTTTTTAACAAGTCCTTTTCATTTTTAAGTATCCGTATTTCTTCTTGAACACATCTGAGGTCCTTATTTAGCATTTCAACGATCTTTTGGAGTGATGCTACCACCTCGGATTCAAGCATTCTACGTGTTTCAGATGATGCTTCAATCGTGTACTCATCCTGGATATTAATTCTTGGCGCTTGTAGACTTTTAAAACTTACATATTTATTTCCACAATTTCTTCTATCATAGATCTTTCTTTTCACTGTTTCTTGTTCCCTCATTTCCACTTTTTTTACTGTTAATTTTGCTTATTCCATGACGCTTGCTAGGAGTTAACATGCCAACCGACGCCATCTTCTTATATCTGTGATTGTTGATGATTCATTACATTTATTTTTTTTATCTAAGGAGAATGAAGGCCAACTACTTGGCTCCATTTATGCAAAGTGCTAAAGAACAATAAATTACACTTATTTTAAATTTATTGCGAGTCTGGCAAAGATATGTAGATGACATATTTGCCATAGTGCCAAAAAAACACATCAGTGATGCACTAAAACTTTTAAACATTGAAGAAAAAAGCATCAAGTTCACTGTAGAAGTTGAAAAAGACGAGTACTTACCATTTTTAGATTTAAAAATAATCAGAAATAAAAATAGAATAAACTTTGGCATTTACAGAAAACCAGCACAGACGGACAACTACATAAAAGCTAATGGCTACAACCCAAGATCCCACAAACAGGCAATCTTTAATAGTTTAGCACACAGACTGGTCAACATCCCTCTCACAGCAGAAGAATACAAAATAGAATACATCAAAATTATTGAAATAGCACAGAAAAATGACTTTCCCAAATCACTAGTAGACAAAAAAGTGAACTTAGCAAAAAAGAAGAAACTACTAAAGGAAACCACAACCCCCTCAGCTACAGAAACTAAAATGATCTTCAAAAAATTCACTTACCATCAATGGGCCTTTGATAAATTCAAAAAAGTCTTACAAAAACAAAACATTCAACTAGTACCAGTGAACCATTATTCCTTAAAAAACCTAATTTGCTCAAACATCAAAGATGCCATTCCATCTAACAAAAAATCTGGTATATATCAAATTGAATGCTGTGACTGTAGTCAAATTTATATTGGAAAAACCAAAAGAAATTTAGAAACAAGAGCAAAAGAACACTTTAGGAACATAAAATACAAACAATTAGAACAATCAGCAGTTGCCACGCATTTTTGGGAAAAAAAACCACAACATAAATCCAGAACCAAAATTACTAAAACATACAACAGGAAAACAAGAACTGTCCACATGGGAACAAATCTTCATTTCAAAAAATAGGAACAAAGTATTCAATTTCGACATCCCTCAGAAAGATTTGTTCAGCAAGTTCCTGGAACTGCCACCAGAGGAGACTGATGACAAAATATTGCCAGCTCCACCAATGAGAACCAGTCGATGTCCGGCTGAGGATAGAGGGAAGGCCTGTGAAACTAGTTCCGGGAAAATTTAAAAGTAAGTGTTGTTTAGTGTCATTAATCGACTTCCAATAAATTTAATTTATACAACAACACTGTTTTCAACACTTTCATGAAAGGATTTACACTTATTTTGTTTTTTTGTTGTTTCATTTATTTTTCTCACTGACTTGTTACATTTATTTTTTATGTTTTTCTTGCTGATTCTACAAACATTGTTATCTGAGTTGAGCAACCACTTAGTTTAAATTATTTGTGGTTGGTTTATTGACACTCGTCACTTACTTTTTCATATATTTATGAGAGACTAGTTTCAAAGGCCCTGGCCTCCATTTTCAATCTCTTCCCAACTGGCAAATGTTGTTATCTGCTCTCTCTGGTGGTGGAACTATGAACTTTTTTGTCAAATTATAGTTCCACCACCAGAGAGAGCAGATAACAACATTTGCCAGTTGGGAAGAGATTGATAATGGAGGCCAGGGCCTTTGAAACTAGTCTCTCATAAATATATGAAAAAGTAAGTGACGAGTGTCAATAAACCAACCACAAATAATTTATATTAATTTTGACGTCACTGTTACTAAATTCCTCCAAACACACATCAACCACTTAGTTATATGTGGTGATCTCTGTTCTTTGATATTTTATTTGCCTTGAGTCTACATGAGTCTATTGCAATTATTTGGAAAAGACTTTCCAATGGTGGTGGCTAGAGGCATCATCATCTCTCGAGTCACACTTGTTTACACTCACCTTCACTTATTATTTAAAAAAAAAAAATGCTGGAACGTTTTCCAGGACATTCACCCTCTTCCTCAGCAATATACTGACTGACTCTCCCCTTTCCTTCCCTCTTCCTTCTCCTGTATCTGATCCTGTTGCCATCTGGTGTTAGGAGCGCAAAGTTTTAACACTTCATTAAGTGGTGGGATTTCAAAATTTATAACATGTTCACTGTTTTTAATTATGTGGATTTTTTCCCAGATGTCTAATTCTATTGGTGATTCTAATGGTTTCAACAGTTTTATATTTTGCCCAATGTTGTGGTTTTCTTTCCAAAAATGATGTGAAACAGCGGATTTGTCTATTTGTTTTAGATTAATGTTTCTCTGGTGTTCCTTTAGCCTGATCTCCAAATTTCCCTTCTTTTTGCCTATGTAGTACTTTTCACAATCCTCACAATTGATTTGATAGATTCTGGATTTCAGTGTGTTTTGAATTGTATTCTTAAGGGGTTTGTTTAGAACGCTCTTCAGGTTGAATTTATTCTGTGGGGCCAGTTTTATATTGAATTTTTTGAAGATTCTTTCAAATTTTTTAAAAGCCCAGGGGTGGTAAGTAAATTTTTTATATTTCCAATTTTGGTTTGAAAGGGGTGTTAGTGTTGTATTTGATGAAATTTCTTTTTGCCTTTCTTTCTTTTTGAGCATGTTCCTAATGAGAACAGGGTTGAATCCATTTTCCTTTGCTACTCCTAATATATACTCTTGTTCTTTTTGAAAATCCTCCTTGCTCAATGGGACACTGTATAAACATTGGATCAAGCTTCTGAAGACTGCCAGTTGATGTGAAATTGGGTTGCAACCATTCCTCTTAATGTAATTGTCCACATGTGTGAGTTTTTTATGTATTCCGAATTTTAAGCTATTTTGGTCTCTCATGATTTTTAGGTCTAGGAAAGGTAGGATGTTGATTTCTTCTATTTCCATTGTAAATTTTATGTTGCTATCCTGTATGTTCAAAAGTTTTAGGGAGTCTTCTGTTTGTTTTTTAGGAATGATAGAAAAAATGTCATCCACATATCTTCACCAGAATTTGTAAATTTGGGGGAAGGCTTTTACTTCATTGTCACCCAGTTATCGGAAGATGCGACCAACTGGCAGCTGGGTGAGGGCCGGAAGGCATTCGGCAACGCCTACCCATTTGTCTTATAGCGCTAACGAAGGGATGGTTGGAGAAACATCACTGGTCATCTCTTTCCCCGCCCCCTGCCTTCTGGAACCTTTGCGGTGATTCACTGAAATGTGAGACTTCCAGAAACCGCGATATTCCTATAAAAAGGGGCTGCAGTTGGCGAGTAAGTTCAGTTCTTGGGGAGCAGCCACTCAGCGAGTGCAGAGTGGAACTGTGACGTACGAACTGGTGAATTGTAATTGTGTGCGCTACGTAATTCTGTGTAATCTGCAAGTGTTCCAACGGTAATTTGGTGGAAATAAAGAACATTTTTAGTCTGTGCAATTGGACTTTTAATTTCACGAACACACAATGTCACAATACGGACTTCGAGGTGACTCATACATAAATCTGCTAGCAAGGGTGACAGTGGGCTGCCCATTGTGAGGCCTTTTGACTGTTGGTAGAATTTTTTGTCGAATGTGAAGAAATTGTGTCGAATGCATAGTTCTGTCAAATTTATGATGTTGTCTATTTCTGTAGGGTCTAATGTGATTAGATTCAGCCATTTTCTGAGAAGGTTTGGTATTTTTTCAAGTGGGATACTTGTGAACAGTGATTTGACATCGAAAGAGACCATTATGTGGTTTGAAGAAATATTGTAGTCCTGTAGTTGATTTATGAGTTCTAAGGAGTTCTCTATTCCCAAACTCTCGAATTTCTGGAATGATTTTAGTTTATTAACTAACCACTTAGCAAGGCAGTATGTGGGTGAGTTGATACCATTTATGATTGGTCTCATGCTGTTAAAATTACGCCAAATTGGGTACATGACAAAACAGAAAAATAATCGACAAAATAAAGAAACAACCACTGTAATAAATTTATCTCAACAGACCTTTAAAGCCGAAAAAATGAAGCTACTTCAGAAAGGTTTCAAAGCATGCGTAAGCTTTTCTCAGAATAAAGACGAGTTTATCGCTGACATTGAAACAGCGACACATAACCTCAAAAAAGAATACAAAATCAAAGCCAAATTGGAATATCTAGACATAGTAAAACAGTTACAGCCCAAACAGAATAACAAAAATAATAAAGTGATTAGGAACTGAAACAGGAAACCAGTGGTGTATCTAAAAGCTGACAAAGGCAATTCCCTAGTAATCATGGAACTTGAGGACTATAAACAGAGAGCTAACTAAAATTAGGCAAGTGAGTCAACCTTGTATATACTTTTCTCCACTTACAAGTTTTTATGAAGACTAGTTTCTGGGGACTTCTCCCCTATCGTCAGCTCTGTGGTAGACTGATGATGCATCCGGTGTCTGCATCTGGCTTGGTGTTGTGCTGCCATCTAACGTCCTGGTAAGTTTGAAGACGTCATCTACGGCGGGAATTTCAAAATTCATCAAGAGGTCCTGTTTTTTCGTAATAAATATGTTTTCCCAAATCTGTAGTTCCAGAGGTTTCTTTGCCTGTTTGATCAGTTCTATTTCTTGTTTTATGTTGTGATTCTCAGACCAAAAGTGATGTGATACGGCCGACTTGTCCATTTGTTTGAATTTAATATTTCTGAAGTGTTCTTTCATTCTTGTTCCCAGATTCCTTTTGGTCTTACCAATGTATATCTTGTCACAATCCTGGCAACTCATTTGGTAAATGCCTGATAATTGAGTTTTCGGTGTGCTATTTTTTAGAGGGTGGTTTAGTAAGTTGCGGATGTTGTGTTTGTTTTGAGGGGCTAATTTTATGTTGAAGCTCTTAAATATCTTTTCAAATTTTTTGAAGTATTTTGGATGAAATGTAAATTTTCCATATCTGGTGTTTGGGTTTTCTAGTTTTTTTAACGTAGTAATGTCCTTTAAGTATTTGTTTCTTTTGTGTCTATAGATCAGTTTTTTGATGAAATTTGTGTTATAGTTGTTCAGTTCGGCAACCTGGTGTATGTGAGCGTACTCCTGTTCATATTGTGACTTTGTGGGTTCGTGGAATAAAAAGTCCAATTACACCACTCCAAAATGTTCTTTATTTCCACCGACTTACAGTTTAACACTTGCCAATTACACAGTATTACGTGCTGCACACAATTACAATTCACCAGTTCGTCCGTTACAACTTCACTTGTCCTCGCGATTACATAAACTCCGATACACATACACAGTTCGTACAGTCTTCCCGTTCCACAATCCTTTCGTTCATTAACACGTCACTGACTAACTCTTACACCAAGAACTGCGACTGTCTACTCACTCACTGACAAAACCAACTCACTGACTGACTAAACCAAAACCAACTCAACTCACTAACTAACTCCCTCTGTCTGTCTGTAACTCTCTTTATATAGGAATATCGCCGGTTTCTCGTGTTTACAGGATTGTTCTAGTAACAGAAAGATCGAGAAACAGGTGTAGAGAAAACAGGCGACACAGTCATGTTTTTTTTCCCTGACCACAGTCTGTCACCACCACAAGACAAACGAGGAGGAGGTGTGGCTAACCGAACCTCCCCTACCTTCCGCTGCCAGCTGCTTTCACAGGCTGTTCCAGCGCTCCCGTTACACTGCTCCCTCCTCAAAGCTGTTCGCCTCGAACAGCCCCATCGTAGCGTGCGAGGCGGTCCAGGTGTACCACCAGCATCTGCCCGGAGTCTGAGCCAGAAGTAGCGCTGCCGTAGTTTGTGAATCATTCGGTTCGCTCCCAGGTGTCCTCCTGAAGTACCGGCGTGCACTTCCTCCAAGACTTCCTGGACCTTGCTCCGGGGAAGTACCAACTGTCCTCTCTGCGCCTTCCCATCGGGTGACTCCCATACCCGGAACAGCACGCCCTCTCTGGTCTTCAACGAGTCCCATTGGGCCCAGTGCGACTTGTAGGTGGCGCTCCTCGGTGCGATGTCCTCCCAGGTTGGTCTGGTCCCTGCGTCCACTTCCCTCAAGAGTGGCCCCAAGTCTGCGTCCGCCAGCTGCTCCCTCCTCAGGCCTGCGCTATCCCAGCCTTCAGCAGGCACTGCCACAACTACTCGGACTGCTGCGGCACGCCCCTTCTCTTCCACTCTTGTGCGCTCATGGCCGTCCTGGATCTGCGATAGGACACCTCCAATGCAATGGTCACTAGCGTCGGTGTCCACAATGAAGGCGCCACCCGGTTGTGGGAAACCCAAAGTTGGAGCACTGCACAGGGTCTCCTTCGGGTGCTGGAAAGCGTCTTCGGCGTCCTCCGTCCACACATAAGGCCGGTTTTCCTCCGTCAGGCGGGTGAGGGGTTTTGCGATGTTGTCGGCCTTTTCCTCTAAATCATTAAGGCGGTCGTCTACTTGACCCTTCCGTTTGCCCAGGTTCGCGACGTCATCCCTCACGCCGGCCAAACGTTCCTAAAACTTTGCGGCGAGAGCCTCGTTCGCCGCCTTCATTTCCGTGATTAGTTCGGCCTTCATTTCTTCCATCTTCCCGGCGATGTTGTCGTTGGCCGTCTTCATTTCTTTCAGTTCCGCTTTCATTTCCATCATCGTCTCCAAAATTTTCTCCAATGCCGCGTCCATGGTTGTAATGCTCGGTGATGTTATCTTCCCGCTTCCTGACACCAGTGTGACTTTGTGGGTTCGTGGAATAAAAAGTCCAATTACACCACTCCAAAATGTTCTTTATTTCCACCGACTTACAGTTTAACACTTGCCAATTACACAGTATTACGTGCTGCACACAATTACAATTCACCAGTTCGTCCGTTGCAACTTCACTTGTCCTCGTGATTACATAAACTCCGATACACATACACAGTTCGTACAGTCTTCCCGTTCCACAATCCTTTCGTTCATTAACACGTCACTGACTAACTCTTACACCAAGAACTGCGACTGTCTACTCACTCACTGACAAAACCAACTCACTGACTGACTAAACCAAAACCAACTCAACTCACTAACTCCCTCTGTCTGTCTGTAACTCTCTTTATATAGGAATATCGCCGGTTTCTCGTGTTTACAGGATTGTTCTAGTAACAGAAAGATCGAGAAACAGGTGTAGAGAAAACAGGCGACACAGTCATGTTTTTTTCCCTGACCACAGTCTGTCACCACCACAAGACAAACGAGGAGGAGGTGTGGCTAACCGAACCTCCCCTACCTTCCGCTGCCAGCTGCTTTCACAGGCTGTTCCAGCGCTCCCGTTACAATATTCTGCTTTTGTTAGCGGAATGTTGATTAATCTGTGAACTAAACTATGGAATACTGCATATTGATGTTGTACTGGGTTGAATGGGTTGCACTTAATGTAATTGTCAACATGTGTTGCTTTTCGGTATATTCCAAATTGTAATCCTGTGGGTGTTCTAATGATTTTCAAATCTAGAAAAGGTAGCCATTCATCCTGCTCTACTTCAATGGTGAAAACTATGGATTTTTCTTGTAGGTTTAGCAACTTTATAGCATCCTCGGTAGCCCCTCAAAACAAACACAACATCCGCAACTTACTAAACCACCCTCTAAAAAATAGCACACCGAAAACTCAATTATCAGGCATTTACCAAATGAGTTGCCAGGATTGTGACAAGATATACATTGGTAAGACCAAAAGGAATCTGGGAACAAGAATGAAAGAACACTTCAGAAATATTAAATTCAAACAAATGGACAAGTCGGCCGTATCACATCACTTTTGGTCTGAGAATCACAACATAAAACAAGAAATAGAACTGATCAAACAGGCAAAGAAACCTCTGGAACTACAGATTTGGGAAAACATATTTATTACGAAAAAACAGGACCTCTTGATGAATTTTGAAATTCCCGCCGTAGATGACGTCATCAAACTTACCAGGACGTTAGATGGCAGCACAACACCAAGCCAGATGCAGACACCGGATGCATCATCAGTCTACCACAGAGCTGACGATAGGGAAGAAGTCCCCAGAAACTAGTCTTCATAAAAACTTTTAAGTGGAGAAAAGTATATACAAGGTTGACTCACTTGCCTAATTTTAGTAACAATGGCACTCCACTTTCTGAAATACTTCTTTTTATTCTATATAGAGAGCTAACTTTTTGCTAAACAGTTCGGACTATGAAGAAATTCCCAAAAATCCCCTAAACAAATACACAAGCTTAGTAAATAAAGCTCTTACTAATAACAGCATACTGACAGAAACTGAAAAATGCATTCTAAAATCTACCAACCCCACACTGCCGAGATTATACTGCTTGCCAAAGGTACACAAGGATGATAACAGCATGAGACCAATCATAAATGGTATCAACTCACCCACATACCGCCTTGTTAAGTGGTTAGTTAATAAACTAAAATCATTCCAGAAATTCAAGAGTTTGGGAATAGAGAACTCCTTAGAACTCATAAATCAACTACAGGACTACAATATTTCTTCAAACCACATAATGGTCTCTTTCGATGTCAAATCACTGTATCCCGATTGAAAAAATACCAAACCTTCTCAGAAAATGGCTGAATCTAATCACATTAGACCCTACAGAAATAGACATCATAAATTTGACAGAACTATGCATTCGACACAACTTCTTCACATTCAACAAAAAATTCTACCAACAGTCAAAAGGCCTCACAATGTGCAGACCACTGACACCCTTGTTGAGTCCAGAATTTATATATGAGTCACCTCGAAGTCCATATAGTAAAAGCCTTCCCCCAAATTTACAAATTCTGGCGAAGATAACATTTTTGCTATCATTCCTAACAAAAAAAAAAAAAAAAAAAAAAAAAAAAAAAAAAAAAACAGAGGACTCCCTAAAATTTTTGAACATACAGGATAGCAACATAAAATTTACAATGGAAATAGAAGAAAACAACATCCTACCTTTCTTAGACCTAAAAATCATGAGAGACCAAAATAGCTTAAAATTCGGAATACATAAAAAACTCACACATGTGGACAATTACATTAAGAGGAATGGTTGCAACCCAATTTCACATCAACTGGCAGTCTTCAGAAGCTTGATCCAATGTTTATACAGTGTCCCATTGAGCAAGGAGGATTTTCAAAAAGAACAAGAGTATATATTAGGAGTAGCAAAGGAAAATGGATTCAACCCTGATCTCATTAGGAACATGCTCAAAAAGAAAGAAAGGCAAAAAGAAATCTCGTCAAATACAACACTAACACCCCTTTCACACCAAAATTGGAAATATAAAAAATTTACTTACCACCCCTGGGCTTTTAAAAAATTTGAAAGAATCTTCAAAAAATTCAATATAAAACTGGCCCCACAGAATAAATTCAACCTGAAGAGCGTTCTAAATAAACCCCTTAAGAATACAATTCAAAACACATTGAAATCTGGAATCTGTCAGATCAATTGTGAGGATTGTGAAAAGTACTACATAGGCAAAAAGAAGGGAAATTTGGAGATCAGGCTAAAGGAACACCAGAGAAACATAAAACTAAAACAAATAGACAAATCCGCTGTTTCACATCATTTTTGGAAAGAAAACCACAACATTGGGCAAAATATAAAACTGTTGAAACCATTAGCATCACCAATAGAATTAGACATCTGGGAAAAAATCCACATAATTAAAAACAGTGAACATGTTAATAAATTTTGAAATCCCACCACTTAATGAAGTGTTAAAACTTTGCGCTCCTAACACCAAATGGCAACAGGATCAGATACAGGAGAAGGAAGAGGAAAGGAAAGGGGAGAGTCGGTCACTATACTGCTGAGGAAGAGGGCGAATGTCCTGGAAAACGTTCAAGCATTTTTTTTTTTTTTTAAATAATAAGTGAAGGTGAGTGTAAACAAGTGTGACTCAACAAAACTTCAACAAGAATAAGGAAACTTTGTGATGAAGATTAACTGTTTCTGACTGGCTACTAATTAAATATGCTTCTCTCTGAACGGCCTGGTATGATGTAAATTGTGGGAAATACGATATTTAAAAAATGTAAACCAGGGGTTTTAATACATTGAAGACAGAAAATCTGAAGACCAACAAAAATTGCTGTAAACAATGGGAACAAAAACTGCATTCATTGTAGGGCATTCTTTATAATAATGAATGATAATAATTTGATCCCTCTGAATGCAACTCAAAACCAATGTACCCATCAACAATGGCAAATTATCTGCACCCTCCATAATGTACTCCCCTTTCCATGGTAAAATTCTCTGCAATTTGTGCTTATGTATGCATAATCCTAACTGATTTCTGCATTTATTCTTCTAGTTTATTAAGTTTTATAAAAATATTTAACATTTATTAAAGCAAACAATGACAAAATTTGAAAGGTAGAATCAGAGCTGAAAAATTCAACAATAATAATTGACATAATGAGGATCTATCGGGGAATTTAATGTCATTCTGGCAAGTTGTCAAGGTAGCTCAGTGATAAAGCAGCCGCGAATAAAGTAGAACATCCGTTGTTCAAATCCTAGCTATGGCATACAATTTTTTCAGCTCTTATTTTACCTTTCAAAATATCTGATACAAATTTACCTTATCAATAGCATAGCCAGGTAAGGGTGTAGCTGTCATAGCACGCTCATCTGCATCTGATCGAAAAGAATACAGCACAAAATCTGGGTGGAGTGCAAACCACCGCCGGACCCATGTCTTGCTGCATTTAAGCTGCAAATATCCACTTAAAACACAGGATGCATTAGCAGGTACCTGCAACAGGCAAGAAACAAATTGTTCTGATGGAGTATGGTCAGAGAGAGTAAACAAATATCTGCTAACTTTTAGGCCAATAATGTTAAAGATATTTTACTTACAAAACCTTTCAGTTTCTTTTAAACTGATCAAGCTTTTACACTAAAAGATCTTGAACCCAGCACTGATACAGGTAGTTACGACATGGAAGTCTACAGTTCAAATAAATGGCTCCCAATAACTCTTCATTTCATGTATCGCCAATTCCCTTTTTTATTTATTTCTGGAAATGCTTTAACTGCTCAGGTTCTCAGAGTCCCAATCTATATTGGAAGTGAAGGACTGCTTAATTATGCTAAGAGGTCTCTTTATCAGACTGGAAGCTCTTTTATGTGCTGTAAATATACATAGGACCATTGGGTTTACTTCCCCTATGAAGGAACAATGTTAAGGTCTTTTATGACCCAAAAGATTAATTGACCACCGGTGGCTTTGAACCTGAGACCTCAGGAACCAGAGGCTAGCATATTACCGATAGAACACGGAAGATAAAATTTATCATGAATGTCATCACTAGACTTCAGATATTTAGGTTTTAACCTACTGTTTTCTTTTATGGTCTACTACGCCTAACATATTTACAAATATAACTAGATTATAAAGGCTATTAACCATTCCTAGACACGTCGTGCCGTCTGCTGACGTACAGATAACAGCCTCATCGTGGACAGTTAGGTGAAAGGGAGGTCGTGTTGCATGCTAGTAGACACCAGGACAGCCGTAACCGTCAACAGACCTGAGGTAGTCAGGGGTTTGCCGTCAAAGAAACGGAGCCGAACATACCAGCTAGTGATACAATCGGGCGACACCTTGCATGTGGAGAGGGAGGCCCTACTGCAGCTGACCTTGGGGCGCAGTGCCTTGCGTCTATGAGTGTTCGTTGCAAAGGTGGCTGAGGAGGTGATACTGTAACAGGACGCCCTCAGGACCCACAAGGCAATGGTCGACGTTGGCAGGAAGGTCCTATGGCTCAATGGCTCATTGTGGACACTGAAACCAGCGACCATAGCATTTGGGGCGTCCTATCCCAATTCTAGGACGGCCATGAGCGGGTGATAGCTTACTACAGCTAGACGCTGCCCAAGGCAGAGAAGAACTACTATGTCACCCGGCAAGAGTTACTGGCGGTAGTAAAGACCTCGGAGCACCTCCACAAGTACCTGTATGGTCAGCCATTCCACCTGAGGACTGACCACTCCGCCCTCACCTGGATATTGAGCTTTAGGAACCTGGAAGGCCAGACAGCCCATTGTGCCCAGAGGCTGTAGGAGTACAAAATCACCTCTGAACATCGTAGAGGGAAGAGCCACGGCAACGCAGACGCTATGTCCCAAACACCCTGCCCAGAAGGGTGCGGCCAATGCACAAGAGTGGAAGAGAAGCAGCGTGCCGCAGCTGTCAAGAGTGGTCACGGCAATGCCTGTGGATGGCTGGGATTGCGCAGGCCTGAGGAGGGGAGCAGTTGGCGGATGCAGACTTGGGGCCACTCTTAAGAGAAGTGGAGGCAGCGACAAGACCAACCTGGGAGGACCAAGGAGCGCCACATATTAGTCGTATTGGGCCCAATGGGATTCAATGAAAATCAAAGAGGGCGTGCTGTTCCAGGTATGGGAATCACCCGATGGAAAGAAGCAGAGGGAGCAGTTGGTACTTCCCCGAAGCAAGGTCTTGGAAGTCTTGGAGGAAGTGCATGCTGGTATTCAGGAGGACACTTGGGAGCAAACACAACGATTGACAAACTCCAACAGCGCTACTGCTGGCTGAGGCTCCTAGCAGACGCTGAGAGATGGTGTCGTCAATGTCACGTGTGCGCGGCGAGTCGCGGCCCCCAGACTAGAAGCCGGGGTCGCATGCAGCAGTATAACGTCGAAGCGCCTTTCGAACACATCGCTGTCGACATAGCTGGACCATTCCCAGTGTACGATCGAGGAAATAAGCACCTGATGGTTGTCGTGGACTACTTCACCAAGTGGCCGGAGGTGTATGCTATCCCGAACCAAGAGGCGAAGATAATCACGGACTGCCTCGTGGAGCAAGTGTTCTGCCGATTTGGGGTGCCGTTAGAGCTCCACAGTGACCAGGGCTCCAATTCTGAGTCTAAGCTGATGAAGGAGGCACTGGAAAGACTTGGGGTGAACAAGACCCGCACAACACCCCTACATCGGCAGTCGGACGGCATGGTCGAGAGGTACATAACGACCTTAGAAGAACAACATTGGAAGGTCGCGGCCAGCCATCAACGAGACTGGGAGGTCAAGGTACCACTGTTCCTGCTAGCCTACCGCTCGGCAACACATGACACCACTGGGATGACGCCAGCCAGCTTAATGTTTGGCCGAGAGTTACGCCTCCCACGTGACCAGACTTTTGGGAGTCCCCCGGACGCAAAACAGCCAGCAACCGAGTATGGAGAACCTGGTGGACCATCTCCACCCCATGCATGAGATGGCTCGTCAGAAGATCCAGAAGGCGAGTGACCGCATGAAGAACCGATACGACAGGCAAGCCAACAGCCAACGTTCCAGCAAGGTGACCCGGTCTGGTTGTACCAACCAATCCGGACCAAGGGACGCTGCCCAAAACTTCAACAGCCATGGCAAGGACCGTGTCGGGTGGTAAAGAGAATTAACGACTAGGTCTACTGCAACCAGAAAGTGCCCTGAGGGAAGATGTTGGTGGTACACCTGGATCGTCTGCGCCGCTACGATGGTGCTGTCCAGGATGTCCAGCCTTGAGGAGGGAGCAGCTTCGCAGCAGCGGCCGACGCACACAAAGGGGGCAGATAGTGCAGCGCTGAGATAAAAGAGTTGTAAACAGAGTTGTAATGAGAGAGTGGTAACTGAATTGGACCCGTACAGATGTTGCACAAATATAAATATTTGTGTAATAATTATTACTTCACTGTAGCTAGCTTCATTTCTACGTAACCCGTACAGCTGTGTTTTGAAAGTGAACCATTTGTTGTGGGTGCGGCAGACGACCGTGCAGATTGTTCTTTCTTCGAGTATGACTATATTACCATACTTAAGCCTACTTTTGGGCCAATTTGCACAGATGTGTCTCCTTAATAGAAACGATTGTTGGAAAGATAAGAAATTCAAAAGTTAATCACAGCAATCCTAATACCACTTAAAATGATGCCACAATGTGTCAGAAGGATACTGTCGCCAGGCCATTGTTGATTGGAGGCGGCGCGGGCAACGAGATCCAAGGGATGGCAGTGCACTTCGGAGATAAAAGCTCGCCGAAATGGTGGGAGGGAGGAGACGGGTTCCTCGAGAGTTCGCCTTTGTTCTAGCCGGGTCTCGATTGTTTAAGAAATTTCTGGAATGTTAGTTAACTTTAAAAAGGCAGCCCGCCCGCCAAAGAGGAGTGAGTCGGTAATTGAACGCGTGCGGGAAAGCAGCTGTGTTTGTTGACCTTGTTGTTGGATTGTGTAAGTGTACGAAGCGTATTTCTACGGAAATAAGGTGCAATTTTTTGTGTTTGAAACTGGACTTTTGATTTCACGAACCCACAAAGTCACAACTGGTGTCAGGAAGCGGGACAACGGCCATGGAAGCTGCATTGGAAAAGATGGAAATGAAAGCCGAACTCACCTCGGAAATGAAGACGGCGAATGACAACCTTGCCGCGAAAACAGAAGCGGCAAATAACAGCCTGGCCGCGAAGCCGGAGACCACAATTAACAACTTGGCAGCGGAACTGAAAGAAATGAAGGCGGCTAACGACAACATCACCGAGAAGATAGAACAAACGAAGGCCGAATTAACAACGAAGACGGATGCGGCAAATAGCGACCTGGACGGAAAATTGGAGACGACATATTACAATCCGACTACAAAGATGGCCGAACTGACCACGGACATGAAGGCTGCGAACGAGGCCCTCACCGGAAAATTTGAAGAGCAATTGAGCGGCGTGAGGGATGACGTCACGGAGCTGGGCAAGCGGATCGGTCAAGTGGACGAGCGCATTAACGACCTAGAGGGAAAGCCGGACAATAACATCACATCCCTCGAAGACCTGGCAAACCGCGTTAACGAGCTGGAGGGAAAGGCCGACAGCAACACAAAGTCCCTGAACGCCATGGTGGAGGACGTCGTCAGCAGGAGGTTAAAGACTTTAAAGGTCGACGCACCGGAACGCGACACAACACCTCCGCGTGTCAAACCTAAATACGACGGCGCGACAACTTTCGAAGTCTTCCGCCGTCAGTTCGACACGGTGGCCAAACACAACAAATGGTCACCAGAGGAAGAGGCCGCACAGTTAATAGCCCTCCTCCAGGGACGCGCCGCGAAAATTCTGAATACGGTCCAGACAGCGGCTGCATACAAGGACATCTGGGAGGCCCTGGAGAACAGATTTGGAAACCACAGCTTAGCCGCAGCGTACTGCAGCCAGCTAAAGGCAAGGTCACAGCAGCCCAGGGAGACGCTGCAGCATCAGCAATCGAGTACCTGGCCAGCAAAGCCATAGTCGACCTCCCACCAGAGTTCGTATCCCGAGAGGCCCCCTACAACTTGGTCGATGTGGTACGAGACACGGAGATTCGTCAGCGCCTAATGCTCGGCGATTACAAAACTGTCCACGAGGCGCTAACGGTAGCACTAAGGATGGAGGCGGCCAAGGTGACAGCTATCCCGACGTCGAGAACGAGGAGTGTCCGCTACACTGGAGAGAGAAGACCAGCCGAGGGACGCCGGCGAAGACCTAGTGGCCTGTGTTGGGTGTGTGGACAGCCCGGACACCTGGAGAGAGACTGCCCACACCAGGAAGAGCAGCCGGAAGAACGAGTAAGGCCCGGCGTGGTGAGGGGCACGTCGGCACCATCACCACCATCTCCTCGAGTGACAGAGCACTGTCAGCCGGCGTATGGATGACAGCCTGATCGCGGACGGCTGGGTAAGAGGAAAGCCGTGTCGCGTGCTGGTGGACACCGGGGCGGCCGTGACCATCATCAGACCTGACGTGCCCAAGGGTTTACCGACGAGGAAGCCGAGCCGACCATACCAACTTGTGACGGCATCGGGCACACCTTGCCTGTGGAGGAAGCCCTACTGAAGTTGACCTTGGGAAGGAGTGCCGTACGTCTGTGGGTGTTCGTCGCGAAGGTGGCTGAGGAGGTGATACTGAGATTGGATACCCTCAGGAGCCACGAGGCGACGGTCGACGTCGGCAGGAAGGTCCTGCGGCTCAATGGAGAAGAGGTCATACTTCGGCAGCCCAAAAGGCGCCATGGAATTTGCAGGGTCGTCTTGAAGGAAGACGTGGTTGTCCCCGAGAGAAGCGAGGTGGCGGTGACGGCGCGACTGGAAGGCCAGCGCACGAAGAACATGATGCTGGACCAGAAGACGCCTGTGCACGGACTCTATGTAGCCAGGACATTGCCGTGCCTAGAGGTGCCAATGAGGCTGCTCAACCTGGCAGATACCGATCACGACGTCAAGGCCGGAACGGAGCTGTGGACGTGCGAGCCAGTGGTCAGCGTAACCGCAATCGATAAGACGCAGGAGCCGGTGAAGCAACACCTGGGGCCCCGGCTGGAGGGCTTACTGGAGAGGGCGGCCGTCCACCTGACCGCAAAACAGCTGGAGAAAGTTCGACAACTGCTGAGGAGATAACAGCGCGTCTTCAGCCAAGGCGACAGTAACTACGGCCGCACGGACCGCGTGATCCACCGCATCGACACCGGAGACACCCGGCCTATTCGGCAACCACCTAGACGCGTTCCACTGGCGAAGCAAGAGGCGGTACGGGATATGCTAGAGGACATGAAATCCAGGGGAGTGATTGAAGAGTCTGACAGCCCTTGGTGTTCCCCTGTAGTTCTGGTGACTAAGAAGAACAGCGAGCTACGCTTCTGCGTGGACTACTGGAAGCTGAACGCCGTCACCCGCAAGGACTGTTTCCCCTTACCCCGGATTGACGACACCCTGGACACGCTAGCTGGTGCACAGGTGGTTCTCGACCCTGGACCTAAAGTTGGTACTGGTAGGTGGCTCTAGACCCGCGAGACAAGGAAAAGACTGCATTCTCGACAGGCCAAGGGCTGTTCACAGTTATGCCCTTTGGCCTCTGCAATGTACGAGCTACCTTCAAATGCCTAATGGAATCAGTGATGAGAGGGCTGACTTATGACGCCTGCCTGCTATAATCGGACATCATCGCTGGTAAGACTTTCGAAGACCATCTCGAGAACCTGAGTAAGGTGCTACAGAAACTGCAGGCGACCAATTTGAAGCTAAATGCAAAGAAGTGCCAGCTCTTCCGCAAGGAGGTGAACTACTTGGGCCACATAGTCTCACCAACCGGAGTGGCCAAAGACCCGGAGAAGACACAGGCCGTGAGAGATTGGCCTCGGCCAAAGGATAAGAGAGAATTGTGCACTTTCCTAGGGCTGTGCAGTTATTACCGTTGCTTCATAAAGGGGTTCTCCAACATCGCCAACCCCTCACCCGCCTGACAGAGGAACACCGACCTTAATGACGCCGAAGGCGCTTTCCAGCACCTGAATAAGACGCTGTGCAGTGCTCTAATTTTGGAATTTCCACAACCAGGAGGCGCCTTCATCATGGACACTGACGCCAGCGATCATTGCATTGGAGGCGTCCTATCCCAAGTCCAGGACGGCCATGAGCGGGTGATAGCCGACTACAGCAAGACGCTATCCAAGGCAGAGAAGAACTACTGCGTCACCCGGCGAGAGTTACTAGCGGTAGTAAAGACATGGAACACATGAGGACTGACCATTCCGCCCTAACCTGGCTATTGAGCTTTAAGAATCTGGAAGGCCAGACAGCACGTTGGGTCTAGAGGCTGCAGGAGTGACCCGCGGTAACACAGACGCCATGTCTCGAAGACCCTGCCCAGAGGAGTGCGGCCAATGCACAAGAGTGGAAGACCCGCCTCGGTAGCGTAGATGGTAGCATGTCTGCCTCACGTTCAAGAGGTCCCGAGTTCGAATCTCGGTCAGGGTGAGTTACCTAGATAAGGTTTTTCCGGGGTTTTCCCTTATCCTTCAAGAGGAATGTCGGGCAACTAAGCTCCATGGACCCTGGACTCATTTGAGCATCATTTCACCCAATTCATTCACCGTCCGATATAACTTAACGTTGGGGCGGAAGTAAATTTAAAAAAAAAAAAAAGAGTGGAACAGAAGGAGCGTGCCGCAGCAGTCCGAGTGGTCATGGCAGTTCCTGCGTATGGCTGGGATAGCGGAGGCCTGAGGGAGCAGCTGGCGGATGCAGACTTGGGGCCACTCTTGAGAGAAGTGGAGGCAGGGACAAGACCGACCTGGGAGGACATCGCACCGAGGAGCGCCACCTACAAGTCGTACTGGGCCCAATGGGACTCACTGAAGACAAGAGAGGGCGTGCTGGTCCGGGTATCGGAATCACCTGATGGGAAGACGCAGAGGGAGCAGATGGTACTTCCCTGAAGTAAGGTCCCGGAAGGCTTGGAGGAAGTACACGCCGGTACTTTAGGACGACACCTGGGAGCAAACCAGACAAACTTCGGTAGCGCTACTACTGGCTGAGGTTCTGAGCAGAAGCTGAGAGATGGTGCCGTCAATAATGTCACATGTGCGCAGAGAGTCGCGGCCCCCAGACTAGGAGCTGGGGTCACATGCAGCAGTACAACGTCGGAGCGCCATTCGAACGGATCGCCCTCGACATAGCTGGGCCACTCCCAGTGTCCGACCATGGCAACAAGTACCCAATGGTGGTCGTGGACTACTTCACCAAGTGGACGGAGGTGTATGCCATTCCGAACCAGGAGGCAAAGACTTTCCCACACTGCCTTATGGAGCAAGTGTTCTGCCCATTTGGGGTGCCGTTAGAGCTCCACAGCGACCAGGGCACCAATTTTGAGTCCAACCTGATAAAGGAGGCACTAGAAAGTCTTGGAGTGAGCAAGACCCGCACAACGCCCCTACATCCCCAGTCAGATGGCATGGTGGAGAGATACATCTAGACCCTAGAACAGCACCTGAGGAAGGTCATGGCCACCCATCAACGAGACTGGGACATCGAGGTGCCACTGTTCTTGCTGGCCTACTGTTCGTCTACACACGACACCACTGGCATGACACCAGTCATGCTTAATGTTCAGCCGAGAGTTACGCCTCCCCTGTGATGTGGCTTTCGGAAGCCCCCGGACGCAAAAAAGCCAGCAACCGAGTATGTGGAGAACCTGGTGGACCTTCTCCACGACATGCATGAGATGGCTCGTCAAAACATCCTGAAGGCAAGCAACTGCATGAAGACCCGATACGACAGGCAAGGCAACAGCCAAGGGTTCCAGCATGGTGACCTAGTCTGGTTGTACCGCCCTACTTGGACCAAGGGACGATGCCCGAAGCTCCAGCAGCCATGCAAAGGACCGTACCAGGTGGTGAAGAGGATTAACGACGTGGTCTACCACATCCAGAAGGTGCCCCGAGGGAAGATGTTGGTGGTACACCTGAATCGTCTGGAGCGTTACGATAGTGCTGTTTGGGACGACCAGCCTTGAGGAGGGAGCAGTGTCGCCAGGCCATTGTTGATTTGAGGCAGCGCAGGCAACGAGATCAAAGAGACGGCAGTGCACTGCGGAGATAAAAGCTCTGCAAAATGGTGGGCGGGAGGAGATGGGTTTCTCGAGAGTTTCCCTTTGTTCTAGCCGGGTCTCATTTGTTTGAGAAATGTCTGGAATGTTAGTAAACTATAAAAAGGCAGCCGGCCCACCAAAGAGGAGTGAGTCGGTAATTGAATGCATGCGGGTAAGCAGCTGTGTTGGTTGACCTTGTTGTGATATTGTGTATGTGTACGAAGCGTATTTCTACAGAAATAAAGTGCAATTTTTTGTGTTTGAACCTGGACTTTTGATATCACGAAGCCACAAGATCACAATACAAAGCACAAAACAAAAATTAATTAAAAGCTAAAGCTACAGAATCCTAGTTTTTGTAATAAGAACCCTAAATGCCCCATTCTCGACTAAGAACAAATAATAAAGCACAGCATTTTTAGTAAACATTTCCCGTTGTTTAAAACAGAATTACAGCAATTACAGCATCGTGAAAAGAATTCTCATACCTAGTTTTATAAAGGTTTTTCTGTAAAATTTTACACAAACCATTAATATTTATTGGTCTACAGTTTCATTTTAATGTTGGAAACAACATGGGAAGTCTCCAAGCAATCAATTTCATGATTCCTTGGGATACATGTAGAACAACGTAAGCATGAGAAAATCACAATTTTATCATATATATATAATCTTAGTCTGTGTAGCCTAGCTAATTAAGTGCTGTCCTTACAAGTTTAAGTTATAACCTGAACAGAGTCCCAGAGTGGTGATTTTAAGATTGGGTAAAGCAACAGCTTCATAACAGTAGATTTACAAACATGTAAAAGAAATCTTATGGGAGTAAATTCCTGCTTACCAGCGGTACTGATTGTGATCTGATATGATAGTTAATAAATGACACCATCAATAATTTCATTAATTATCCCTCCCCCAAGTATTACTATTAGCTCAAGAAATAAGCCTTTACACTAGCACAAAAATATCATGCTACTGCATTGAAACTGCCAAAATATATTACTCGTAACAAAATTGTGAAATCCACTACAGTGAGTTTGCAAAGCTATAGCTATGAGTTTCAAATAAATAATATTCTAATCAAGATGAAATGCATTAGACGGATTTGTTTAACGATTTAGACATATTTCAAGCTAAATCTCGATGTAAAGTTGTATCATGTGATGAAAGTTTTCACATTAGGCTAATTTGTGCTTTACTTTGGAAAACTGAAAACATTCAGCATCTCTTCTTTCGGCTCTCCTCAACATACTAATTTGTAAATCCTTTCATGGAAGTGTTGAAAACAGTGTTGTTGTATAAATTAAATTTATTGGGAGTCGATTAATGACACTAAACAACACTTACTTTTAAATTTTCCCGGAACTAGTTTCAGAGGCCTTCCCTCTATCTTGAGTCGATGTCCGGCTGAAGATAGAGGGAAGGCCTCTGAAACTAGTTCCGGGAAAATTTAAAAGTAAGTGTTGTTTAGTGTCATTAATCGACTCCCAATAAATTTAATTAATACTAATTTGTGTTCGGCATAATGCTGCTACAGGGGCTGATTTTTACAAGGTTTTTTAAACTAGGATAATATAGTATTAATGCAAAGATATTAAACTTACTGCTTCACACAAGGCTGACAAAAAATTACTGACTTTGTGGATTCGTGAAATTAGAAGTCCAGGTTACAAACACTAAAAATTGCTCTTTAGTTCTTGGTCAACCTTTACAATAGCAGAATTACGTCACTAACACATACAACTTGCAAGGTCATTGACCATAAAAGAGTTCACTTTTACTTTCACTTTTACAGCTGTTCATGAACACAAGTCCACTGTCTGCCAGTGATGGGCTGTGGCTTCTTTTATAGCTTACTCACTTTCTGGAATGTTCTCAATCAAGACGGTGCTAGAACAAAGACGAACTCTCCAGAAAACTTCCCCCCACCGTTTCGGCGAGCTTTTATCTCCGCATTGCACTGCCCGTCTCTTTGAACTCGCCACCCGCACCGCCTCGACTCAAAAATGCGTTCGCGACATTACTTTCTCATCTGTGCTGAACGATGAATCACCATTTACCCACTGTTTAAGAAGTACACTTCTGTTGCATATTTGGGTAGGAAACTGATCTATGTGTGCACTTGAAACAATGCTTACAGAATGAGCATTCCATTCCCCATATAAAGAATGGTCATTTGTCAATCCATTGGAATATCATTTAGCTGATTTTGGCTACTCATCCTTGAGCAAATTCTAAGATTTTTACATGACGTCATTAGTGCATTGTGACATGTCTGTAAGGAGGATGCCTACCTTGCTAAATCCCATTTTGTGTACCCAATGTGCAGCAGTATGAAATTTCTCTTCCCCGTAAACTTCACATTTAAACCAACAAATGCAAAAGCTGTTGTCACAAATTACAAGCAGAAGAAATAGGCTAAAAAGGCAGTTTTAGGTACTAATAAGCAGAATAGGCACAAACGTATGTAATAGGCATTTATAGGCACTAGAAAACTAAGAAATTAGGCTAATAAATGTAGGAAACCTGCTTATAACTTAAAAGACTATTTTTGTGAACAAAGGAATATTGAGATAATGTGAGAACAGCTGAAGATCGGAGACATGATCACAATAGAAAGAGTAAAAGCAATATATCGAGATTTAACTGTAATAAATACGACTCATCTAATAATTAATAGTAAAAGCAATGTTCATTGGGAGGATTACTCGAGTTGGAGAAAAAGCTCCATCCCGGATGTTATATGAAAGGATGAGGGAGACATACTTTATAGAAGACATACAAGCACAATTCTATCAACAATCAACAGAAGCAAGCACAGCCCTAGTAAACATCAGGGAAAGGAAGAGAAGTGAAACTGACCTCGACTTCTACACCTCACCAGTGATGGTGTACAACAGATGGACCAGAGATTGCAACATGCAGTGCCACATTACAACATGACTCTCCATCCACGAATTTCACCACAAGTTATGTGGAAAAAAGAAGTTCCATGAGCCTGATGAAGACTGCAAGTGTATATTATGCAGGCAGAAGTGTAATAGTTATCACATCATAAAATGCATGAACAGAACCTGGACAATTATAGACTATAGCAAAACTGAAATGTGAGATTAACCTACATTTCTCTATTATAAGTATAATTATTATTATAATAATTATTAATATAATTATTATTACTACTACTATTATTATTACTACTATTATTATTACTATTATTATTATTATTATTATTATTATTATTATTATTATTATATGCAAGGTTTTAAATTTGATGCTCTCCATGGCATTGTGAAAAACAAATGAAAATCAACAGCATTCCTGACAAAATATTGAAAAATTCCTACCAATATGAACACACACACACACACACACACACACACACACGCACACACACACGCACACACGCACGCACGCACGCACCCACCCACACGCACCCACCCACACCCACCCACCCACACACACACACACACACACACAGTTTTTGGGTAAGTTGTTATCTATCTCTTACGGTTTACCAGTTATACAAAATCTCTTCTGAATGAACATGACTTTACAGGCTATTCACCAAACATTCATGATATGTATTACATATCTCATGTAAATATCTTAAGTATATTGTATTTCAAACAAAATTATTGGAGCAGGTTTTGAGATTATACAATATATTGAACATTTTTCCATTTAAAGAGTAGTTTGGAATGAGAGGATATGGTGCATCTTCAGACAGAGAGTCTCAAAACATGTATTCCCAAACAAATATCTGTGACTGTTAGAGCAATTTGGTAATAGCCATGTCCAAATAAATATTACTATGTCACATATATTTTGAGTTTTTGGGAGACTAGTTTCTGGAGCTGTAAGGCCCGACTGTCAACTTGTTGGAAATGTGAGTTTCTTTATCAAATTATTGACTGGAGGGAGTTCATAATTTATATCTTGGTCTGTATATTTCCATATTAAGATATTCTCCCACAATGTCAGTTTGTTATGGTGTATCAGATCTTTTAATAATTTTGGTTTTATTTGAACATAAAAAAACATGATCTGCAAAGGTATAGTTTTATTTTCTCAATATGCCAAATCAATAGTGTTGTCAAGATGGCAGACGGACAATTAAGTTATAAAACTAAACTCTGTAACTTTTATAAAATCAGCAATGCAAATGAGTGTTAGTGAAAAGGATACAAGAAAAATGGTGACACCCCGATTTGTCCGGAGGATAGTAAAACCAGGCTATGGGAATCAACACAGAGCGGCTGAGAAAAAAGTTTTACAGCTAGAAATTAATAAACATTATAAAAATTTGGAAGAAACGGAATTGAAACTTTATAAACTTCATTCAGTTTTAACGGAAACACTGGGAAACACGATGTGGGATAATTTCGAACAAAACTATTTGGCAATGCTAAGCAAGAAAATGAAAACAAAAACCGAAAAACTAAAGTACAAATTGACCAATTTGATGAACATTTCTTCACATCGAAACCATACCGAAAATAAGTTCAAGAATAAGAGACACATCGGAAATAGAAACTTGAGTCCTGCAGCAATTAGCCCACACGCTAAATGCAAAACAGCAACAAGTAGCGTAAACGAAAAAACAAACACGCAAAACTTTGAAAACGTTGTAAATCTTTCAAATCAAAATTTCTCCACAAAAGAATTAGGTCTTCTAAACAAAGGATTAAAAACTTGCGTAAGTTTTTCAAACGAAATTGAGGACTACATTGCAGATATAAACATTTCGGCAGTGTCTACCAGTATCAAAACAAAATCCACTTAAAAGCCAATGTGAAAATATTTTGGAAGAAATAAAAACCAGATCCGTTCACAAGAGCAAACAAAATATTATCCGTTCATTGAAACAAAAAAACGTCATATACACCAAGGCAGACAAAGGTAACAAAATAGTCATAATGGAAAAATCTGATTACCTTGAAAAAATGGAAGAAATGCTAACTAACAGTGAATATGAAACCATTAACAAAAATCCATTAACAGCTTGCATAAAATCATTTGAAAAAACAATAGCAAAATCAAGTATAATATCAAACAAATATGCAGTTAAACCAGATAACCCAACCTTACCTAGACTTTATGGCTTACCCAAAATACACAAACCATCCATAACAATGAGACCTATAGTTAGCAGTATAAATTCACCAACATACAAACTTGCAAAATGGCTAACAAACAAATTCAACTCATTTCCAAAATTCGATAGCCTAAGCATCAAAAACACCTATGAACTTATAGAACACATTAAGGATACTGAACTAAATGAAGAAGACACACTAGTCTCATTTGACGTTAAATCACTGTTTCCCAGCATACCAGTTAAACAACTCCCAACATTGATAGAAAAATGGCTCAAATCACTTGGAATGTCATCACTTGAAATTTCAGATTACATCGAACTTACCAAATTATGCATAGAACAGAATTTCTTCCAGTTTCAAACAAAATATTTCCATCAAACTTCTGGTTTAGCAATGGGAAACCCCTTATCACCCTTCCTGGCCGATCTGTACATGAGTGCACTAGAAATAAGGATCACTAAAGGTTTCCCATGGATGTTCAAACTCTGGCAAAGATATGTAGATGACATATTTGCCATAGTGCCAAAAAAACACATCAGTGATGCACTAAAACTTTTAAATATTCAAGAAGAAAGCATCAAGTTCACTGTAGAAGTTGAAAAAGACGAGTATTTACCATTTTTAGATCTAAAAATAATCAGAAATAAAAATAGAATAAACTTTGGCATTTACAGAAAACCAACACAGACAGACAACTACATAAAAGCTAATGGCTACAATCCAAGATCCCACAAACAGGCAATCTTTAATAGTTTAGCACACAGACTGGTCAACATCCCTCTCACAGCAGAAGAATACAAAATAGAATACAACAAAATTATTGAAATAGCACAGAAAAATGACTTTCCCAAATCACTAGTAGACAAAAAAGTGAACTTAGCAAAAAAGAAGAAACTACTAAAGGAAACCACAACCCTCTCAGCTACAGAAACTAAAATGATCTTCAAAAAATTCACTTACCATCCATGGGCCTTTGATAAATTCAAAAAAGTCTTCAAAAAACAAAACATTCAACTGGCTCCAGTGAACCATTACTCCTTAAAAAACCTAATTTGCTCAAACATCAAAGATGCCATTCCATCTAACAAAAAATCTGGTATATATCAAATTGAATGCTGTGACTGTAGTCAAATTTATATTGGAAAAACGAAAAGAAATTTAGAAACAAGAGCAAAGGAACACTTTAGGAACATAAAATACAAACAATTAGAAAAATCAGCAGTTGCCACGCATTTTTGGGAAAAAAACCACAACATAAATCCAGAACCAAAATTACTAAAACATACAACAGGAAAAGAAGAACTGTCCACATGGGAACAAATCTTTATTTCAAAAAATAGGAACAAAGTATTCAATTTCGACATCCCCCAGAAAGATTTGTTCAGCAAGTTCCTCGAACCGCCACCAGAGGAGACCGAAGACAAAATATTGCCAGCTACACCAATGAGAACTAGTCGATGTCCGGCTGAAGATAGAGGGAAGACCTCAGAAACCGGTTCCGGGAAAATTTAAAAGTGAGTGTTGTTTTGTGTTATTAATCGACTCCTAATTAACTTAATTTATACAACAACACTGTTTTCAACACTTCCATAAAAGGATTTAAGAAAAATGGTATCAGCAGAAATAAAGATAAAGAAATAGTGAGGTGGAGAATTTACCAACGTATGCAAAATTAGTCTCGGGAAACATAACATCAAATGAGAAAGAAGGAATCTTGTCTCTTCAGCTTAAAACTAAACCCGCTTCGGTAGCATGGTGGTAGCATGTCTGCCTCTCATTCAAGAGGTCCTGAGTTCGAATCTCGGTCAGGGTGAGTTACCTGTATAAGGTTTTTTCCGGGTTTTTCCCTCATCCTGAAAGACGAATGTCGGGTAACTCTAAGCTCTATGGACCCTGTACTCATTTGAACTATACTGTACTCATTTGAACTGTACTCATTTCACCTACTCCATTCATCGCCTGATATGGCTTAAAGTTGGACGTAAATTACAAAAAAGAGGACCTTAAGACAGGTAGAGAAGAAATTAAGTATTTGTGATGAAAATAAGAAAATGAATGAAATTATTGTGGAAATGGAGTCGATAACGATGTGAATAACCAATGGCAAAAACCTCGTCGGCAGTCAAAATTTCACCCAAATGAATTAAATAAGTCCCATACAGAAATCACGAACAGATTTTCATGCCTGTCTGATTGCATCAATGAAGTGACTATAAGTGAGCATAATGAAAATACTGAACGATGTGAGCACATGGAAAATGATTCTATTGTGACAAACAACATAGAAGTTGTGAAGGACGCTAGAGTAATGAATAAAATAAAAGATAGTCATGGAAGAAGAATTGGTAGCAAATTAGCAGAAACATAATTGGAAGTAATGCTGATGACAAAACTAACAAATTGAATGTGAAGAAAACATTGTGGAAATGTCTTCCAAAACTAAGTCACACTAATGTGACAACTGTAAATATTTCCAGGAGATACAATTAGGATAAAAATTCATGTGTGAACAAGTTAGTGAACAAATGCAATGAAACGATAAACAGAATTGCTGGTACTTGTAAAAATGTGAGCATTGTGGACATCTGTAACCTTGAACAACAATCACACACAGGGCATGGTCTACACATTAACTGGAATGGAAAGGAACAGCTGGTGAATAAATTGGTGAAGACTACAAAGAAAGAAAGGTCAGATCAGATCATCCTACTGCCATTTAGATGCAGAGAAGAAACTCCAAACCATATGGAGGGGATAGAGGACCAAATTACAGCTGAAATTTATAGTACATATGTTGCAAATTGAACTGATAACTATGTGAACAAGCACCTTTTTTAGGTTTAACGAGTCAAGTATGAACCACGGTATTGTGATGAATGATAAGGTTAGGTTGGTCAATGTAACTCATAAAGTTTAGGGGATTTAAAAATTGGTTTCATTAATATACAGGGTCTAAGTAATAAACAGCTGTCAATGAGTTCGATAAAGAAAATAACTATGATGTTCTTTGTATATTGCAACACTGGTGTAAGAGTAATGAAATAATATATAAGAAACTTGATTATTATTATTTTGCTAGCATTTACTGTAGGGAATCTCATTCACGTGGAGGTGTGGCAGTATATGTAAATGAAAACCTTGCAAATTATTGTAAAATAAAGGACCTTAGATCGTGATGCACTGAAACTGATTTTGAAATAACAGGTGTGATATTGCAGGAATTTAAAACAGTAATTATTTCAATTTATAGATCACTCAAGAGAGATCCTGGTTTATTTTTTGAAACACTTGAGGTTCAATTAATATTCTTTGCTGATCCTAAGTGGAAATGCTTTGATATTATAATTGGTGGAGATATAAATTCACATTTTGATACAAGGGAAGACAAGCATACAGTAAATGAACTTAAAAATATCCTTAGGTAATCTCAAAAACTATTTGTAGTTGGTTTATTGATTCTCGTCACTTTTTTGACTAGTTTCAAAGGCATTCGCCTCCATTTTCAATCTCTTTCCAACTGGCATCTGTTGTTGCCTGCTCTCTTTCTGGTGGTGGAACTATGAACTTTTTTGTCAAATTATCTACTGGTGGGATTTCAAAGTTCATTACGCGATCCTTATTTTTCCATATGAATATATTCTCCCATGTTGTCAATTTATTTTGGTTTATCACTCCTTTTAATAATTTTGGATTTGGATCAATGTCATGATTTTCATTCCAAAAATGAAATGCTACTGCTGACTTATCTTCTTGTTTCAATCTATTGTTTCTAAAGTGCTCTTTGACTCTGGTTTTTAGATTTCTTTTAGTTTGACCTATGTAGCATTTTTCACAATTCCTACAACTTATCTGGTATATTCTGGATCTGTTAACTGATGGGATTTCATCTTTTGTTTTTGAATTTAGCAATTTTAAAACTGAATGTCTATTAGTAGGTGCCAAGGTGATATTTTGTTGCTTGAAGATCTTTTTAAGTTTATTAAATGTTTTTGGGTGATATGTGAATGAACTGAATATGCTGTTGCTTTCGTTTTGTTTTGTAAATGTGGTTGCTTCCTTAATGTTTTTTTTTTTTTAGTTTAGCTTTTCTAATTTTCTTCAACACCAAACTTTTGTTGTAAGTGACGAGTATCAATAAACCAACTACAAATAGTTTTTGAGATTAATTTTGACGACACTGTTACTAAATTCCTCCAAACAGACATATATCCTCAGGTACTTCAATTTCTATTGCACTAATCACAAAGCCACCAGATTGTCAGTATGTTTACACCATATTTTCACTAATGTTAATCAAACGTGTTTAACTTGTGACACTAAAATCTTTCCATTTTCTGATCATGACTCTGTCTGGTTGAATATAAGAAATTTAAAAGTAAACAACCCAAGGCTAATGAAGGCGAAGATTGCAGTTACAAGGCCAATTACCAGTGATAAAATTGAATAATTTAAGAAAGTGCTATGTTGTTCAATGACCTGTTGCATAACTTGCAACACATCTCATTATCTGCAAATGAGACTTTCGATAGATATCTTACTATGTTCTTAAATGATTTTGAATTGTGATTCCCCAAACAAAATGTAAAGTAAATAATACTGTCATAAGAAATGTCTTAAAAAATTATAAGAATACCTGGTACACTCCCTACCTAGCTAAGATTAAACAAAAAGTAATGCTGTTTTTTGATTTGTACAGAACGGATAAATCAGGCAGAGCACAGTCTTCCTATACAGAAATCAGGAAAGAATATAAGCAATTAATTAATATTACCAAAAAAGAGTTCAATCTTAAAAGTATTGAAACCTCAAATAATAAATGCAAATAAACCTGGAATTTAGTTAACTCAGTGACAAAAACAAGTAATAGGAATGTTAAAGAGTTAAATCCCAATAACTTGAATTATTTTTTTGTAAAATCAGTGGAAGAAATTAGTCACAATTTAATCAAACCTAAAGAATCTGCATTGGAACTTACTGATCATAATGTCCATAGATTTAAGTGAGGTTGCTTTGTCTTTAAAGATGTGAATCCAGAGACTGTACTAATCTCTGTAATGAGTTTCAAGTCATCGGATGCTATAGACATTTATGGCTTATCAAATAATATGCTGAAAAAAGTAACTGAATGCATTTTGCATCCATTAACGTTTTGTCTTAACAAATGTCCCTTAGAAGGAATTTTTCCCAATATTTTGAAGGTTTCAAGGGTTGTGCCTATCTTAAAAAATGGACACATAAATTGTGTATCAAGCTATTGTCCAATCTCATTAGTTCCAATTTTTTAAAAAGTATTAGAAATGCTTATGTAGATTCAGCTCTGAACTTATCTAGATGAAGCTAATATAAGTGATGTACAATTTGGTTTTAGGAAAGGCAGGTCAACAGTAGATGCTATACTTTCTCTTGTTAAGCATGCTGCCTTTGAATCTAAAGCTGTAGCTCAAGCCACCTTCTGTGAACTAAGCAAAGCTTTTGATTGTGTGGACCATACACACTATTGGGGACAATGCATTAGAACTCTTTCAGTCATACTTAGTAAGGTACTAACAAAACATATGTGTAGGAAGTGAGAGATCTAGCATAGCTGAGCTAAAATGTGGGGTTCCACGGGACCATTCTTGGGCCACTTTTATTTGTTTTAATGAATAATGTCTTGCCGTGTTTTGTTAACTCACATACAGTATTATATGTAGATGATACTACCTTTTTAAATACCAGCCCTGGTTTTGTAAACCTTAAAACAATAGTAAAAGACACCTTGTCATAAGCAGATGTATGATTTTGAGCTAATGGTTTTATGCTAAATGTAAAGAAAACGCAGCAGCTCATATATGGTTTAAGAGATATACCTGTATCTAATATGTCTTAAGAAGTGAACATTTTAGGTGTAATGGTGGACGACAAACTATCATGGGTACCTCACATTAACTGTATTAGTGCTAAGCTCTCTAAAGTCATTATTCTGATTAGAAGTTTAAAAAACTGTGTACCTGACAGATTTATCAGATCTGCATGTTTTGCTTTTTCCACAGCATTATCACATATGGAATTTTACTTTGGAGTAATAACTCTCATATTAATAGTATACTTGTATTGCAAAATAAGATTATCTGAAGTATTAAAACTTAGTGCCCCTAACTCCAGATGGCAGTGATCGGAGCTCCTAGTGGTAGTGGAAGAAGAGGAATGTTCAGTTAGTCACCAAACAGCTGAGGATGAGATCGAATGATCTTGAAAACGTTTCAATTATACAAGTAAGTGAAGTTTGAGTGTAAACATAGTGACTCATAAATCAAACTAAAAGAGAGAGAGAGAGAGAGAGAGAGAGAGAGAGAGAGAGAGAGAGAGAGAGAGAGAGAGAGAGAGAGAGAGAGAGAGAGAGAGAGAGATTATCTGTATCATGACAGACAAGTTGGCACACTGCAAGCCCCTTTTCATTAAATTGAGAATAATGACTAGTAAACTTGTATATTTATACCATACTCATTTATACAAAGGAAAATTTATCTATCCATCAATATAGACAGGATGTACATAGTTATAATATAAGAAATAACAATTTAATTGATATATCACATCACAGATTATCCAAATCGCAGAATAGCTTTGAAGTATTGTGTTCATGTTGTGATTAATTTAATTCGGAGGACCACTTGATTTTAGCAGAAATCAAGGAAACTGTTTTGTGGACTGTACTCGATAGAGCTGTATTCATATCTCTGGATAAATTTATTGCACACGCTACATTTCTTGTATGAATAATCATAAAGAAGACAATACATTAACATTTAGATAAACTAAAAAACGTCCTTTCATTGCAACAACGTTGCACTCAGCCACACCACGAAACACATCACATCTCTTCTACATGTCTCAAACATGTCTGACTAACTAACCGGAAAAAGACTACTTTCTTGCACGCTGGCGAGTCACATGACCAGTTAGCCGCATAACCGGCGCCAAGTAAAATATTCATGCACCCAACAAACACATGACGATCATGGCGCAAACATACTGGGGCCCAAAAAACTGAACAGTTTTTTAATTTAACATAGGCACACTTTGAAAAATATCACTGTTGTTCTTGAACTGGCAGAGGACACAGTTTCACAATGGGACGCCTATATTCACCCTTAGAAGTTCGCACTGTAGCTACCCGCACTAAACCATCACCACCAGGATGAGTCTCAGTGATGATTCCGAATTCCCAATGCAGAGGAGATGAATTGTCTTCCATTAGCAGGACCATGGTGTCTGCCTTAAGATTTTCACTGGAACTGGACCACTTTTGCCTCTGCTGGAGTGAATGTAGATAGTCGGTTGACCACCGCCGCCACAGATGTTGTAGACGATCTTGGAGATGTTGCCATTTCTGTAACTGATTCAGATTGTCAAAACAAGGTGATGGTATGGAAGTTAATGGTTCTCCAATGAGGAAATGACCTGGAGAAAGGTAGGAAGTATCAAAAGGATCATCAGTAAGGCGTAGCAATGGACGGGAGTTCAAGCAAGCCTCAATTTGAATTAGTAATGTGGTTAATTGTTCATAGGTCAGTACTTGTGTACCCATTACTCTGCGAAGAGGATATTTCATAGATTTCACTGCAGCCTCATGTAATCCGCCAAAGTGGGGTGAGCTGGGTGGTGTAAAATGCCATGTGCATTCATTAGATGAAGCGTAGTCTTGTACAATCTCTTGGTGCTTGCGAGATTGCAAAAGTAGTCTAAGTTCTCTAAGTTTGTTGTTAGCACCTACAAAATTTGTGCCATTGTCACTTAGGATCTCTTTACACAATTCTCGTCTAGCTGTAAACCTTCGTAAGGTAGCAACAAAAGCATCAGAAGTCATGTCTGAAACCAACTCAATGTGAATTGCCTTTGTGGATAAACATACAAAGATAGCTTTGTAGGCCTTCACCTGACTCTTGCTGCAAGGCGAGCCATAACGTAGGAAGAATGGACCAGCGTAATCAACTGCAACTCGTAGGAAAGGTCTCGCTAGAGTCACTCTTTAGTTAGGTAGATTGCCCATTAATTGTTGAGCTCCCTTGGCCTTGAGTTTGAAGCACGGCAGGCACTAGTGTAGGACTGACTTAAGAGTTTCTCCTATTCTCGGTATCCAATACCGTTGTGGAAGAGAAGAGGTAAGTAGCTGATTGGAAGCATGCAAAAGTTTAACATGTTCACTTTCAATAATTAGCTTGGTAAGATGATGCTTAGGAGGTAAGATGAGCTGATGTCTTGACTGGAAGGGAATTTCAGCCTTGTCAATTCTTCCCCCTACTCGGAGTAAACCTTCATTGTCGACCAATGGATGCAAAGATTTCAATGAGCTTTTAGTAGGAATGTGTCCTTTATCATTAAGTTCTGTTAACTCTGTGATATAAGCTGATTGTTGAGCAAGTTTAATGCAGCAGTGCAATGACTGTTGAAGCTCAAGTGCTGAGAGAGGACCTTGCCGTCTCCTGTTGCTGTTTCTACAGTTGAATGCAAATCTCAGCATGTATGCTGTCACTCTCTGCAGGCGTAACAATTTTGAAAAACGAGAAATGATATCATCACTTTCTGTAGTGACCATCAAGCATGCAGTAGTGCGTTGCTCAGTGGCATCTTGAATATCTAATCGTTTGGGTTGTTCTGGCCAAGATGCAAAGGGTTGTGAGATCCAATCAGGACCTTTCCACCACAAGTCATTTGAGGCAAGAGGTTCAGTTGAAACTCCTCTTGAAATGAGATCTGCTGGATTATTTTGAGTAGCTACATATCGCCAAGCAGCAGTTTCTGATAACTCTTGTATTTGTGAAACTCTGTTGGCTACAAAAGTCTTCCATTTGTGTGGGTTGGATGTAATCCATGCTAGAACAATCATAGAGTCCGTCCATAGATAGTTCTGTGAAGTCTGCAGCTTAAGGTTAACTACAACCTTGTAAAGTTTAGCGAGTAGTAAAGCACCACAAAGTTCGAGCCGAGGAATGGTTTGTTTCTTTAATGGTGCAACCTTGGATTTGGAGCAAAGAAGTCTGGTTTTCACCTCATTGCAGCTGTTCATAGAACGAAGATAAATACAGGCACCATAAGCCTTTTCTGAGGCATCGCAAAACCCATGTATTTGTATGTCCCTTAATGTACCTGTGATTAGGACGTGTCTTGGAATACGTATAGCATGAATGATGGACAATGTCTCACAGAAATTTAGCCATTGTTGGATGAGGTGAGATGGTATCAATTCATCCCAACCGAGTTTTTCTAACCAAAGAGATTGTAGAAACATCTTGGCATTTATGACAATAGGACTCACTAGGCCTAAAGGATCAAAAATAGATGATATGACAGAAAGTATGCTTTGTTTGGTGTAGCTAGAATTTAGATTATCCTGAAGAGATGGATTGTCTTGTATCTGGAATTGATCTGTTCCAGGATGCCAGAGGAGACCAAGAGCATGCACATTTTCACTGCTATCCAATGAAAGTGGAAGTTGTGTCTCACTGTGTTCCGGTGGAATGGATTTTAAAATATCTTCATGATTAGAACACCATTTCCTAAGGGGAATCCACCACTGTCTAACATCTGAAGTAGCTGCCTCTGAATATGTAAAGCTTGCTGTAGATCATTATGACCACATAAGCAATCATCTACATAGAAGGATTCACGGATAGCTTGAGAAGCTAGTGGATATTTAGCCTCTTCCTCTGAAGCTAGTTGATGCAAAGTCCTTATGGCCAAAAAGGATGCAGGTTTGGTACCATATGTAACTGTAGTAAGAGCGTTGTCCTTGATAGGTTCATATTTGTTTTCTCGCCATACTATTCTTTGGAGATCTTGATCATCAGGATGCATTTTCACTCGCCTGTACATCTTAGAAATGTCAGCTGAGAATGCATAGCGATAAGTTCTGAATCGTAAAATTATGGAGATAAGGTCATCCTGAATAATAGGACCCAACTTCAGCACATCATTCAAGGATAGTCCTGAAGATGACTGCGCAGATGCATCAAATACAACTCTGGTGCGAGTAGTAGTAGACAAAGGTTTGAAAACTGCATGATGCGGAAGATAGTAACAAGGTTCGCCTTCCTTTGGTGGTGACACATGCTTCATGTGCCCCATGGATTCATATTCAGAGAGAAATTGAGTGTAATCTTCTTTAAGTGTGATGTCGTTTTGAAGACGTCGTTCTAAGTGCATAAAGCAATTGATGGCTTGCTGTCTAGATTCACCTAAGCAATTTTTGTCCTCCTTGATGGGTAGACGAACTGTAAAGCTACCATCGACATTACGAGTGGTTGTTTTTACATAATATTCTTCACACTCCTTTTCCTCCTTAGTAAGAACATGCTGAGGAAATTCTTCCAAATCCCAGAAACGTCTTAACTGTGTGTCAAGGTTATCAGTGCTGATGAAGAAATTATGCTGAGGCGAAGACTTAGCCTTGTACTTGTATGATGACCTTGGAATAGGGCCTGATATTATCCAACCGAGAGCTGTGCTGGCTAGTATAGGATGTCCTTGTCTCTTTAAGGTTTTCCCATGCAATAACTCAAAGAATAAGGAACTTCCGATTAGGATTTCAACTTCATCAGGAATGTTGAACCTAGGATCTGCTAATGGAATGCTAGAAGGAATATTCCAGTTGCACAAATTGATATGTGTGGAAGGTAGTTTTCCTGTTATACGAGGAAGTACTAGACATTCAATTTTAGTCTTAAAATCATGTACCATAGATTTCAGATTGACCTGAACATGATGTGTGGCCGTAGAAATGGTGCCATTTATACCATTGATAGGCGTATCAGCTGTTAAGCTGTAAGCGCTTCGCTAGATTTGCAGTTATGAAATTGGATTGACTGGCAGAGTCGAGGAGTGCTCTACATTGTATGAGATTGCCATATCTGTCTTCCACTTGCACTAGTGCAGTGGCAAGCAAAACCTGCTGTGTGGGTTTTGATTTAAAAGAACAGTAGCTAGATGGCGCGTCCATTGTTCTAGTAGAATCATTTACAGGACTAGATGAAGTTGCACGTGAAGCATTTTTTCTGTTACTATCATGAAGCAACTTGCTGTGAGTGGATGAGCCACAATTGCAGTATGAGGCACGATTACATTTACTTGATATGTGATTAGGAGCAAAGCAATTGGCACAAAGGCGCTTGCATTTAATGAAAGTCCAACGCTTATGCACATTAAGGTTTTTGAAGTCATCACAATTATGTAGCATGTGATTGCATTGACAAAATGGACTTACACGATCACTCGTGGATAAGTAAGAGAGTTTACTGTCTCTGCTGTTGGGCTTAGCAAAGTGCAAGTCAGTCTTAGGCTTAACTACCGTCTTGTTACATGCAGTGTTAGCAAGCAATTCAAAAGAGTGTGCTGTTGCTTCTAAAAATTGCATAAGATCCTTCAAAGAAGGGAAGTTTTGAGAATCTATTTTACTCTCCCATTCTCTGCGTGTGGTGTCAGACAAATGTTCTAGGAGAAGTTGCATTAAAATGATTTCATGCAAAGGCACTTCAAGTTTTAATGCTTCAATGGCATTCAAGTTATTTTGAAAATGGTTGAGCAAGGTACATAGTTCATTTACTGTTTCCTTATGCATTACTGGTAGTGCTAATAAATTTTTTATATGAGCTGTAGCTATTAATCTTGTATTGTTATAGCGTGAGCATATGAGCTCCCATGCTACATCAAAATTTTCACTAGTGACAGGTATGTTCTGTATTAGTGAATGAGCTTGTCCCTTGAGAGAGGAAAGTAAGTAGTGATATTTCTGAATAGCATCTAAAGCTTGGTTGTTTACCACTAAGCTTGTAAATGTGTCATAGAAATGTTTGAAATGAGTAACATCACCCTCAAATTTAGGTAATTGTATCACAGGCAGTTTGATAGCTTTAGCTGCTTGTGACGATTGCGACTGCACTGTGTGCTGCGAATGTCCAGAACCATTTTCTTGCTGTTCATGATCCTGCATTAATTCAGCTAACCTAGCTTTCAATTCGAGGTAACTTTCTTGTTTCCTCCTCGTGTTCTGCATGCATATCTAATTCAGTTTCCGCTTCCACAAGAGATTCAATTTGGGTCTGAATAGCTTCATATTTGTCCCAAATTTCACTTAAGTTATCGAAATTAGCTCTCAATATGAAAATGTTGACCTGTTCTGGTAATTCATCAAGAAATTTTCGAACAAAGGTAAATTTTCTTTTAATTATGCCCCTTCTTTTGATAAGAGCTTTCAAATCCTGCTCCATATTGAATGTCTATGAGACTTGCTTAAATGAGAGAAAGAAAGAAAAGGAATGTTCTGACCTGAAATGTGTTGCGATGCAGGCTACTGCGTCGTTGCGAATGAAATACTGATAATCTGCTGTGTAGATCCCGATGCCTGGCGTCCTGGGACCCACTGAATCCATGCAGAAGAAACTGTTGCGATGCACAATAATATCCGCCCGTGAAGGACCAATGTTCATGTCGTGATTAATTTAATTCGGAGGACCACTTGATTTTAGCAGAAATCAAGGAAACTGTTTTGTGGACTGTACTCGATAGAGCTGTATTCATATCTCTGGATAAATTTATTGCACACGCTACATTTCTTGTATGAATAATCATAAAGAAGACAATACATTAACATTTAGATAAACTAAAAAACATCCTTTCATTGCAACAACGTTGCACTCAGCCACACCACGAAACACATCACATCTCTTCTACATGTCTCAAACATGTCTGACTAACTAACCGCAAAAAGACTACTTTCTTGCACGCTGGCGAGTCACATGACCAGTTTGCCGCATAACCGGCGCCAAGTAAAATATTCATGCGCCCGACAAACACATGACGATCATGGCGCAAACATATTGCTACAAAGTTATATAACACCTTCCCAGCTGATTTAATTTATGTACCTTACAAAAGATTTGAAGACAGACCTTTTAACAGGTTGCTTGCTAATCCATATTATTCTTAATCAGAAAAACTACTTGGTTTTGACTTTGGAAGCCATGGCTTCCGAAAGTAGTCCCTCAATAATATAAAAATGTAAGTGACGAAGTGTCAATAAACCGACTACAAATACTTTTTGTGATTAATTTTTACTTTACTGTTACTAAATTCTTCGAATCACCCATAACCTTATTATTCTGTTTGAGAATACTTTGAAAATAATACCTAATCTTAATTAATTTCAATTTTTTATGTATTTTATTTTTATTTTCACTAGGTTTTAATCGTGTTGTCTTTTATCTGTTTAGTATTATTACCATAGCATTTTGTTAATGATATTGTGGCCATTTTCTTTATTTTGTATGTTTTACCAGTAGGTTTTAAGTATATTTTGTCAGTTTATACTGAGGATGTATTTATACTTGAATTAGTTATGTTTTGTTTGACAATAAGAATTCTAATTAGCTTAGCTTCTTTTACCTTACTGCCGTTGTATATTGTATTGGATGTTGTTTTCTGATATCTATTACTGTAATAGCTCAATGACAATAAAATATTATTTATTATTATTATTATAAAAACATGCAATTGCATGAAGTTTCAAGGTTTAGTCATGACTTTTCTGTTATTATGGTACAACTGTGAAGCATGTTTTATTTTACTTCCAACTGGAAAACATTCAGTAAGGGATTATTGTGGAATTACGTTCTGTTAAACCCTTCTTGAATTTATATAAATAAGAGGCTATGTCCAAAAGTTCAGTTAACATCATAAAGCAGATTTCAGTTTTGTCATTTGTATGCATGTCAACAAAATGCACTTTTAGTTAAATGCAAATTTCAATGTTTTAAGTTACTGTAATAAAGTCCAGATATGAAAAATTATCCAGCGGCATAAGCAACCATTGTATGATATACAAGCATGACTATTTTTCAGATATTTGTGAACCAACCTCTAGTAAACCCTTTCCTCTGCTACAATTGAGGTTGGTGTTTTCTTTGGCATCAGCTTCAGAATCTGTTGTGGCATAAGATGCACAGATAGATGTCTGCTGTGCAAGAGTCTGGTAGCATTGTCTGCATACCCTTGACACTTTGTCATCTTCACATGGCAAAGGATACTTCTGGTTTGAGCATTTGCCACATACCACCTGTAAAAACCATTGGTTATCAAAATTCTACATAGCTCTACCAATTAATTATTTCTTAATCTGCTCAACAGAATGTATACATTTTACTGTAGAATGAGATAAAATTAATTGAAAGTTTGCTTATAGGTTTTAATTAACTGTTAAACTCTTTCCTCTGCAAATATTTAGAGCAGACCACTATCTTAACCCTTTTGCAGGTTACTTAGTTGTCCAAACAAAGCTCATTCAGAGTGTATGCTGATTCATGTAGCATAATGTCGCGAACCCGTTATCTACGATTGCGCGGCTTGTTTACACAAAGGAACTGATAGGCAGGCAGTGTGAAAACAAAAGAGCTGGCAGATAAAGATAGCACACATATAAAGGTCTGCTGAAACAAACACACTGAGATAAATGGAAATTTCTGGTGACTTCTCGACTGATAGAGATTATTGTGTTTCTGGTTTATTTTACAATAGTCTAGAAATTATCAATGAGGTATTTAAGAGAACAACAACTTGCCAAGAGTGTTCGTAAGCAGTAAACAGCTGTGAAGTGGTGTTGTAATGAGAGCTGATGTTGTAATCAGAATGCTGTTTGTTGTTGTCATCGACCTTGGAAGATTGTGTTGTATATGTGATGTAATGTTATTACGTGAGAATTGAAGTGTATTTCTATGGAAATAAAGAACATTTAGAATTTCGGCAAATTGGACTTTTAATTCTACGCACCCACGAAGTCACAATTGGTGTCAGGAGTGCAACATAACACGACATGGGGGCTGCATTGTAAAATATTTTGGAGAATATGATGGAAATGAAGGCCGAACTGACCTAGGAAATGACAGCAGCAAATGACAACCTCGCTGCGAGAACAGAGGCGGCAAATAACAACCTGGCCGCAGAGCTGAAAGAAATGAAGACGGCCAACGACAACCTCACCGCCGAGTTGAAAGAAATGAAGACGGCGAATGATACCATCGCTGCGAAGACGGAAACGGCAAACAACAACCTGGCAGCGGAACTGAAGGAAATGAGAACGGCGGACGATAACCGGGCCGAGATGACCGAATTGACCACGGAGATGAAAGCGGTAAAGTTTGAAGAGCAGTTGACCGGCGTGAGGAATGACGTACCGGAGCTGGGCAAGCGGATGGGTCAAGTGGACGAGCGCATCAACGACCTAGAGGGAAAGGTCGACAATAACACCAAATCCCTTGAAGACCTGGTGAGCCGCGTTAACGACCTTGAGGGTAAAGCCGACAGCAACACAAAGTCCCTGAACGCCAAGGTGGAGGACGTCGTCGGCAGGAGGTTGAAGGACTTGAAGGCCGAAGAGCCGGGACGCGACACAACATCTACGCGCGTCAAAACTCCTAAATACGGCGGCGCGACAACTTTCGAAATCTTCCGCCGCAAGTTCGACAGAGTGGCCAAGCACAACAAGTGGTCATCGGAGGAAGAGCCCACACAGATAATAGCCAGCTTCCAGGGACAGGCCCAGAAGTCCTGAACGCGGTCCAGACAGCGGCGGCAAATAAGGACATCTGGGAGGCCCTGGAGAATCGCTTTGGAAACAACCGCTTAGTCGCAGCGTACCGAACCCAGCTTAAATCAAGGTCGCAGAAGCCAAGTGAGATACAGGATTTCACCCTGGCAATTGAGCAGCTGGCCAGCAAAGCCCTAGTAGATCTCCTACCAGAGTTCATATCCCGAGAGGCTGCCTATACATTTGTTGACGGGGTACGAGACAGGAGATTCGTCAGCGCCTAATGCTCGGCGACTACAAAACCATCCATGAGGCGCTAAAGGCAGCATTAAGGATGGAGGCGGCCAAGGTGACGGCGACCCCGACGTCGCAAACCAGGAGTATCCGCTACACGGGAGACCGAAGACCAGCTGAGTTACGCCGGCGAAGACCTAGTGGCGTGTGCTGCGGGTGCGGCCAGCCGGGACAACTGGAGAGAGCCAGCCGACACCAGGGAGAGCAGCCGGAAAAACGAGTAAGGGCAGTGGAGAGGGGCACGTCGGCGCCATCACCATCCCCTCGAGTGACAATACGCGCCGTCAACCGGTGTATGGATGACAGCCTCATCGGGGACGGTTGGGTGAGAGGTAAGCCGTGCCGCGTGCTGGTGGACACCGGGGCAGCCGTGACTTTTATTAGACCTGACGTTGCCAAGGGTTTGCCGACGAGGAAGCCCAGGCGACCATACCAGCTTGTGACGGCATCGGGCGATACATTGCCTGTGGAGGAGGCCCTACTGAAGTTGACCTTTGGACGGAGTGCCGTACGTCTGTGGGTGTTCGTCGCGAAGGTGGCTGAAGAGATGATAATGGGATTGGATGCCCTCAGGAGCCACGAGGCGACGGTTGAAGTCGGCAGGAAGGTCCTGCAGATCAATGGAGAAGAGGTGATACTCCGGCAACCCGAAGAACGCCTGGGAATCTGCAGGGTTATCTTGAAGGAAGACGTGGTGGTCCCCGCGCGAAGCGAGGTGGTGGTGACGGCGAGACTGGAAGACTAGCGAACCAAGAACATGATGCTGGATGAGAAGACGCCTGTGCATGGACTGTGTGTAGCCAGAACTTTGTTTCCGTGCAGAGAGGAGGTGCCAGTGAGGCTGCTTAACCTGGCAGATACCGATCACGACGTCCAGGTCGGAACGGAGCTGGGGACGCGCGAGCCCGTGGTCAGCGTTACCGCAATAGACAAGACACAGGAGCCGGTGCCGAGGCAACTTATGGGGCCCCGCCTGGAAGGCTTATTGGAGAGGGCGGCCGACCACCTGACCGTAGAACAGCTCGAGAATGTTCGACAACTGCTGAGACGATACCAGTGCGTCTTCAGCCAAGGCAATAGCGACTACGGCTGCACGGACAGAGTGCTCCATCGCATCGACACCGGAGACGCCCGGCCTATTCGGCAACTACCTAGACGAGTTCCGCTGGCAAAAAAAGTGGCGGTACGAGACATGCTGGAGGACATGAAATCCAGGGGAGTGAATGAAGAGTGTGATAGCCGCTGGTGTTCCCCTGCAGTTCTGGTAACAAAGAACGGCGAGCTACGCTTCTGGGTGGACTACAAGAAGTTGAACGCTATCACCCGAAAGGATTGCTTCCCCCTACCCCGGATTGACGACACCCTGGACACGCTTGCTGGTGCGCAGTGGTTCTCGACCCTGGGCCTGAAGTTGGGTTACTGGCAAGTGGCTCTAGACCCGAGAGACAAGGAGAAGACGGCCTTCTCGACAGGCCAAGGGCTATGGCAGTTCAGAGTTATGCCCTTTGGCCTCTGCAACGCGCCAGCTACAGTCCAACGCCTAATGGAGTCAGTAATGAGAGGGTTGACATATGACGCTTGCCTCCTATACTTGGACATCATCGTCGTCGGCAAGACGTTCGAAGACAATCTCGACAACCTGAGCAAGGTATTACAAAGACTGCAGGCAACCAACTTGAAGCTGAACGCGAATAAGTGCCAGCTCTTCCGCAAGGAAGTTAACTAGTTGGGCCACATAGTCTCACCAACCGGAGTGGCCACAGACCCGGAGAAGACACAGGCTGTGAGAGATTGGTCTCATCCAACCGATAAGCGAGACCTGCGCAGTTTCCTGGGGCTGTACAGTTATTACCACAGCTTCATAAAGGAGTTCTCCAACAATCGCCAAGCCCCTCACCCGCCTGACTGAAGAACACCGGCCCTATGCGTGAACGGATGACGCCGAAGGCGCTTTCCAGCACCTGAAGAAGACCCGGTGCAGTGCTCCAATTTTGGGATTTCCACAAGCAGGCGGAACCTTCATTGTGGACACCGACGCCAGCGACCATTGCATTGGAGGCGCCCTATCGCAAATCCTGGACGGCCATGAGCGGTTGACGGCGTACTACAGCAAGACGCTATCCAAAGCAGAGAAGAACTACTGCGCCACCCAGTGAGAATTACTGGCGGTGGTGAAGTCATTGGAGCACTTCCACAAGTACCTGTGTGATCAGCCATTCCGCCTGAGGACTGACCACTCCGCCCTAACCTGTCTACTGAGCTTTAGAAACCTGGAAGGCCAGAAAGCAACGTGGGTAGAGGCTGCAGGAGTACGACTTCACCTCTTAACATCGTAGAGGGAAGAGCCACGTAAATGCAGACGCCATGTCCCAAAGACCCTGCCCAGAGGAGTGCGGCCAGTGCACAATAGAGTAAGAGAAGGAGCATGTCGCAGCTGTCAGAGTGGTCACGGCTGTGCCTGCGGATGACTGGGATAGCGCAGGCCTGAGGAGGGAGCAGCAGGCGGACGCAGACTTGGGACCACTCTTGAGAGAAGTGGAGGTAGGGACAAGACCGACCTGGGAGGACATCACCCCGAGGAGCGCCACCTACAAGTCATACTGGGCCCAATGGGACTCACAGAAGACAAGAGAGGGCGTATGGGAATCGCCTGATTGGAAGACGCAGAGGGAGCAGATGGTACTTCCCCGAAGTAAGGTCCCGGAAGTCTTGGAGATAGTGCACGCCGGTACTTCAGGAGGACATCTGGGAGCAAACAGGACGATCGACAAACTTAGGCAGCGCTACTACTGGCTGAGACTCCGAGCAGACGCTGAGAGATGGTGCCGTCAATGTCACATTTGCGCGGCGAGTCTCGGCCCCCAGACTAGGAGCCGGGGTCACATGCTGCAGTACAACGTCGGAGCGCCATTCGAACGGATCGCTCTCGATATAGCTGGGCCACTCCCAGTGTCCGACCAAGGCAACAAGTACCTGATGGTGGTCGTGGACTACTTCACCAAGTGGCCGGAGTTGTATGCCATTCCGAACCAGGAGGCAAAGACCATCACAGACTGCCTCGTAGAGCAAGTGTTCTGCCGATTTGGGGTGCGTTAGAGCTCCATAGCGACCAGGGCACCAATTTTGAATCCAACCTGATGAAGGAGGCACTAGAAAGACTTGGGGTGAACAAGACTCGCACCACACCCCTACATCCACAGTCGGACGTCATTGTCTAGTGATACATCAAGACCTTAGAAGAGCACCTTAGGAAGGTCGTGGCCAGCCATCAGCGAGACTGGCTCGTCAAGGTGCCACTGTTCTTGCTGGCCTACTGCTTGTCAACACACGACACCGCTGGGATGACGCCAGCCAGCTTAATGTTCGGCCGAGAGTTGCGCCTCCCCTGTGATATGCCCTGTGATATGGCTTTTGGAAGTCCTCCAGAAGCAAAACAACCAGGAACCGATTATGTGGAGAGCCTGGTGGACCATCTACATGATATGGCTCGTCAGAACATCCAGAAGGCGAGCGACCGCATGAAGACCCGATACGACAGGCAAGCCAACAGCCAAGGGTTCCAGCAGGGTGACCTAGTCTGGTTGTACCGCCCCACCCATCAGCAACCATGGCAAGGACCGTACCAATTGGTGAAGAGGGTTAACATAGTGGTTTACCGCATCCAGAAGCTGTCCCAAGGGAAGATGATGGTACACCTGGATCGTCTGGCCCGCTACGATGGTGCTGTTCGGGACGACCAGCCTTGAGGAGGGAGCAGTGTCGCGAACTCGTTATCTACGATCGCGCTGCTTCTTTACACAAAGGAACTGATAGGCGGGCAGTGTGGAAACAAAGAGTCGGCAGATAAAGATAGCACACAGATAAAGGTCTGCTGAAACAAACACACTGAGATAAATAGAAATTTCTGGTGACTTCTTGACTGATAGAGGTTATAATGTTTCTGGTTTATTTTAGAATAGTCCAGAAATTATCAGTGAGGTATTTAAGAGAGCAACGACTCGCCAAGAGTGTTCGTAAGCAGTGAACAGCAGTGAAGTGTTGTTGTAACGAGAGCTGATGGAATCAGAATGCTGTTTGTTAATGTCATCGACCTTGGAAGATTGTGTTGTATATGTGATGTAATGTTGTTATGTGAGAATTGAACAGTGTATATCTACGGAAATAAAGAACATTTAGAATTTCGGCAAATTGGACTTTTAATTCTATGAACCCAGGAATTCACAGTAATTATCATAAGGAAGTTGTAAGATGTAATGTTTTATTATACTAGCAATTTACATGTTCATAAGTTAAGTACTGAGAATCCAACACCTGTAAATGTTTTTCTTGAATATAATACAAATTTAATATAAAAATTATTTGTGGTTGGTTTATTGACACTCGTCACTTACTTTTTCATATATTTATGAGAGACTAGTTTCAAAGGCCCTGGCCTCCATTTTCAATCTCTTCCCAACTGGCAAATGTTGTTATCTGCTCTCTCTGGTGGTGGAACTATGAACTTTTTTGTCAAATTATCTGCTGGCGGGATTTCAAAGTTCATTACGCGATCCTTATTTTTCCAGATGAATATGTTCTCCCATGTTGTCAATCTATTTTGGTTTATCACTGCTTTTAATAATTTTGGATTTGGATCAATGTCATGGTTTTCATTCCAAATCATAAATCATAAATCCAAATCAAATCATAAAAGCTCTTAAAAAGAAACCGGTTATTTATACTAAAGCAGACAAGGGAAATAAACTAGTAATTCTGGAAAAAGAAGAATACACAAAGAGGATGGAAGATTTGTTAGAAGACAGTAATTACCAAAAAGTAGAAACTAATCCATTAAAGTACTGCATTGAAACCACAAATAAAACGCTAAAAGAGAGCAAAATAATCAACAAAAAAGAATTGCACAAAATTAAAGTAGATAATCCAACATTACCAAGAGTATATGGGCTGCCAAAAATTCATAAAACAGGGAAAGGCATGAGACCTATTACTAGTAGCATAAATGCCCCCACATATAATTTGGCCAAATGGTTACTAAGTAAATTTAATAGTTTTCCAAAATTTGAAAGTGCAAATTTAAGAAACTCTTTAGATTTAGTAGAAAAAATCAAAGATATAAATTTGGACAAAAATGACAGACTGGTTTCATTTGATGTCACATCTTTATTTCCAAGCATACCAACAGAAAAATTGCAGACTGTGTTAAAAAAATGGCTAGCTACAATTGATATGGAAGCAATAGAAGCAGAAGAATATATTTCTCTAACAAAAATATGCATTGAACAAAACTTCTTTAGCTTTAATGGAAAACACTACAAGCAGAAATCAGGACTATCAATGGGCAATCCACTTTCACCTTTTTTGGCTAACTTATTTATGAGTGCATTTGAAACACAAATTAAAAAGTCCTTCCCATTGATCTTCAAGGTTTGGTATAGATATGTTGACGACATCTTTGCAATTGTACCAAGTAAACATTTAGATGATGCATTAAAATTACTCAATCTGCAAGAAAGGACTATCAAATTCACAATAGAAAAGGAAATCAATGGACAACTACCTTTCTTGGATCTAAATATCATCAGGAATGATACAAAAATAAAATTTGGAATTTACAGGAAGCCAACACATTCAGAAAATTATATAAAAAATAATAGCCACAACCCAATTACACATAAACATGCAATAATAAACAGCCTTACACACAGACTAGTCAACATACCCATGGAAAAAGAAGAATATTTCAAGGAACAAAAAGCAATAATACACATAGCAGAAGAAAACGGATACAACAAAAGTTTGGTGTTGAAGAAAATTAGAAAATCTAAACTAAAGAAAACCATTAAGGAAACAACCACATTTATTAAAGAAAAAGAAAGCAACAGCATATTCAGTTCATTCACATATCATCCAAAAACATTTAATAAATTTAAAAAGATATTCAAGGAACAAAATATCATCTTGGCACCTACTAATAGATACTCAATTTTAAAATTACTAAATTCAAAAACAAAAGATGAAATTCCTTCAGGTAACAAATCTGGAATATACCAAATAAATTGCAAGAATTGTGAAAAATGCTACATAGGTCAAACAAAAAGAAATTTAAAAACCAGAGTCAAAGAACACTTTAGAAACATCAGATTGAAACAAGAAGACAAGTCAGCAGTAGCATTTCATTTTTGGAATGAAAACCATGACATTGATCCAAATCCAAAATTATTAAAAGCAGTGATAAACCAAAATAGATTGACAACATGGGAGAACATATTCATCTGGAAAAATAAGGATCGCGTAATGAACTTTGAAATCCCGCCAGCAGATAATTTGACAAAAAAGTTCATAGTTCCACCACCAGAGAGAGCAGATAACAACATTTGCCAGTTGGGAAGAGATTGAAAATGGAGGCCAGGGCCTTTGAAACTAGTCTCTCATAAATATATGAAAAAGTAAGTGACGAGTGTCAATAAACCAACCACAAATAATTTTTATATTAATTTTGACGTCACTGTTACTAAATTCCTCCAAACACACATAATACAAATTTGTACTGAAGCAGGCCTGCAGAAACTGCAGAAATAAGTTAAAGTTTACACAATATGAAACTTAACAGCATATTGCAACTTTTAGTAGTGTATAATGCATAAATATTGTAAGGAAAACTAAGTACCTTAGATTCTGTATATATAAATTATCTAGCAAACATGGTTGTTCTTTGTACCAAGTTAAAATTTGAGATATAGTGGAGAAGCTTGTTTAATTCCTGTGGCAGCAGTCTTCTCTTCTGCTTCATCACATAGAAGAATTCTGAATACAATATCAATAGAAATGCACAAGTAGTATGATACTGCTGATGTTTTTGCAAATCTAAGTCAGATATATGTGGATGAAAGAATACAAAGTGGAAGGAGTGATGTTTAAGGGCTCATTGACAGCTAGGTCATTTGGACCCAATATCCAACTTAAAAGTTCAAAAGCATATAAAATTAAGTGTTAAAAAGTTAAAAAATGAATACAAAATGAAGACTAAAAGAGCTAACAGGTAGAATTAAAAAGTTGAAAAAATCTTAAAATTCTAAAATGCACCTAAAATGAAAATAGAATATAGACTTGTGTAAAATCAAGAGATTAACGGATAGTCTATTATTTTCTTTTTTCAGCTTGGCTAACTTCTGACAGATTACTAAAATTGCCATCCTCTTGGGCTTGTGCAGCGAGAATGAGACTTCAAAGAGGGGATACAACTGCATGATTTATGTTTGTCTGGAACAACACAGGTTTGGTATTTTTCTAGCTGGCTTGGAAGTTACAGTCTGCAAAATTGAAGTTATAGTTTGCAGTTCAGACTTGGCATGATGTAAAGGGGGAGCACTTGCTGGCACATGCTGTAAGCCAATGATGGTAACAGGAGTAGGGCAGCATACTCAAGAGAGGTAAAGGTGTTCCTTAACATGTAGCTTTGTATACACCGTTTGTCCTCAAATTTAGGGCACTGTCACAAGCTAGATAAATGGTCACAATGTTGACAAAGGGCAGCACTGGGACACACTAGCATATTCATAAACACAGAAAATATATCCTGGTAACTTAGGACCCCTAAATATAAGAAATACTATCCATAGAGGGTACTGTGCCATTCTGATTTTGAATTAACTGGTATGCTTGACACATGTTGAATGGAGAGACAGGTAAATGCCCGGACTGGAGGTGGTGAAAACTCCTATATATGAGTAGGATACGGTAGAAGCCTAACAAAATCGTTTTTGACAATCTGACTAGTCTGGAGTGTATATCTTGATCAACAATGTACCATCACGAAAGCAAGTCACTTTCTTTACTGGGCCATTGATCCTATCAACTTTACATTTTCTCATCATATCCCTCCCCCCCAAAAAAGGTCAATAAAAGGCGTTTTCTCTGGATACATTGTGAATTGTACTCTATCTGGAACCATTAGCATCAGCCCACCATCCAGGATTTAAATGAAAAAGACACCTATCTTCATGGGGATCCCTCACATGAACTATCATATTTTATATCACTACTGCTTGTCCATATTGTGACTTTGTGGGTTCGTGAAATGAAAAGTCCAATTACACAAACTCAACAATGTTCTTTATTTCCACCGACTTACAGTTGAACACTTGCCAATTACAGTTTATTATGTAATGCACACAATTACAATTTAATTTACACCATTCAACCTTGCCAGTTCGTCTTTACACGTCCGCTCAACTCAACTACACGTCCGCCCGGCTCACGGTCACTCACTCAACTCACTACACGTCCGCCCACCGCGACGTCCTCCACTCCACTAACCGTCGCCTCGCTTGTATCGATCGCCCCGAAACCTCTGGATTCTTCCATTATGGAGGGGGAAATCATTCTGGAGCCTTCGAGCACCTTCGCGCGGTAGGAGGAGGTGCCACCCCTTGCGCCCCCCTTGCCACCGCCGGTCCGCATTATCGATCGGCAACGCGAGTTTGCCTTCTGCGTCACACTGCTCCCTCCTCAAGGCTGGTCGTCCCGAACAGCACCATCGTAGCGGGCTAGACGGTCCAGGTGCACCACCAGCATCTGCTCGGAGTCTCAGCCAGTAGTAGCGCTGCCGAAGTTTCTCAATCGTTCGGTTCGCTCCCAGGTGTCCTCCTGAAGTACCAGCGTGCACTTCTTCCAAGACTTCTGGTACCTTACTCCGGGGAAGTACCAACTGTTCTCTCTGCGTCTTCCCATCGGGTGGTTCCCATACCCGGAACAGCACGCCCTCTCTGGTCTTCAACGAGTCCCATTGGGCCCAGTACGACTTGTAGGTGGCGCTCCTCGGTGCGATGTCCTCCCAGGTTGGTCTCGTCCCTGCCTCCACTTCCCTTAAGAGTGGCCCCAAGTCTGCATCCGCCAGCTGCTCCCTCCTCAGGCCTGTGCTATCCCAGCCTTCAGCAGGCACTGTCACAACTACTCGGACTGCTGCGGCACGCTCCTTCTCTTCCACTCTTGTGCACTGGCCGCACTCTTCTGGACAGGGTCTTCGGGACATGGCATCAGCGTTACCGTGGCTCTTCCCTCTACGATGTTCCGAGGTGAAGTCGTACTCCTGCAGCCTCTAGACCCAACGTGCTGTCTGGCCTTCCAGGTTCTTAAAGCTCAATAGCCAGGTTAGGGCGGAATGGTCAGTTCTCAGGTGGAATGGCTGACCGTACAGGTACTTGTGGAAGTGCTCCAAGGTCTTTACCACCGCCAGTAGCTCCCGTCAGGTGATGCAGTAGTTCTTCTCTGCCTTGGATAGCGTCTTGCTGTAGTAGGCTATCACCCGCTCATGGCCGTCCTGGATCTGCGATAGGACACCTCCAATGCAATGGTCGCTAGCGTCGGTGTCCACAATGAAGGCGCCACCTGGTTGTGGGAAACCCAAAATTGGAGCACTGCACAGGGTTTCCTTCAGGTGCTGGAAAGCGTCTTCGGCGTCCTCCGTCCACACATAAGGTCGGTGTTCCTCTGTCAGGCGGGTGAGGGGTTTGGCGATGTTGTCGGCCTTTTCCTCTAGGTCATTAAGGCGGTCATCTACTTGACCCATCCGCTTGCCCAGATTCGTGATGTCATCCCTCACGCCGGCCAACCGCTCCTCAAACTTGGCGGCGAGGGCCTCGTTCGCAACCTTCATTTCTTCCATCTTCTCCGTGAGGTTATCGTTAGCCGTCTTCATTTCTTCCAGCTTTGCGGCCAGGTTGTTATTTGCCGCTTCTATTTTTGTTGTTAATTCGGCCTTCATTTCTTCCATCTTCCCGGTGATGTTGTCGTTGGCCGTCTTCATTTGTTTCAGTTCCGCGGCCAGGTTGTCATTTGTAGTCTCCAGCTTCGCGGCCAGGCTGTTATTTGCCTCTTCTGTTTTTGCAGCGAGGTTTTCATTTGCCGTCTTCATTTCTTTCAGTTCCGCTAAAATCTTTTCTAATGCTGCCTCCATTGTGTTATATCCCACTCCTGACACCAATTGTGACTTTGTGGGCTCGTGAAATGAAAAGTCCAATTACACAAACTCAACAATGTTCTTTATTTCCACCGACTTACAGTTGAACACTTGCCAATTACAGTTTATTACGTAATGCACACAATTACAATTTAATTTACACCATTCAACCTTGCCAGTTCGTCTTTACACGTCCGCTCAACTCAACTACACGTCCGCCCGGCTCACGGTCACTCACTCAACTCACTACACGTCCGCCCACAGCGACGTCCTCCACTCCACTAACCGTCGCCTCGCTTGTATCGATCGCCCCGAAACCTCTGGATTCTTCCATTATGGAGGGGGAAATCATTCTGGAGCCTTCGAGCACCTTCGCGCGGTAGGAGGAGGTGCCACCCCTTGCGTCCCCCCCCTCACCGCCGGTCCGCATTATCGATCGGCAACGCGAGTTCGCCTTCTGCGTCACAATATGAATAAACTGTTCACCATGCATCCCCAGTTTTATACCCCTGCCCCACTGCCTTAGGCGCCCCACGTTAAAAAACACAGATGCAGATTCAGGTGACTTATGGTTGATTATACTTGGGTTCCATCAATGGTAACATGTCTGGCCCATGATACTAACCCAGCGATACATGGCCATTGGGGAATTGATGAAACCCAGGCCCTCAAGGAACCACATGGGTGTACATGATGTGAACAGGCTTCACATCCAAGGTCACACATGGAGCAGTGCAAAGCATCCACTCAACCTTCATGCCTGATAATTCCTTAGAACACATGTTGGAAGCTGCCCTGAAAGCCTGAGAAAGAACCACAAAGATAGGACAGATCCTGCTGGTGAGACAGGAGTTATTAAACCTAGGACCTTACAAACTAATAATAATAAAATTTAGAAAAGGAAGAGGGTGATGAGTACTTTCAAGGCAGTACATGGACGTAGCATAGCTGATGGAGACGAAAGGGGTTAAATGATGGTGAGTGGCTCATGACACCAGGATCACCAAGTTCCGTAGCTACTGCAGTAGGCTCCTGGGAGGCAAAGCAGAAGGAAAGCTAATCTTAAATAAAAAAATAAATTTTATCAAATATCTGTGTTAGTGGACAGTTTTAAATAGGGGTTTCAAAAACAATATTTTTAGTCTAAACTTTTACCAAATGCACTCTACGTTTGAAGCCACTGACAATGAAAGCTGCAATTTAGCAATATTGACTCTGACAAAAAGATACATGGAGTGATATTGAACACATATCATGATTTTGGGGCATGTGTGAACGTTTCATAATTAAGGAACATTGTAAAAATGAGAATTCAACAAATAATGAACGCTTCTACAGTCAATTAGTGTCAGGACAATTCACCAAATACAGCTATTTGATCATACAACTTGTGTAAAATGTTGTGACAATTTATATGCAGAAGAGAAAAGCAGTAGTAGGGGAGCAAGTGTTATCAGAACTTGATGGCAGTCACAATGCTGTTTTGATGTACATGAAAGATGTAATGTGGAATATAATATCAGCATACTGGAGTTCAGTTGATCTCAGATTTCTTTAAATAAACTACAGTAACCACAATAAGGCACTACCCATGCTTCTATGTACTTTCTGTAGTTCTAAACATAAGCACATTCAGTTGTTTGAATTTGTGAATTGAAAGTTACTTTTCTACAGGTCTCAAAACTCGTTCATTTGAATAGGGGTTGCTGTCTACAATAATCATTGGGTTCTTTGTAAAATTTCAAAAGGGATTTGCTAAGCAAATGATTTTAATTAATGGAATAAATTACATTATCTGCTGCTGACCTACTAGCAACACCTGTTAATACATTGAATGTACTGCGTTTTCATAGAGAGAAGTCAAATCCTGGATCCTTATTCAAAAGCCAGCAGTAATAGGTAACATTTATTGCCTTTCTCTCATTAAGAAAACAACTATTAATCTTGAAACAGTTAAAATGCTTCTTTCATAGGCCTAGTTTGTGATCATTATTGGTGTTTCTATTTCACCAAAAACCCTTTGCTTATACTCTTGAATTTCAGAAAGTGTTTGTTACTCATTATACTCAGAAAATTTTAGATGGTTTCATACCTTCCTTTATCAGCTAATAAGTCTACTCGTGCTCAACTATTGTGCCTGTTCAAGAAGTTCAAGATGGCGACCGGCTGTAGCATGACTCTACAAAGGACCAAAAATCGTCAGTTATTCGAGGAAATAAACAATAAGTGTAGCGGTGGTGTTGTGAAACCAAAGGATATTATAGAAATTAGTGGCATAAGTAAAAAAGGCCCAAGGGAACTTTCAGAAAGCAAATATCCTATGCAGAAGCATGTGCGGCAAAATCTGTCACTTCCGTCACCGACGCTAACACTGTGGTGTCACTCCAGCTGAAAATTAACATTCTCAGCAAAGAGCTAAGTGAAGCCAGGAGCCAAATAGTAAAACTTAATGAAGAAAAAGTGGAATTAACAATTTTGAATTAAAGAGCCTATGCACAGCTGAAAGGCCTGAAAATTGGCATGGAAAGATATCATGATCAGCATTTACAGATGAAGACTGGAACACAGTTGTGTATAAAAGGTAATATGGCCAGAAAGCAAAGCAGATGCAAGACAGTCCTCCTTTCTCGCATAAAAACCCATTCAACGTTCTGCAGAGTGACAGTCACCGTGATGAAGGCATCAAGGTAAGATATCACCATAAACCTAACCTAAAAAGTTGCCGAAGACCGGGAAATGGATAGGTTATCGTCGTTGGCAACAGCCACGCACAGGGCACTGCTGAGTGACTGGAAGTTAGAGAATCTGAAAAGTTTGGAATTGTGAAGCCTGGAGCTACTACACGTGGTGTTGTGGAAAATCTGAACATTGGTGACACTCTTACAAAAAGTGATTGTGTAGTGTTAATCACAGGAACCAATGATACAGCAAGAAACGAAAGTAGTAACCTCTACAGTGTCTTAAAAGCAACTTTGCTTTCCCTTACTAGTACTAATGTGATAGTGTCTCTAATACCACATAGACCAGTGGTAAATAAGGAAGTGCACTTAACCAATGTAAAGGTAAAGAAAATATGTAGCCATTTCCAAAATGTAAAGATTGTAGATACCACCAAGTTAAACAGAGAACTATTCACAAGGCATGGCATGCATCTAAATAGTCGTGGTAAAGATGTTTTAGGTAGTCCAATTTCTGTTGTTGTAAATAGTGTCACCCGAAATTCGGAACTCCCTATAGAACCGGCCGGCAGCAGCAGGAGATGGTAGGCGTTCGCCACGCCCACTCATTTGTCTTATAGCGGTAACAAGGGTTGGCTGGAAACAACATCACTGCGCCGTCTCTTTCCGCTCCACCTGAGTTCTCGAACTTACGGGATATTTGATCTAATCCAGAACCTTCTAGATTGGCCAGTTGGCCCTACATAAGCAACACGTCATGCTGGAGGAGGGTGAGTTCTTGGCGAACAGCGTAAGAGCGCTGTGCTAGTGTACGGACGAGAAGACTGTGTACGTGCATCGGAGAATTGTACGTAACTGCGAGAGCAAAGTGGAACTGTAATGGACGAACTGGTGAGTCGTAATTGTGTGCATTACGTAATTCTGTGTAATTGGCAAGTGTTCAACTGTAAGTCCGTGGAAATAAAGAACACTGAGTTTGTGCAATTGGACTTTTAATTCCACGAACCCACAAAGTCACACTGGTGTCAGGAAGCGGGACGACAATATCAGCGAAAATTACAACCATGGACGCGGCATTGGAAAAGATTTTGGAGAAGATGAACGAATTGACAGCGAAGACGGAAACGGCAAATAACAACCTGGCCGCAAAGCTGGAAGAAATGAAGACGGCTAACGATAACCTCACGGAGAAGATGGAAGAAATGAAGGTTGCGAACGAGGCCCTCGCCGCCAAATTTGGGCAACAGTTGAACGGCGTGAAGGAGGACGTCACGGGGCTCGGCAAGCGGATCGGCCAAGTGGACGGGCGCGTCGAAAATCTGGCAAACCTCGTTAACAACCTGGAAGGAAAGGCCGACAGCAGCATCAAGTCCCTGAACGCCATGGTGGAGGACGCTGTCTGCAGGAGATTGAAGGATTTGAAGGCCGACGCGCCGGGACGCGACACATCGGCACGGGTCAAACCTCCGAAATATGACGGCGCCTCAACGTTTGAGGTCTTCCGCCGCCAATTCGACGCAGTGGCCAACCACAACAAATGGTCGCCAGAGGAGGAGGCCACAAAGTTAATAGCCAGCCTCCAGGGACGGGCCGCGGAAGTCCTAAACGCGGTGCAGACAACGGCGGCGCCCAAGGACATCTGGGAGGCCCTGGAGAATCGTTTCGGAAACCACCGCTTAGCCGCAGCGTACCGCAGCCAGATAAAGGCAAAGTCACAGCAGCCGGGGGAGACGCTGCAGGAGTTCGCCCTGGCAGGTGAACAACTGGCAAGCAAGGCCCTAGTCGACCTCCCACCAGAGTTCGTGTCCCGGGAAGCTGCCTCCACCTTCGTTGACGGGGTACGGGACACGGAGATTCGTCAGCGCCTAATGCTCGGCGATTATAAAACAATCCACGAGGCGCTAACGGCAGCATTAAGGATGGAGGCGGCCAAGGTAACAGCTGTCCCCACGTCCAGAACGAGGAGTGTCCGCTACACCGGAGACAGAAGACCAGCCGAAGGACGCCGGCGAACACCTAGTGGCCTGTGTTGGGGACGTGGACAGCCCGGACACCTGCAGAGAGACTGCCCACACCAGGAAGAACAGCCGGAAAACGAGTAGGGGCCGTCGTGGAGAGGGGCACGTCGGCGCCATCACCACCATCCCCTCGAGTGACACTGCGCGCCGTCAGCCGGCGTATGGATGACAGCCTCTTCGCGGACGGCTGGGTAAGAGGAAAGCCGTGCCGCGTGCTGGTGGACACCGGGGCGGCCGTGACCATCATCAGACCTGACGTGGCGAAAGATTTGCCGACAAGGAAGCCGAGCCGACCATACCAGCTCGTCACGGCATCGGGCGACACCTTGCCTGTGGAGAAGGAGGCCCTGCTGAAACTGACCTTGGGAAGGAGCACCGTACGTCTGTGGGTGTTCCTCGCGAAAGTGGCTGCGGAGATGATAATGGGATTGGATGCCCTCAGGAGCCATGAGGCGACGGTCGACGTAGGCAAGAAGGTCCTGCGGCTCAACGGAGAAGAGGTTATACTCCGTCAACCAGAAGAGCGCCTTGGAATCTGCAGGGTCGTCTTGAGCGAAGACGTGGTTTTCCCCTCGAGGAGCGAGGTGGTGGTGACGGCGCGACTGAAAGGCCAGAGAACCAGGAACATGATGCTGGACCAGAAGACGCCTGTACACGGACTGTGTGTAGCCAGGGCACTGCTCGCGTGCCGAGAGGAGGTGCCAGTGAGACTGCTAAATCCAACGGACACCGATCACGACGTCCAGGCCGGGACGGAGTTGGGAACGTGCGAGCCCGTGGTGAGCGTAACAGCAATCGACAAGACACAGGAGCCGGTGCCGACGCAACACCTGGGGCCCCGGCTAGAAGGCCTACTGCCGAGGGAGGGCGGCCGATCACCTAACCGCAGAACAGCAGGAGAAAGTTGGACAACTGCTGAGGCGTTACCAGAGTGTCTTCAGCCAAGGCGACAGTTACTACGGCCGCACGGACAAAGTGCTTCACCGCATCGACACCAGGGACGCCCGGCCTATTCGGCAACCACATAGACGCGTTCCGCTGGCGAAGCAAGGGGCGCTACGAGACATGCTGGAGGACATGAGATCCAGGGAAGTGATTGAAGAGTCTGACAGACCTTGGTGTTCCTCAGTAGTCTTGGTGACGAAGAAGAACGGCAAGCTGCACTTCTGCGTAGACTACAGAAAGTTGAACGCTGTCACCCGGAAGGACTGTTTTCCCTTACCCCGGATTGACGACACCCTGCACACGCTAGCTGGTGCACAGTGGTTCTCGACCCTGGATCTGAAGTCGGGCTACTGGCAGGTGGCTCTAGACCCACGAGACAAAGAGAAGACTGCATTCTCGACAGGCCAAGGGCTCTGGCAGTTCACGATTATGCCCTTTGGCCTCTGCAACGCACCAACTACCTTCCAACGCCTCATGGAGTCAGTGATGAGAGGGCTGACTTACGACGCCTGCCTGCTATACCTGGACATCATCATCGTCGGTAAGACTTTTGAAGACCATCTCCAGAATCTGAGTAAGGTGCTACAGAGACTGAAGGCGACCAACTTGAAGCTGAACACGAAGAAGTGCCAGCTCTTCCGCAAGGAAGTGAACTACTTAGGCCACATAGTGTCAGCAACCGGAGTGGCCACAGACCCGGAGAAGACAGGCTGTGATAGATTGGCCTCGTCCAAAGGATAAGAAAGAGTTGCGCAGTTTGCTGGGGCTGTGCAGTTATTACCGCCGCTTCATAAAGGGGTTCTCCAACATCGCAAAACCCCTCACCCGCCTGACAGAGGAACACAGGCCTTATGTGTGGACGGAGGACGCCGAAAACGCTTTCCAGCACCTAAAGAAGACCCTGTGCAGTGCTCCAATTTTGAGTTTCCCACAACCGGGTGGCGCCTTCATTGTGGACACTGATGCCAGTGACCATTGCATTGGAGGTGTCCTATCGCAGATCCAGGACGGCCATGAGCGGGTGATAGCCTACTACAGCAAGATGCTATCCAAGGCAGAGAAGAACTACTGCATCACCCGACGAGAATTATTGGCGGTAGTAAAGACCTTGGAGCACTTCCACATGTACCTGCACGGTCAGCCATTCCACCTGAGGACTGACCATTCCGCCCTAACCTGGCTATTCAGCTTTTAAGAACCTGGAAGGCCAGACAGCACGTTGGGTCCAGAGGCTGCAGGAGTACGACTTCACCTCGGAACATCGTAGAGGGAAGAGCCACGGTAAGGCAGACGCCATGTCCCGAGGACCCTGTACAGAAGAGTGCACCCAGTGCACAAGAGTGTAAGAGAAGGAGCGTGCCGCAGCAGTCCGAGTAGTTGTGGCAGTGCCTGCGGACGGCTGGGATAGCGCAGGCCTGAGGAGGTAGCAGCTGGCGGACGCAGACTTGGGGCCACTCTTGAGGGAAGTGGAGGCAGGGACAAGACCAACCTGGGAGGACATCGCACCGAGGAGCACCACCTACAAGTCGTACTGGGTCCAATAGGACTCGTTGAAGACCAGAGAGGGCGTGCTGTTCCGGGTATGGGAATCACCCGATGGGAAGACGCAGAGAGAACAGTTGGTACTTCCCCGGAGTAAGGCCTCGGAAGTCTTGGAGGAAGTGCACGCCCGTACTTCGGGAGGACACCTGGGAGCGAACCGAACGATTGACAAACTACGGCAGCGCAACTACTGGCTGAGACTCCGAGCAGATGCTGAGAGATGGTGCCGTCAGTGTCACGTGTGCGCGGCGAGTCGTGGCCCCCAGACTAGGAGCTGGGGTCGCATGCAGCAGTACAACGTCGGAGCGCCATTCGAACGGATCGCCATTGACATTGCTGGACCGTTCCCAGTTTCCGACCAAGGCAACAAGTACCTAATGATGGTTGTGGACTACTTCACCAAGTGGCTTTAGGTGTATGGCATCCCAAAACAAGAGGCAAAGACAATCAGAGACTGCCTCGTGGAGCAAGTGTTCTGTCGATTTGGGGTGCCGTTAGAGCTACACATTGACCAGGGTACCAACTTTGAGTCCAACCTAATGAAGGAGACACAACAAAGGCTTGGGGTGAACAAGACCCGCACGACGCCTCTACATCCCTAGTCGGATGGCATGGTCGAAAGGTACATCAAGACCTTAGAGGAACACCTGAGGAAGGTCATGGCCAGCCATCAGCGAGACTGGGACGTCAAGGTGCCACTGTGCTTGCTGTCCTACCGCTCGTCTACACACGACACAACTGGAATGACGCCAGCCAGCTTAATGTTTGGCCGAGAGTTACGCCTCCCTTGTGACCTGGCTTTTGGAAGCCCTCCGGAGGCGAAGCAGCCAGTGACCGAGTATGTGGAGAACCTGGAGGACCACCTCCACGTCATGCATGAGATGGCTCGCCAGAACATCCAGAAGGCGAGCGACCACATGAAGACCAGATATGACAGGCATGCCAACAGCCAAGGGTTCCAGCAAGGTGACCTGTTCTGGTTGTACCGTCCTACGCGGACCAAGGGTCTCTGCCCGAAGTTCCAGCAGCCATGGCAAGGACCGTACCAGGTGGTGAAGAGGATTAATGACGTGGTCTACCGCATCCAGAAGATTCCCCGAGGGAAGATGTTGGTGGTACACCTGGATCGCCTTGGCACGCTACGATGGTGCTGTTCGGGACGACCAGCTTTGAGGAGGGAGCAGTGTCACCCGAACGTCGGAACTCCCTATAGTACCGGCAGCAGCAGGAGACGGAAGGCGTTCGCCATGCCCACTCATTTGTCTTATAGCGGTAACAAGGGTTGGCTGGAAACAACATCACTGTGCCGTCTCTTTCCGCTCCACCTGAGTTCTCGAACTTACAGGATATTTCATCTAATCCAGAACCTTCTAGATTGGCCAGTTGGCCCTATATAAGCAACACGTCGTGCTGGAGGAGGGTGAGTTCTTGGCGAACAGCGTAAGAGCACCGTGCCAGTGTACGGACGAGAAGACTGTGTACGTGCATCGGAGAATTGTACGTAACTGCGAGAGCAAAGTGGAACTGTAACAGACGAACTGGTGAATCGTAATTGTGTGCATTACGTAATTCTGTGTATTTGGCAAGTGTTCAACGTTAAGTCGGTGGAAATAAAGAACATTTTGAGTTTGTGCAATTGGACTTTTAATTCCACGAACCCACAGTCACAATAGCCTTTTCAGCACAAAAATGACAATTGCATTACCCTACCAGGGAAACTAGGAGAAAGCACTGTAAATGATAATATAAAACAGTGCAGTAACTGTGTAGTAATTGATCAGGACCTAAGCAATTTCTATAAAATTTTGCACCAAAATATTCAGCCTGCTGCTAATAAAAGAACGCATATTCAAATAACAATTCATGAATTTAACCCTGATATACTCATATTAACTGAAACTGGTATAAAAAAAGAAAATTTACAGTTTACCAACTATCCTAGTTATAAATGTGTAGCAGATTACTCGCGAGAAATACACAGAGGAGGTGGAGTCACTATATTTAGTAAAATCACTGTTGGTAAACTTAAGTTATTAAAACACATACAGGAATTATCTGTACAAATAATTATAGAAATTACTGCAGTTGAAGTCGCATTTAAGATAATCTGCAATGTCATAGGTATTTACCGTCCACCTTGTGCAGACTTTCAATATTTTTATGGATAAATTACAATGCTTGCTTGATCAGCTAACTGCATTGAACAAACAATCATAGCAGGGATTTTAATCTGGATTTGTTGAAATCAGATAAAAACGCTCATACATTTACCTCATTATTAAAAGGTTTTAAGCTTGCACCCACCATACTCACACCTACAAGGGTTACACAACTCTCAGCTGCAGTTATTGATAACATAATAACAAATTCCTTTCTTGGAAGTGTTGAAATCAGGGTTGTTGTAATAAATTAAATTTAAAGGGAGTCGATTAATGACACTAAACAACACTTATTTTTAAATTTTCAAGGAACATGTTTCAGAGACCTTGCCTCCATCTTCAACCGGATATCGACTGGTTCTCTGTGGTGTAGCTGGTGATATTTTGTCATACGTCTCCTCTGGTGGCGGTTCGAGGAACTTGCTGAACAAATCTTTCTGGGGGATATTGAAATTGAATACTTTGTTCCTATTTTTTTCAAATGAAAATTTGTTCCCATGTGGACAGTTCTTGTTTTCCTGTTGTATGTTTAAGTAGTTTTGGTTCTGGATTTATGTTGTGGGTTTTTTTTCCCAAAAATGCATAGCAACTGCTGATTTTTCTAATTGTTTATATTGTGACTTTGTGGGTTCGTGAAATGAAAAGTCCAATTACACCACTCAAAAATGTTCTTTATTTCCACCGACTTACAGTTTAACACTTGCCAATTACACAGAATTACTTGCTGCACACAATTACAATTTACCAGTTCGTCCGTTACAACTTCACTTGTACTCGCGATTACATAAACTCCGATACACATACACAGTTCGTACAGTCTTCCGTTGCACAATCTTTTCGTTCATTAACACGTCACTGACTAACTCTTACACCAAGAACTGCGACTGTCTCCTCACTCACACTCACTGACCAAACCAACAACTGACTGACTCCCCCTGTCTGTCTGTAACTCTCTTTATATAGGAATATCGCCGGTTTCTAGTGACCAGGAGAATGTTCCAGATTACGTAATTTCGAGAAACAGGTGTAGAGAAAACAGGCGACACAGTCATGTTTTTTTCCCTGACCACAGTCTGTCACCACTACAAGACAAACGAGGAGGAGGTGTGGCTAGCCGAACCTCCCCTGCCTTCCGCTGCCAGCTGCTTTCACAGGGTGTTCCAGCGCTCCCGTTACAATATTTTATGTTCCTAAAGTGTTCCTTTGCTCTTATTTCTAAATTTCTTTTGGTTTTTCCAATATAAATTTGACTACAGTCACAACATTCAATTTGATATATACCACATTATTATTTGAAGCAAAAGGTTAGAAACAGTGATGTATTTAACATTTGAAAGTAATGAGTCGGTAATTCATACACAAACATCACTGAAATTATCCTTACTTGGACATGTTTTGGAGAATGGTTTGTCCCCATTGTCACCAGTTATCTGACCGCCAAGGTAGAGGACATTGTCGGATAACTGGTGATGATGGGGACAAACCGTTCTCCGAAACATGTCCAAGTAAGGATAATTTAAGTGATGTTTGTGTTTGAATTACCGACTCATTACTTTCAAATATACCAGATTTTTTGTTAGATGGAATGGCATTTTTTATGTATGAGCAAATTAGGTTTTTTAAGGAGTAATGGTTGACTGGTGCGAGTTGAATGTTTTGTTTTTTGAAGACCTTTTTGAATTTATCAAAGGCCCTTGGATGCTAAGTGAATTTTTTGAAAATCATATTAGTTTCTGTAGCTGATAGGGTTGTGATTTCCTTTATTAGCTTCTTCTTTTAGCAAAACAATACAACAACACAAATATGCTCTTCTTGTTGCCCACTAACAAAAACAAATTAGCAAAAATAACTGACTTGCTAAATCCAAGCATGGATACGGGATTTGATAAGTGACAATTAACATACTGAAAAAATGTAAAAATGCTATATTAGATCCATAATTAGACATAGCTAACACTTCTTTGGCAGATGGGATATTCCCTTCTTGCTTAAAGTAAGGTACAGTAATACCAGCGTATAAAAAGGATAACCCTGAAGATATTGTCGCGAACCCGATTGCGATAACACGGCTTGCGCACACAAAGGAACTGATACGCAGCACGGATATAAAGAGTATGCCGGAACAGATAAGCATAGTGCAGGGATAAACACAGATGTAAAGAGAGCTGATGTAAACAGGTGTAATCAGAACGCTGTTGTTATGGTCATCGACCTTGGTAGATTCTGATTGTATATGTGATGTAATACTGCTACTGTGAGTGTATTTCTAAGCAAATGAAGAATGATTTGAATTTCTGCAAATTGGATTTTTAATTCTACAAACCCACAAAGTAACAATTGGTGTCAGGAGTAGGATATTACGAAGATGGAGGCTGCATTGGCAAAGATTCTAGCCGAGTTGAAAGAAATGAAGACGGCTAACAACCTCACCACCAAAATGGAAAAAATGAAGTTGGCGAATGACATCTCCGCTGCGAAGACGGAAGCTGCAAAGAAGAGCCTGACTGCGAAGATGACCGAATTGACCACGGAAATGAAAGTGGCAAACAAAGCCCTCGCCGCAAAGTTTGAAGAGCAGTTGACCGGTGTAAGGGATGACGTCGCGGAGCTGGGCAAGCGCATGGGTCAAGTGGATGAGCGCCTTAACGATTTAGAGGGAAAGGCCGACAATAACACCAAATCCCTGAACGCTGTGGTGGAAGACATCGAAGACCTGGCAAGCCGCGTTAACAACCTGGAGGGTAAGTCTGACAGCAACACCAAGTCCCTGAACGCCATGGTAGAGGACATTGTCGGCAGGAGGTTGAAGGACTTGAAAGCCGATGCGCCAGGATGCGCCGCAACATCTGCGCGCGTCGAACCTGCTAAATACGACGGCGCGACAGCTTTCGAAGTCTTCCGCCGTAAATTCGACACGGTGGCCAAACAAAAAAAGTGGTCACAAGAGGAAGGGGCCGCACAGCTAATAGCCAGTCTCCAGAGACGGGCCGCAGAAGTCCTAAACGCGGTCAAGACAGTGCCGGCGCACTGGACAACTGCTTCGGAAACCACCGGTTAAACGTAGCGTACTGCAGCCAGCTGAAGTCAAGGTCGCAGCAGCCAGGGGAGTCGCTGCAGGAGTTCGCCCTGGCAATTGAGCAGCGGACTAGCAAAGCCTTAGTCGACCTCCCACCACAGTTCGTATCCCGGGAAGCCGTCTTCACCTTTGATGAAGGGATACGAGACACGGAAATTTGTCAGCGCCTAATGCTCGGCGATTACAAAACTATCCACGAGGCGCCAACGGCAGCATTGAGGATGGAGGCGGCCAATGTGACAGCTACCCCGACTTCCAGAACAAGGAGTATCCGCTATAATGGAGATGGAAGACTAGTCGAGGGACGCCGGCAAAGGCCAAGTGGCGTATGTTGGGTTGTGGTCAGCCAGGACACCTGGAGAGAGACTGCCCACACCAGGAAGAGCAACCGGAAAACGAGTGAAGGCCGTCGTGGCAAGGGGCACGACGGCACCATCGCCACAATCTCCTCGAATGACACTGCGTGCTGTCAGCCGGCGTTTGGATGACAGCCTCATCGCGGATGGCTGGGTGGAGAGGAAACCATGCCGCGTGCTGGTGGGCACCAGGGCAGCCAGGACCATCATCAAACCTGTGTTGGCCAAGGGTTTGCCGACGAGGAAGCCGAGCCGACCATACAAGCTTGTGACGGCATCGGGCGACACCTTGCTTGTGGAGGAGGCCCTGCTGAAGTTGACCTTGGGGTGGAATACCGTACGTCTGAGGGTGTTCGTCGCGAAGGTGGCTGAGGTGATACTGCGGTCTCAGGAGCCACGAGGCGATTGTCGACATCGGCAGGACGGTCCTGCGGCTCAATGGAGAAGAGGTCATACTCCAAAGAGGGCGTGCTGTTCCGGGTATGGAAATCGCCTGATTGGAAGACGCTGAGAAAACAGTTGGTACATCCTCGGAGTAAAGTTTCGGAAGTCTTGGAGAAAGTGCACGCTGGTACTTCAGGACACCTGGGAGCAAACCGGCCAATCCACAAACTCCGACAGCACTACTACTGGTTGAAGCTCCGAGCAGTCGCTGAGAGTTGGTGTCGTCTACGTCACGTGTGTGCGGCGAGTCGTGGGCTCCCGACTAAGAGCTGGGGTCACATGCAGCAGTACAACGTCGGAGCGCCATTCAAACGGATCGCCGTCGACATAGCTGGACCATTCCTAGTGTCCGACCGAGGTAATAAGTACCTGATGGTGGTCGTGGACTACTTCAGCAAGTGGCCGGAGGTGTATGCCATCCCGAACCAGGAGGCAAAGACAATCACAGGCTGCCTCGTGGAGCAAGTATTCTGCCGATTTGGGGTGCCATTAGAGCTCCACAGCGACCAGGGTATCAATTTTGAGTCCAACCTAATGAAGGAGACACTAGGAAGACTTTGGGTTAACAAGACCCACACAACACCTCTACATCCCTAGTCGGATGGCATGGTCGAAAGGTACATCAAGACCTTAGAGGAACACCTGAGGAAGGACGTGGCCAGCCCACAGCGAGACTGGCACGTCAAGGTGCCACTGTTCTTGCTGGCCTACTGCTCGTCAGCATACAACACTAATGGGATGACGCCAGCCAGCTTAATGTTCGGCCAAGAGTTACGCCTCCCTTGTGACCTGACTTTTAGGAGCCCCCCTGGATGCAAAACAGCCACCAACCGAGTATGTGGACAACCTGGTGGCTCGTCAGAGCATCTAGAAGGCGAGTGAGTGCATGAAGACCCATTACGACAGGCAAGCCAACAGCCAAGGGTTCCAGCAAGGTGACCTGGTCTGGTTGTATCGCCCTAACCGGACCAAGGGACGCTGCCCGAAACTTCAGCAACCATGGCAAAGACCATACTGGCTGGTGAACAGGATTAACGGCGTGGTCTACTGCATCCAAAAGGTGCCCCACGGGAAGATGATGGTGGTACACTTGGAACGTCTGGCCCACTATGATGGTGCTGTTCGGAACGACCACCCTTGAGGAGGGAGCAGTTCACGAACCCATATTTACGATAGTGCGCCACAGAGAGATAAAAGGACAGATGGTGCTGGTCGAAGATAAACGGCTTGCCTAAGCAGATAAACATAGCAAGGAGATAAAGGTCTGCGGTAATAAATAAAGAGATAAACGGAACATTCTAGTGACATCTTAATTATCTTACAGAATATTCTATTTCTTGTTTTTTCCAGAAATATCTAGTAATATGAGTAGAGGTATTTAAGGAAGCGACAACTTGTCAAGGGACAGTTGAAGAGACAGTTGTAGTCGTAAACAGTTGTAAACAGTTGTAAACAGAGACATAACGAGATCTGTAATTGAAACTGGTGTTTTCGAAGTGAACTCTTTGTTGTGGTGAACGACCTTGATAGATTGTAATTGTGTATGTGACGTAATACTTCTACTGTGAGTGTATTTCTACGCAAATAAAGAACGATTTGAGTTTCTGCAACTTGAACTTTTAATTCTATGAACCCATGAAGGCACAGTATTGTCACGGCAACAGGCATAAAAGTTTCGGCACAAATAAGAAAACAGTCGGCGGATAAAGTTTCATGGTAATAATGAGCCTTGCTAAGCAGTTAATGATAGCGCGGCTATTGTAAACAAGCGCAGGCAAGCAAAGATAACTGAGGTAAAGGACTTGCCGGCATATATGAAGTTACGCTTCTGGAATGTGATAGAATATTTGGTTTCTTTATTCTTCCAGAGATTTCTGGACTGATAGAGATTGTTTGGGTTCTGGTTTATTTTAGAACAATCTAGAATTACGAATTAGGTATTTAAGGACGTGATGGCTTGCGAAGTGAGTAGTTGTCAGGAGAGTGAGTTAGTTGTGTAACAAGAGTGTTGTTGTAAAGAGAGCTGAACTGGTCACTGTTATCATCGACCTTGGAAGACTGTTATGTGATGTAATGTTGTTACGTGAGAATTGAACAGTGTATCTCTACATAAATAAAGAACATTTAGAATTTCGGCAAATTGGACTTTTAATTCTACGAACCCACAAAGTCACAGTATATTGTATGATTGAAAATAAAGTAAACTAAACTATCAACAACAAACTTCTATATGTGATGAAGACAAGAAAAGACTCAAGATCTCTCTTAGTACTACTTAAGTGTCTAGTCATTACAGCACTGAAGGAAAACTTTGGTTTATATTCAACAAAAACTCATGTAATAAAATTGCTGCTTCCTAGAAATAATGCAGAAATTTGAAAAGAAAATGAACCCACGGCAGAGTTGCACATTAACTAATTCTTAGATATAACTACATGTTCACTGGAGGCAATTATGCTCTAATCGAGTAAGGCTACAACAGTTATCCTTATCAAAAGTGAACTTGAATACTCACCAAGCCACAGGCCCGGCAGTGGTGTTTCCGTCTCATAACACCAAATCCTGCTCCACAGTCCATACACTTATGTATACTTTCAATTTTTATATAATGAGGATGTTTCCTGCCCAATTCGTCAATTAAAGGTGCTGAAATGTCTGTACCTATTTTGAATGATGATTTCCGTTTATAAAGTTCTTCAATTGCAACACAAAGCACATCCAGCCATGCAGTTTTCTCCTCCAGTGTTCTGAAAGTAATCAAGAAAAAGTATGGCAATATGATTTATTAATTTATTATTTCACTATATTTATTCCCTTTTAAAACCAATTTTAAACTACTAAAATTTTGTGAGGAATGAATTCCCTTTAGTTTCCCTCACATATTTCAATTTCTTCCAATTTGAAACGACGTCATGGAAAAGATAATATGATTTGATTCTAGTTTTTACACCTTTGTGTTTGTGATTCTATTTTTTGCATACCCACTGCATTCATAGAAACACAGGGTAATTACCCATTCTAGTATTATGGATTCAATTTATGCGAAAATGCTAGAAGAAATGAACAAGATGGAAAAACATTGCTCAACTGTGTGTATGTGGGTGCCAGGAATAAAGGCCACCTATATAACGGTACAGAAAATGATATTCTGGATGGGTGTGTTATACTGATGTAAATTGTTGCGCTAGAGATAAGAATTTAGGAGATGAGCTACATCTAAATACGAGGGATACAGACTTAACTTGACATTCTAATGCATAGGTCTATAGGCTCAATGCAAAAGAAACTAGATAAATACAATTTTGAGTCGAACTAATACTCAATGCTCCATTTATTGCTAGTATTTACCTAGAACGCGTTTCGTTAGGACTTCCTAACATCATCAGCTGTTGTCGACTAATGGATGCCGGTTCAGTGAACTCCTCGGAGGTGTTAGGTGCGTCTCTGTCGGTATCTTGATGAACTTGAAATTGGGGTTGTCTTCAAAGGTAGTATCGAAATTAAACAATTTACTTTCATATTTCTTTATAAAGATTTTTTCCCACGTGGTTAATGCAGCTGGACCTTGGACACTTTTTAGTAAGTGAATTTCTCGTTCTATGTCATGATTTTCCTTCCAAAAATGGTACGCTACCGCCGATTTATCTATTTCTTTATTCCTTATGTTCCTAAAGTGCTCTTTAAGCCTAATGTTCACGTTCCTTTTTGTTTTTCCAATGTAGAATTTGTCACAGTCCTTGCAATTTATCCGGTACACTCCTGATTTTCTGCCTGTGGGTATCTCCTTTGTATTATGTGATTTCAAAAGGTGTTGTACACTAAATTTGTTCTGTGGGGCCAAAGTAATATTGTGTTCTTTGAAAACTTTTTGGAAAAGGTGTGTAGCTCTGGGATGGTAAGTAAATTTTCTGTATGAGGTTTCATTGCTAATTGGGGAGAGAGTAGTTACTTGTTTGCATCTTAGTTGTCTTTTGAATTTATCTATTTTCTTGTTGACCAATTCAGCACTGTATCCATTGTATTCTGCAATGTGAATGATGTTATTGTACTCTTTGTTATATTCTATCTTATTTAAAGGTACATTAACCAGCCTGTAAGTTAAACTGTTGATAACAGCATGCTTGTGTTGTCTTGGGTTATATCCATCTGATTTTATGAAATTTTCTGTGTGTGTTTCCTTTCTGTGTATGCCAAATTCAAGTTTATTATGTTTTCTGGTAAGTTTCAAATCTAAGAAAGGGATTTCATTGTTTATCTCTTTTTCTATGGAGAATTTTATTGCAGGATTTTGTAAATTAAGTAGTTTTCATGCATCATCCACTTGTTTCTCATTTATTATTGCCCAAATGTCATCCACATATCTGTACCAATGCTTAAAAATTAGTGGGAATGCCTTTGTGATGTGTGTTTCCAAAAAGCTCATGAAGAGGTCTGCCAAAAATGGGGACAATGGGTTGCCCATAAAATCAGATGGATATAACCCAAGACAACACATGCATGCTGTTATCAACAGTTTAACTTACAGGCTGGTTAATGTACCTTTAAATAAGATAGAATATAACAAAGAGTACAATAACATCATTCACATTGCAGAATACAATGGATACAGTGCTGAATTGGTCAACAAGAAAATAGATAAATTCAAAAGACAACTAAGATGCAAACAAGTAACTACTCTCTCCCCAATTAGCAATGAAACCTCATACAGAAAATTTACTTATCATCCCAGAGCTACACACCTTTTCCAAAAAGTTTTCAAAGAACACAATATTACTTTGGCCCCACAGAACAAATTTAGTGTACAACACCTTTTGAAATCACATAATACAAAGGAGATACCCACAGGCAGAAAATCAGGAGTGTACCGGATAAATTGCAAGGACTGTGACAAATTCTACATTGGAAAAACACAAAGGAACGTGAACATTAGGCTTAAAGAGCACTTTAGGAACATAAGGAATAAAGAAATAGATAAATCGGTGGTAGCGTACCATTTTTGGAAGGAAAATCATGACATAGAACGAGAAATTCACTTACTAAAAAGTGTCCAAGGTCCAGCTGCATTAACCATGTGGGAAAAAATCTTTATAAAGAAATATGAAAGTAAATTGTTTAATTTCGATACTACCTTTGAAGACAACCCCAATTTCAAGTTCATCGAGATACCGACAGAGACGCACCTATCACCTCCGAGGAGTTCACTGAACCGGCATCCATTAGTCGACAACAGCTGATGATGTTCGGAAGATCCTAACGAAACGCGTTCTAGGTAAATACTAGCAATAAATGGAGCATTGAATATTAGTTTGGCTCAAAATTGTATTAATTTTGTGCTTCATTGTATCATAGTCCTTAAACAACAGAAACTAGATAGTTTAAGACCCAAATAATAATGTTAAGATACTAAACTCATCAGAGGTAAAAGCACAGCTACCCTAACATGCAGAATGTTTAAGATCAAATAGATGCAAAGAAAAACAAACACTGCAAAGGTATCAATGCAAAATGAAATGAATTGAACTTACTACACACATTTTACCAAAATGTGCAAAGTATAAAAGAATTAATTACAAGATATGAAACTACTGCTAAAGATAGGTTAAAGGACATATACTAAACATGACTAATAGTTGGTTATTGAATAACGAGGTCGCTGATCACAAACTGCTAAGTTTCGAAATAATTATTATCCTGCTTCTCAAAAGGTTACCATGGATTTATCTTTGTTAACACAAACCTCTCAGATAACGCACTGATTATTCTTGTAAGAGGAAAGGTGATCTGCCCTGCTTCCCAGCCCTATGCTAAGCACCAATAAACACATCACTTCAGCCAATGGAATTCGCAGGAATTGCAAATGACAGATATATGTTCACTCCACGTGGAGTAATCAGTGCTTTATCTGAGAGGTATCTATTACCAAAGATAAATCCATGGTAACAGTTCAAACAGCGCGACTTTAATAAATGTAACATTGGGGAAAAAAGAAAGAAAACCTGATATAACTCTGATTAGAAATTCTCTGAAAGCTCTCAGTCTCAAAATTTTGCACTCTCAGTAATGAAGAGCACTTTGAAGCTAACTTCATACAACTGGAAAAATCCAGCCATTGATATACACATTCTGTTTCAAAAACTGGTCCATATTTAATTACTACCAAAAAGCTACATATATGAATGGTTTCTAGTGATTAAGAACTCAAACATCAGTATGTCATTATTCATTCTAAAAGCTTAATTGGTTCAAATAACCATTTGTGAAGCTCTAATTAGCTATGATGTCACAGTATTTCAATCTGGAATATCTCGTCAGAATTACACTAAGTTTGTAACATAAAAACAACAAAAATGACCAGGACAGGATGTATACAATAGTACATCTATATATTTGAGAAGTTCTAAAATACCTTCTGCTCTACTGGAGAAATAATCTAACTTAATTCAGGGAAATAAAGAAGGAAATGAGTAATGTATTTAATACATTTAGGGACCACTCTGTATAACAAAGCATTTCTACATGTTTAAATTAAACTGAAAATAAATAAAACGGACAAAAAAGCAAGAAAATAAAACTAAATACTAACAAATACAACTAGTAACTAAGGAATAAGTTCTTTAACAAATTCTGAGATATCTAAGCAATCAATTTAAAAATAAAAAATTTCATGCATGATCCCAGGACACACAGTAAGAGCTGAATAATACTATCCAACTAGACTAAAGACTATTCAACACAAAGTACAACAGTAATTCTGAAAATAAATACAAGGAGATGTGGAATGTAAATGAACAAGAATTCAATCCAAAAAATTCTCCTTAAATAAAACATACTCCAAAACACAGATAAGCACAATCAATACCTAACAAATTAAATATGTCAGAAAATAGATTCTGAGATTAATTTTGGCGTCACTGTTACTAAATTCCTCCAAACACATATAAAAAATTAAATATGGCTGGCCCCGTAGCTCAGTCGGTAGAGCACCTGCCTGCCATGCTAGGGGTTCAATTCCCGGCGGTGGGAATGGGGATTTTTCTCCGACCAAGATAATTCCCCATCTTCCCCAGAGTCTGGAAGTATGAATGAGAGTGTGAATGTGTGTGTGATGTAATGATTAAAACCTAACGAATACAAGTTAACAGCTTTGATATGTTCCAAAGGAGAACGGCCGCCGATATGACCATTGTAGTTAAAGGAACAAAAAAAAAAAAAAAAAAAAAAAAAAATAAATATCTTGTAATGATTACTTGTACATAGGACAAAAAAAAACTACGAAACAGGACTTCACTGAAAAAAGTTAATCATAGCACTCATGAACGTATATCCAAAATAATTTTTTAGAACTAATAACTCATTATTCATAACTACTTAAACTGATTAATAGTGCAAGCACTTTTGTTCCCAAAGCAGGTTTGGAAGTTCATCAATTAATACTGCCTGAATAGCGGGGGTCAAACTGTTTTGTGAAGCTATGCAAGGCGTATTTCGTTAACCAACATAATGGACATAAATGTAATTGCTACTAAATTCAAACAACTATTCACTAAATGTTTAAACATTCATTCCCATTCAGAGCATAAGACAGAATATTACTTTATTAATAATATTGTCGCGAACGCATTGTTGTGGCGAAGCAGCATGAGGGACAAGATCAAAGGGACGGACAGTACAGTTTGGAGATAAAAGTTACGCTTTTGTGTGGACTACATGAAGCTGAAGGCTGTCACAAGGAAAGATTGCTTCCCCTTACCCTGGATTGACGACACCCTGGACACGCTTGCTGGTGCACAGAGGTTCTCGACCCTGGACCTGAAGTCGGGTTACTGGCAGGTTGCTCCAGACCCGAGAGACAAGGAGAAAACCACACCTTCGACAGGCCAAGGGCTTTGGCAGTTCACGGTTATCCCTTTGGCATCTGCAATGCCCCAGCTACCTTCCAAAGCCTCATGAAATCAGTGATAAGAGGACTGACTTATGACGCCTGCCTGCTATATCTGGACGACATCATCATCGGCAAAACCTTCGAAGACCATCTGGAAAACCTGAGCAAGGTGCTACAGAGACCACAGGCGACCAACCTGAAGCTGAACTGAACACGGAGAAGTGCCAGCTCTTCCGCAAGTAAGTCAACTACTTGGGCCACATAGTATCACCAACCAGAGTGGCCACAGACCCAGAGAAGACACAGGCCATGAGAGATTGGCCTCGGCCAAAGCACAAGTAAGAATTGCGCAGTTTCCTAGGGCTGTGCAGTTACTACCGCCGTTTAATAAAGGGGTTCTCCAACATCGCCAAACCCTCACCCACCTGACAGAAGAACATCGGCCTTATAAGTGGACGGAGGATGCCGAAGGTGCTTTCCAGCACCTGCAGAAGATACTGTGCAGTGCTCCTATTCTGGGATTTCCACAAGAAGGTGGCGCCTTCATTGTGGACACTGACACCAGCAACTATTGCATTGGAGGTGTCCTATCGCAAGTCCAGGACGGCCATGGGCGGGTGATGCCTACTACAGCAAGATACTATCCAAGGCAGAGAAAAACTACTGCGTCACCTGGCGAGAGTAGCTGGCGGTAGTAAAGACCTTGGAGCACTTCCACAAGTACCTGTACGGTCAGCCATTCCACCTGAGGACTGACCACTCTGCCCTCACCTGGCTCTTGAGCTTTAGGAACCTGGAAGGCCAGACAGCACGTTGGATCCAGAGGCTGCAGGAATACGACCACCTCTGAACATCGTAGAGGGAAGATCCACGGTAACGCAAACGCCATGTCCCGAAGACCCTGCCCAGAAGAGTGCAGCCAATGCACAAGAGTGGAAGAGAAGGAGCGTGCCGCAGCTGTCAGAGTGGTCACAGCAGTGCCTGCGGACGGCTGGGATAGTGCAGGCCTGAGGAGGGAGCAGCTGGCGGACACGGACTTGGGGCCACTCTTGAGGGAAGTGGAGGCAGGGACCAGAACAACCTGGAAGGACATCGCACCAAGGAGCGCAACATATAAGTCATACTGGGGCCAATGGGACTCACTGAAGATAAGAGAGGGCGTGCTGTTCCGGGTATGGGAATTGCCTGATGGGAAGACGAAGAGAGAACAGTTGCTATTTCCCCGAAGTGAGGTCGCGGAGGTCTTGGAGGAAGTGCACAGCAGTACGTCAGGATGACACCTGGGAGCAAACCGAACAATCCACAAACTGCGACAGCGCTACTACTGGCTGAGGCTCCGAGCAGATGCTGAGAGATGGTGCCGCCAATGTCAGGTGTGTGAGGCGAGACGCAGCCCTCAGACTAGGAGCCGGGGTCGCATGCAGCAGTACGTCGGAGCGCCATTCGAAAGGATTGCCGTCGACATATCTGGACCATTCCCAGTGTCCGGCCGAGGCAAAAAGTACCTGATAGTGGTCGTGGACTGGAGGTGTATGCCATCCCAAACCAGGAGGCAAAGACAATCACAGACTGCCTCGTGGAGCATGTGTTCTGCCGATTTGGGGTGCCGCTAGAGCTCCATAGCGACCAAGGTACCAATTTTGAGTCCAACCTGATGAAGGAGGCACTGGAAAGACTTGGGGTGAACAAGACCCGCACAACACCTCTCCATCCCCAGTCAGATGGCATAGTCGAAAGGTACATCAAGACCTTAGAAGATCACCTGAGGAAGGTCGTGGCCAGCCATCAGCGAGACTGGGACGTCAAGGTGCCAATGTTCTTGCTGGCCTAGCAGACCAGCAGACCAGCAGAAGAATCGAGTCGTCCAAGTTTACCTGGACGGAATGGTTTCGCCCAGCACCTAGCCGCTTTCTGCGACTTTATCTGGGTGGTGTAGAAGTCTTTAGTCTTTTGTCTCAAGCGTTTATGTCGGGGCATAGGTTTCTCTGATCTGTTGGGTTAAGCCGCTCAGGCTGCCGCCTGGGGTATATATTCCCAAGGCCGCCCTCACCCAACTCTCCGCTTGAAGAAGGTCGGAATGATGACAGCACGATCAGAGGGGATAGGAAACTATGTGGGGGAATTATCTAAACCCATTTCTGGTTCTGGTGTTTTCAGTGTGATGGAGAGAACCCCATCTGGCTAATAGCCCATGGCGTCCTTTGGGAGTTTGTACCTCCTCCTCCTGCGAGGAGCTCTGTGGTCATACCGACCCAGGGTGTTGACCAGCTGGTTGGAATGGGTAGAAAGTTTTTGATGGAGGGTTCGAGATCTCTCTCTTACCATGTCCTCTATGTAAGGGATTTGGGAATATTCGTGTAAGATGTGCGTAGGGAATCTACGCCCAGTACCATAGATCATCCTTAACGCCCGATTCTGCACGATTTGCAGTCTGCGGATTGTGGTCGGAGCCGCCAATCCCCAGACCTCGCACCCATACAGAATCATGGGTGGAATGATCGCACGGTACAGACGTAGTTTGAGGTGTGCCGGCATGTTGGACCTGAAAATGGGGTACAACTGCCTGAGTGCAACATGGCCTAGTCCCGCCTTAGCCCTGACATGGGGAGTGAAGTTTAGCCCGCGATCAAGTAGGACACCCAGGTATTTAGCCGAGGAAACCCATGGGATTTGCCTCTGCCTCAGCCTCAGCGTTCCCGTCGGTCGCCAGCGTCTGACCTTAGCCAGCAGAAGAGCTGAGCTCTTCCCTGGACTAATTGCCATCCTCCACTTCTCACTCCAGCGGCCGATCGCTCGGAGCTGTCGCTGCAGAGGCGGAAAGCAGAACTTGACATTTTTATTACGCGCCATAATGAGAACGTCGTCCGCATACTGGCACGTAACTGTCTGTGGCTCTGTAGGGAAGTCAGACATGTAGGCCGCGAAGAGCAACGGTGATAGTACACTACCCTCCGGGACCCCCGCAGCTATGGGTCTGACGCTGGAAAGCTTTCCTTCCACTCTCACCCTGAATGAGCGATCCCGAAGGAAGCTGCTGATCAGAGCAAGATAGGGAGGAGGGATGTTAACTTCCTTGAGCTTGTACAGTAGACCCTGGTGCCAGGTTGTCGCAAAGGCCTTTTCCACGTCCAACAGAACCGCAATGGTTTTGAAGTTCTCCTGGAATCCCAGGGTTACCTTCTCAACCAATCGAAGCAACTGCATGGTCGTGGAGTGCCCCCGTCGAAAACCAAACTGGTGATCCGGAAGGAGTTGCCTGTCCTCAAAAAGAGGTGTCAAGCGGGTTAGGGGCAGTCGTTCAAACATTTTTGAGACAACTGGGAGAATACTGATTGATCGGTAGTTGCAAGGAAAGACCGGATCCTTGGCGGGTTTCAAGAAGCACACCACCCGCGCCTCCTTCCAGTATATCGGGAAGTGGCGTAGGTGAAGGCAAGCATTGAATATCCTCGTCAAGTGAATGACAGCCCTCTTGGGAAGGTGCTGGAGCATGGTCGCTGTAACGCCATCATGTCCAGGAGATTTGTTAGGTTTGAGCTTTTTGATTTCAGAAGCCACCATTTTAGGGGTGACTATAGGAATATGGATCTCCGCGTGTCTCGGTGGTGGGTCCTCATAGAGGAACTCCACCTCCGCCTCCACGTGTTCAGTAAAGTCCTCGTCTTGGGGGTCCTCCCTTGGTTCGAATTGGCACTCCAGATAGTCTGCGAACGCTGTGGCTTTCTCGTGTGGTTCAAAGGCGAGCCTCCCACGAGTGCCATGCAATGGATGCTGGTACAGAGTTTTGTCCTTGCGTAAGGATTTGATTATTCGCCATGGTTTCTTTTCCTGAAGGTTGATGTTCTGCATGGTGTTTTCCCAGGTGGCGGCTCGATGAGCTCGAAGCAGTCTTCTTACCAGGGATTTTAACCGCTGGTAGACTGCGCCTATCCTGGGATGGCGAAATCGTTGCCACAGCCTCCGTACGGTAGCCTTGGCTTTTATCAGCTGCCGAATCTCGTTGGGAATGATTCCAGGATTAAGCTTGTTAGTCGGGATGCGGTATGTGTGTGCTCTTACAATCTGTTGGATTTGTTGGGAGAAACGTGTCGCCGCCAGCTCCAGCGCCTCAATATCATTGATACGTGGGCGGGGGTCGAACGTTCGGTTAAAGGATTGTATGGCTGCATCCCAGTCAACCTCGTATTCCCAATCAGGGAATATCAGTGCAGGTGCACTGATATCTGTGTCGACTATGACAGGGTCATGGTCTGAGTCCATCTCATTAACTACTGAGAGGTCCAGATGGAATGGAATGTTTTTGGTGATCATGATGTCTATGATATCCGGTCTGCCGCGAGCCGGATGACACGTTGGACCTCTAGGTCCGTGCGCGATCAGATTTGGGTCTCCGCTTATGAGGCGGTAGAGCCCTCTTCCTCTCTGGTTATTGTTGCGGCTATTCCAGAGCCCATGTTTCGCGTTGAGGTCTCCTGCAATGCAAACCACTGGGTGTAGGTTCAGTAGGGTGGTGTAATCTGCCTCATAGAAGTGATGACCAGGTGCGTCGTATGCAGCTATCAGTAAAGAGTCTATGCCACCAATGGCAAGTCGGATGGCACAGGCCTCAACATGCTGAAGCGCTGGAAGAGGAAAGGGTGTATGTGTGATAACATTTTTGATGAAAATGGCTGTTCCGCCCCCCTGCCGGCCGACTCTATCGGCCCGGTGGGTGACGTAATTGGGCAACGAGAAATTTGTACCAGCCTGTAGATGCGTTTCACAGACCATTAGAATGTCAATTCCATAGGACTGCACAAACTCAAGCACACCAGGATACTGTGTCCCTATCCCATTCGCATTCCAGAATGCGACCCGCAATGGTCTCCGACCAAGTCTGGGGGCCATTACAGTTGAGTGACAGGGAACAGTTCCTCGAGTGTTTTGAGGAAGATTGTATATTTTTCCATAGAGTTGTAGTGTGGGTCGTTCATTACCCGCTTGCACTCTCTAAGAGTAGGGAGAATCCTTTGCAGGAGATCGCCGAACCACAGAGATAGGTCTCTGAATTCTTCGACGTCTCTCTCGGATATTGCTGTTGCTGCAGTTAGTAGTGGCGAGAGTGGAACAGTCATTGTAGCTGGCGCAGTGCTAGGAGTTGTTGACTCCGTCTCCTTGGGCGGGGCTTGCCGCTGCTTCTTTTGTGGGGGATCAGTTGGTCTAGCTGTCTGTTGCTGTTGTGAAGCGACAGTCGGTTTGGCTGCCTTCTTCTTTCTCCGTGGAGGTCTCTGTGGTTGGGGTTGTGCTTCCTCCGTTGGTGCAGGGGTAGCTGCATGCTGTGCAGGGGCCTTAGCAGATTGCTCTGCGCGGTCGGCTGTTTGTTCTGCCCTGGATAGGGCCGCAGCAAAAGACACGCCAGGTCGGACGGTTGCCTTCCCAACATCCGTTCTGCGGCGGCTCTCGATGATCTTCTGCCTCGCCACGCAGCCCTTGTAGACGCTAACGTGGTCCTGCTGGCAGTTGGCGCACCTCTTCTCGTCCGGGGCTTTATCGCAGATAAAGAGAGCATGTGTTCTGCCGATTTGGGGTGCCGCTAGAGCTCCATAGCGACCAAGGTACCAATTTTGAGTCCAACCTGATGAAGGAGGCACTGGAAAGACTTGGGGTGAACAAGACCCGCACAACACCTCTCCATCCCCAGTCAGATGGCATAGTCGAAAGGTACATCAAGACCTTAGAAGATCACCTGAGGAAGGTCGTGGCCAGCCATCAGCGAGACTGGGACGTCAAGGTGCCACTGTTCTTGCTGGCCTACCGCTGGGTCAACACACGACACCACTGGGATGATGCCAGCCAGCTTAATGTTCAGCCGAGAGTTACGCCTCCTTTGTGACCTGGCCTTTGGAAGCCTACTGGACGCAAAACAGCTAGCAACTGAGTATATGGAGAACCTGATAGACCGTCTCCATGACATACATGAGATGGCTCGTCAGAATATCTAGAAGGCGAGCAACCGCATGAAGGCCCAAAACGACAGGCAAGCCAAACGCCAAGGGTTCCAGCAAGGTGACCTGGTCTGGTTGTACTGCTCTACCCGGACCAAGGGACGATGCCCGAAACTTCAACACCAGTGGCAAGGACTGTACTGGGTGGTAAAGAGGATTAACGACATGGTCTACCGCATCCAGAAGGTGCCCCGAGGGAAAATGTTGGTGGTACACCTGGATCGTCTGGCCCGCTACGATGTTGCTGTTCGGGATGACCAGCCCTGAGGATGGAGCAGTGTCGCCGCTACGCGCACAAAAGGTTCAGTGCAGAGAGATAAGAGCAGCTTGTGTACACAAAGAGCCAGCAAATAAAGATAGCGGAGATAAAGGACTTGCCGACACAGATTAATTTATGCTTCTGGATGGTTCGGGTTTCGTCTAGTGACAGAACATTCGATGTCTTGTTTATTCCAGAAATATCTACTGTTTGTTATAGAGGTCTCGAATTATCAATGAGATATTTAAGGAAGCGACGACTTGCCAAGAGTGAGTCATAAACAAAGATTTGTAAAAGAGCAAACAGTTGTAAAGTGATGTAATCAGAACGCTGTTTGTATGGTCCTCGGCCTTGGTAGATTGTGATTGTGTATGTGACGTAATGCTATTACGTGAGAATTGAACAGAGTGTATTTCTATGGAAATAAAGAACATTTGGCATATCTGCAACTCTGACTTTTAGTTCTACGAACCCACAAAGTCACAATCGTATCGGCATAATTTTCACCTTCTGCATCACTCTGTGAAATCAGATTTTGCAAAATTCGATTCATGTCCTGTGTAGAAGATAGGGAATATTAGCAGTATTTTCAAAACTCGATAGATGCAATAAAACTATAAATAGAAGTATTTATAAACAGTGGAGCTTCATCAATAGAACCTATTTAAACCACTTCTCGAACTGTAAAAACACTTAAGCTCCACTTACATTTAAAATTAGGACATGTTTCAAGGACCCCGCATCCTATTTGTCAGCTGATGTTCAACTAGTTCTTCTGGTCAATATACCTGAACAAATATAACTTGGAAAGGGGGGGGGGGGGAAGCAAGAATAAAACTTTCAAAAGTAGAATAGAAAATACATATATATTTCCTCGAAAAAATTAGTGTAACACCAACTATCAATTGGGTTTCTTTCTGTCTGAGCAAAAAGTCCATTTACATTATCATAATAAGCTTAGCGATAAGTTTATGAATATTGGATCAGAAACAAATGGACAAGATGGACACATTATACAAAGGTGGAGTCCAGAAATTATATTTTCTCTAACAGAAGATAAGCATCTGGAGAGTAAATTACCAAAAATTAAGGCAAAGGAAGAAAGATGAGAAACAAAATTTAGAGTTCCAAAAGGAGCCATCCTGGCTTCACATTATTTCCTGCACCACAGTATTTTGAAGAGATAAGGGGTCAAACAAGATACTTTACTGTGTTACATACATCAACATTATTAATGTCATGTTTGAGTTTGATTATGAACATAAAACACCATTAGTGTACTACAGTTCAACATCACTAGGTATTCAAATTGAAAGAAGCGTAGAGACAGTGAAGCACAAATTAGAATAAAAGGCGAGTCGAGACTCAGCTGAAGATGGAAGCAAGAGCTCTTGAAACCTGTCCTGTGAAAAACAGTGTGAGTGAAGCAATGTATCAATATCTTCTCAATTCACTTTTATTTTGCTCTGCCTTTGTTGTTTATTGGCTGGAGGGCATGACAGGTGCAGCTTTCATGGGTAGCCATGGCCGTGCTCGTGGCCGTGCTCGTGGCGGTGGCGGTGGTAGTAGTAGTACAAAAGTGAATCGAGAAGATATTGACACATTGCTTCACTCACACTGTTTATTCACAGGACATGTTTGAAGAGCTCTTGCTCCTATCATCAGCTGATACTCGATTAGTGTAAGTTGTAGTGGTTTCCTCTTTCTCCGTATTGTCAATAGATGGCGTGATGTACTTGTCAAAGATGTCCGGTGGTGGAGTTTCAAAATTCATGACTCTATGACGATTTTTGTTAATGAAGATTTTTTCCCATACGGAAAGGTCTATGGGGTGATTAACATATTTTATTAGAGATGTTTCCAAGTTGATGTCATGTCTAGTATTCAAAAAATGAAAAGCCACTGCTGATTTTTCTGTTTCACCATTTTTAATGTTTCTTATATGTTCTTTAGTTCTGATGTTAATATTTCTTTTTGTTTTTCCATATAAATTTTAGGGCAAGTTTCACATTTGATCTCATAGATTCCTGGTTTTTCTCTGGTAGTGATTGAATTTTTGGGAGGGCCTTTTAACAAATTTCTGATATTAAACCTATTTTGAGGTGCAAGAGTTATGTTGTGCTTTGAGAAGTTTTTTTGGAATTTGTTATAGGCTGATGGGTGGAAGGTGAATTTTTTAAAAAGTTTTTTCTCTTTTTCTCCTGTAGGTTCTAGGGTGGTGGTTTCTTTTATTTTCTTAGCTTTGTTGAGTCTGTTAACTGTTTTGTCTACTAAATTTGGGTTGAAACCGTTGGATATAGCTACTTTTTTTATGTGTAGGTATTCTTCTTGATAATCTTCTCTGTTTAGTGGAAAGTTGATCATCCAAAAGATTAAACTGTTGAAAATGGCATGTTGGTGTTGTTTTGGGTTGAAACTGTTGTTCTTAATGTAATTATCTGTGTGTGTCGGTTTCCTGTAAATACCAAAAGTGAGTTTGTTGTTCATTTTTTTGATCTTGATGTCCAAAACGGGAAGTACACCATCCTCTTCTGTTTCCAATTTAAATTTTATAGCTGGATTTTGTATATTCAAAAGTCTAAGACCATCTTGTATGAGTTTTTTAGGTACTATTGCAAAAATGTCGTCAACATGTCGTCAATTCTTAATTTGAAAATGTGTAAGAAAACAGCCATTTTGAAACAAAAATTCATGGATCTTCAAAAGAAGCAAGAACCAAATCCACATAAAAAGCAAGATTCATTACTCTCTTGTCAAAAACCTAACAATGTAACGAATCTATCCACATGCAACTTCACGGAGTACCTAAAAAACTCATACAAGATGGTCTTAGACTTTTGAATATACAAAATCCAGCTATAAAATTTACATTGGAAACAGAAGAGGATGGTGTACTTCCCGTTTTGGACATCAAGATAAAAAAAAAATGAACAACAAACTCACTTTTGGTATTTACAGGAAACCGACACACACAGATAATTACATTAACAACAGTTTCAACCCAAAACAACACCAACATGCCATTTTCAACAGTTTAATCTTTTGGATGATCAACTTTCCACTAAACAGAGAAGATTATCAAGAAGAATACCTACACATAAAAAAAGTAGCTATATCCAATGGTTTCAACCCAAATTTAGTAGACAAAACAGTTAACAGACTCAACAAAGCTAAGAAAATAAAAGAAACCACCACCCTAGAACCTACAGGAGAAAAAGAGAAAAAAACTTTTTAAAAAATTCACCTTCCACCCATCAGCCTATAACAAATTCCAAAAAATCTTCTCAAAACACAACATAACTCTTGCACCTCAAAATAGGTTTAATATCAGAAATTTGTTAAAAGGCCCTCCCAAAAATTCAATCACTACCAGAGAAAAACCAGGAATCTATGAGATCAAATGTGAAACTTGCCCTAAAATTTATATGGAAAAACAAAAAGAAATATTAACATCAGAACTAAAGAACATATAAGAAACATTAAAAATGGTGAAACAGAAAAATCAGCAGTGGCTTTTCATTTTTTGAATACTAGACATGACATCAACTTGGAAACATCTCTAATAAAATATGTTAATCACCCCATAGACCTTTCCGTATGGGAAAAAATCTTCATTAACAAAAATCGTCATAGAGTCATGAATTTTGAAACTCCACCACCGGACATCTTTGACAAGTACATCACGCCATCTATTGACAATACGGAGAAAGAGGAAACCACTACAACTTACACTAATCGAGTATCAGCTGATGATAGGAGCAAGAGCTCTTCAAACATGTCCTGTGAATAAACAGTGTGAGTGAAGCAATGTGTCAATATTGTGACTTTGTGGGTTCGTGAAATGAAAAGTCCAATTACACCACTCAAAAATGTTCTTTATTTCCACCGACTTACAGTTAAACTCTTGACAATTACACAGAATTACGTGCTGCAACAATTACAATTCACCAGTTCGTCCGTTACAACTTCACTTGTACTCGCGATTACATCAACTCCGATACACATACACAGTTCGTACAGTCTTCCGTTGCACAACCCTTTCGTTCATTAACACGTCACTGACTAACACTGCCTTCTTACACCAAGAACTGTCCTCACTCACACACTAACCAACTGACTGACTGACTACTCTGTCTGTCTGTAACCCTCTTTATATAGGAATATCGCCGGTTTCTAGTGACCAGGAGAATGTTCCAGATTCCGTAATTTCTGGAACCAGGTGGACAGAAACAGACGGCACACTGATGTTTTTCCTCCCAACCACTGCCTGTCACCACTACAAGACAAACGAGGGGGAGGTGTGGCTAACGCGGTCCTCCCCTGCCTTCCGTTCCCAGCTGGTTCACAGGGTGTTCCAGCGCTCGCGTTACAATATCTTCTCGATTCACTTTTGTACTAATTTGTGCTTCACTGTCCCTACGCTTCTTTCAAGTTTATACTTTGAGTAGTAGTAGTATTTATTCAGCACTTAAAAGAATGACATTTTTATGGCTTACATCATGAAGATGTGATAGAGCCAGGAGCAAGCTGGGTTGTTACAGCGCAAGCACCATTCAAGCCTGTACCAATATATAACTTGAGAAGGTTCTGCTGCCAAGAGTTGCTTGCCGCATTCTTGCCTAGTAAAGAAGTGTTTTGAGTTTAGTCAATTGAGTGGAAGGGTGAGGCTTTGTGGTGAGAAGTTGGTGCTGTGAAGCAGTTCACAAGTCAGTGTGTCGGTTAGTTCAGTTGTAAGTTGACAGAGCAGTGCAGAGAAGTGCTGCATCTGTCTGTGAGAGTACTGTACGTTTCAAGATCCATGGTTAGGAATTGGAGGACATTGTGAACAGTGCAGTCATGCTGTTGATGAACAAATTTTGGAGTTGCTTTCAGAGTTGCCATGCAGCTCCTTGTCAGAAGTACACTTGTGTGTACATCAAAGAGATTACTAGAGCACAAATAGGTGCGTGCTGTACTAAAGAGGCATAAGGAAACATTAAAAAGATGTGTTCAAGCTGTGTATTTGTGTAAAAAAGAAGCTGATTGTAAGTTGGGAATGAGCTAATGATTTCGGTAACAATAAAGGAGTTTAAGATCAACTTTCTCTTTGGTCTTGTTTTTGTCACAATACAGTATACCAGTTACAGACACTAGATGTGTCAGATGTACGGAATAATAATAATAATAATAATAATAATAATAATAATAATAATAATAATAATAATAATAATAATAATAATAATAATAATAATAATAATAATAATAATAATAATAATAATAATAATAATAATAAATAATAAATAATAAACAATAAATAATAATAATAATAATAATAATAATAATAATAATAATAATAATAATAATAATAATAATAATAATAATAATAATAATAATAATAATAATAATAATAATAATAATAATAATAATATTATTATTTCACCATTAAACTTACAATATCGTCCTGGGCCTATTGTTGATCGAGGTGGTGCCGGTGACTAGTTCAAAGAGAAGAACGTGCAGTGTGTAGATGAAAGCTCATTGAAACGGCGGAGGGAAAGATACGGATTTCTCGAGAGTTCTAGTTCTTTGTTCTAGCTGTCTCGATTGTTAAACATTCTGGAATGTGAGTTATCTATAAAAAAGAGAGGACGCCAACCAAAGTGAGTCAGTCGTTAATTGTACTCGCATGCGTGAACAGCTGGTGAGCTGTGTCGATTTCCTTGCAAGTTGTATTGTATAAGTGACGCAATTCTGGTCTGCTGTATACAATGTGTGTTTCTATGGAAATAAAGTGCAATTTTGTGTTTGTAACCTGGACTTTTAATTTCACCAACCCACAAAGTCACAATATGCAATAGGATTTGTTAGTTGGTTATAAGCAAGTATTTAAAAATGTATGTTCAAGTACAGGATGTTTACAAATGTATGTATATAAAAATAAGAAAATGAATCAATGTAAGATTTGGAAAAATATTAACATTCATGTGTTGTCATAGTAGCTTAACAGTTCCAATGTGTAAGGACTATGATACAATGAAGCACAAAATTAATATAATTTTGAGTCAAACTAGTTCTCAATGCTCCACTTATTGCTAGTATTTACCTCTTCTTGGACAGATGGGACAGCACAGACCTGAGGAGAGAGCAGCTGCAGGATGCAGACTTGGGGCCACTCTTGAGAGAAGTTGGGGCAGGGACAAGAACAATCTGGGAGGACATCGCAAAACAGCTGGTAGTTTCCTGGAGTAAGATACTGTAAGTCTTGGAGGAAGTGTACTGTGACTTTGTGGGTTCGTGAAATGAAAAGTCCAATTGCACCACTCAAAAATGTTCTTTATTTCCACCGACTTACAGTTAAACTCTTGCCAATTACACAGAATTACGTAATGCACACAATTACGATTCACCAGTTCGTCCGTTACAATTTCACTTGCACTCGTAATTACGTACAATCTTCCGATGCTCTCACACAGTCTTCTCGTCGTACACTAGCACTGCATTCTCACACCAAGAACTCTGACTCACTCCTCTTGCATGACGTGTTGCTTATATAGGGTCCGCTTGCCGATCTGGAAGGTTCTCGATTAGATTGAATGTCTCGTAATTTCCAGAGCCTAGGAGAAGGGTAAAGAGAAGGCTCAGGGGCCCGCCATCCCTCTCCTAACCATCCCTTCAGTTAGTGACAGGAGACAAATGAGTGGGTGTGGCGTGGCCTCCGGTCCCTTCTCAGCTGTTGTTTGTGGTGCTTCCCGATAACTGGGTGACAGTACGCAGGTACTTCAGAAGGACACCTGGCAGCAAACTGAATGATCGACAAACTCTGACAGCGTTACTACTGGCTGAGGCTCCGAGCAGATGTTGGGAGGTTTTGCCGTTAATGTCACATGTGCGCGGTGAGTCGCGGCCCTCAGACTAGAAGCTGGATTAACAACGTGGTCTACCGCATCCAGAAGGTTCCCCGAGGAAAGATGTTGGTGGTACACCTGGATCATCTGGCCCGCTACAATGGTGTTGTTCAGGACGACCAGCCTTGAGGAAGGAGCAGTGTCGCGTGCCCGGCGCACACAAAGAGCTTGCCGAAACAGATAAAGTTAGATAACTAGAAGATTCTAGTGCCTTCTTGAATGCTTTTGTTTGTGGTCAACGACCTTGGAAGATTGTATTTGTGTATGTTACATAATTCTGCTACTGTAAGATTTAACCAAAATGTGTTTCTACGGAAATAAAGAGCATTTTGAATTTCTGCAAACTGGACTTTTAATTCTACGAACCCACAAAGTCACAATATTTTATAATGCCAATTTTGTATTATGTTTCTTGAAGAATGTTTGAAAGCAATACATTCCCTTTGGATGATATATGAAATTTTATTCACTGTGCTTTTATCATTTGCTAAGTGTGGTAATTTCATTCAACCATTTATCTGTATAAAGTTTCTTCAATCTTTCATTACCATCTCTATCAAAAGCATTGTATCCTGTTAATCAAAGCTTCATAAATGATCAGCTGCGTAATTTTTTTTTTTTTTTGTTTTGTTGCAATTTACATCCTCCAACGTTAAGTCATATTGAACGATGAATGGAATGGGTGAAATGATGCTCAAATGAGTCCGGGTTCCATGGAGCTGACATTCATCTATCAGGATAGGGGAAAACCCTAGAAAAAACCTTATCTAGGTAACTCACCCTGATCAAGATTCGAACTTGGGACCTCTTGAATGTGAGGTAGACACGCTACCATCTACCCTACCGAGGCAGGCAGCTGTGCCAAAATTAACAATGTCGAGCTTTCGGCCATTCCAAGCTCCATGGCCTTGCTCAGAAACTGAATGAAAAAAGTTGGCCGACCATTCCCATATAAATAGCCTTCCTCATATGGGTAGAGCTTGTGTCACCCCACTACATAGCAGTCTGCCATTGGTCTGGCTGGTTCACAGGAAGGATAACATGTTTTATGGTTTTCTGTGTAGTCTGTCATCTGCTTAGGGATTCTCTTATCCTGAGTTTCCTTTTAGTCCATCATCTGGTCAGGGTTTCTATTGCAGATATATTTTATATCTCACACCATTTGTCCGTGTGGAGCTAGCCAGCCACTGGAACCTGGAAGCTGCCTTAGTTACTGTTCTGCCCTTATTACAGCGGGTGCTGCATACTGAGGTGAGCTAACAGGACCAACTAGCTCGATGCCGCCACTGCTGTTCCTATGGACACACAGCAGAGTCCTGTGCAGCCGAGCCGAAGTGTCACTACTGTGTCACTTCAATGCTTCAGTGCTTCCTGTCTCACTTCAGTCTGCATAGGACATGATCTCCGCTGCCGCTACTATTGTGCCACTTGTGGTGGGCACAACCATTTCACTGGTCAGATGTGCTTCCCCTTGCATCACCAGCGCCATCAACACCTTGACAGCAGCCGAGCATGCCACAGCCAACACATCCACATCAGCAGCAACCTCCTCAACAGCCGGCACCAGACCACTTCATCACTCAGGAGCAGATCAGGGAGAAGTCCGGGGCCTAGGTGAGGCTGCCCAGGATCTCCATTCAGAATTCCTGGTTACAGCGGCCAAGCTGACTGCCCTGGAGGAACTCCTCAGAGAGCTCCAAGCCTCATCCATCCAGGCAGAACACTTCACCACAGAACACTTGTCAATCCATCAGAAGCTGGACGAGAGCATGAGAGCCTCCGGGGTCTCATTCAGAACATTGTCAGCTCCACCATCCAACAACCAGCAACATCAGAACCGACACATCAGTCACAACAGCAGCAGACAAGGTATGCGTAAGAGTACAAAGCTCGCCACGTATGGAAGGTGCAACATCCCTACACATTTATGCCTAATGTGTCTTATTTAATGCCACCTCTATCCCCTAGAGTGCAGTCAGGTTCCATGGTTGTAGACTAGAAATACCTCTACGCATTCGTACCCAATGTGTACCAGCTTAGCAGCTTCCAATTACTAACATGGGTGCTATACGGGACCGCAAAAAGTCACGCTATTTCTCCCTTCACATTCCTTCCATTACCCAGTGTAGGATTTTTAGTGGGAATTGCCAAGAACAGGCAAGGCCCACACACCTCACTGTGCCCTCCAACACAGTGGAAGTCCGTAAATGGATTTTTTCTCCACTTGTAAAAAGAAAGAAAAAAAAAATTAATGGCTGGAACCCAAGCTGTAAACAATTGAAGTTCCTAATCTCTATTGAAATTCCATGGATGGAGTTTAATCTGGATGGCTTCTTTAAAAAGCCTATCAAAATGTTTGTCCGAATGTTCCAGAACCAGGGAATCATTAAAATTAATTTTCTAAATGTACTCTATACAATGTTGAGCTACAGCTGTCTTCTCTGGTTGAAGGAGTCTGATGTGAGATGTTCTTTACACCTCTCCTCAACTGTACGTCCCATTTGCCCAATACACACCCTTTCACATTCACAAGGAATTTTATACACCCCTGGGACCTAAAAGTTTAATGGATCTTTTATCAGCCTAAGGTATTGCTGGATTTATGTGCGGTAAAGTAAGTTTTAATATTACATTTGGAAAGAATGCGGGTAATCTCATTGGAAATAGAGCCATGAAAATGTATCAACACCTTGCTTAAACAGTCATCTCTATTCTCAGAATTAGGTGGCATGACAAATTAGCCCTGTTGTCCAACACACTTCTGTAGACCTCCTTGATGTCACAACTGCTATAGCCATTCTGCAGCAAAGAAGCCCAAAGGAATTGAATTTCCTGATAAACACTGTCCTTGTCTACTATGTGATTAATTATTCTCACCGTGAAAGTTTTAAGCCCTACATTATGGTTTGTTATTTCACTGTACTTTCTATTTTTTATATCCTGGTGTTAAATTCACCAGTCTCTGCTTAGGTCTGTTTATTATGTTTGTGTTGCTTTGGTTTGAAACAAGTTACATCAACATTAGTATTCTCTTCCATACTCAATCTTGTTCCAATTTCCTATTAATTTCAAATCTAAAAATGGTAGCACCTTTATTTTCTCCAATAGCAGCGTACATTGCCTTAAACAGAGAGATGGTAACAAAACAGATTATTTAATTTACACAATACTTGAAATAAATTGAAAAGAAAAACATGGTGCATAAAATAAATAAATAAAAAAAAATTCACATACCAATCAAGAAACACAGTAACATATGCATCTCCAAGAAAAAAGGTTTAGGCTAGGAAATCTGCTAAATCAAATAAATTAAACAAAACATCCCCACAAGGAAAACAGAGTTGACTATATCTTCTTTTTCAGTTGCATTAAAATCTACAAGGTCACAATGAAAAGTCAAACAAAAGCAAGGAAATATATAGCGTCTCATCATTTATGGAAAGTAAACTAAGCTTTTTAACTATAACACCCCAAGAAATACAAATATATACAAGGGCTGTTCAATAAAGAATGATGACCAATTTTTTTTTTGGCAACGTACCTTTACTCATCCTCATAATTTTGATGGTCCTTCTCAAAATAGTCTCCCCTGAATGCGATGCACTTGTCCCAGCGTTTCTGCCAGTCTTCAAAGACATGCTGGAAACCATTTTTTGAGAGATCCTTCAATATCGCCTCCACAGCCTTCACCACTGCTTCTGATGATGGATAATGCCTCCCACAAAGTCGTTTCTTCAAGTTAGGGAATAGAAAAAAGTCACATGGGGCTAAATTTGCACTATAGGGAGGGTGAGGGATGCACTTCACGTTGATATGGACTTGTAATGTTTTCAGGACACCCCTGTAGTACTGTCCAGTTACTGATGTGTGTGCAGGTACAACATGCTGATAAACCATTCTATGAATATCAAAGAATGAGATGACCATAACTTTCCCTGCAGAAGCAACCACTTTTGCTTTTTTGGGGGTTGGTGATGAAGCAGATTTCCACACTGAGCTTTGCTGTTTGCTCTCAGGATCAAAATGATGTAGCCAAGTTTCATCAGCAGTGATTACGTTTGAAAGCAACTCCAGATCTTCCTCTAAACATCAACTTTAACTGCATGTTACCTGCACTGCAGTGGTAGGCGATACTGAACATGTCTGAACTTGTCTGGTTCTCACAGGCGGGAACAAGGAGTACCAATAATGAAACTACTACGGCACGTTTGTTTCACATTAAGCTAACAGAATTTAATAATGCAATTCATTTCTTGGAAGTGTTGAAAACAGTGTTATGATAAATGAAATTTAAAGGGAGTCGATTAATGACACTAAACAACACTTACTTTTAAATTTTTCCGGAACATGTTTCAAGGACTTTGCCTCTATCCTCAGCCGGCCATCGACTGGTTCTCATTGGTGTAGTTGACGCTATTTTGTCATAGGTCTCCTCTGGTGGCGGTTCAAGGAACTTGCTGAACAAATCTTTCTGGGGGATGTCGAAATTGAATACTTTGTTGCTATTTTTTGAAATGAAGATTTGTTCCCATGTGGATAGTTCTTGTTTTCCTGACGTATGTTTTAGTAGTTTTGGTTCTGGATTTCCGAATCATCATGGGAACAAATCTTCATTTCAAAAAATAGGAACAAAGTATTCAATTTCGACATCCCCCAGAAAGATTTGTTCAGCAAGTTCCTTGAACCGCCACCAGAGGAGACCGGTGACAAAATATTGTCAAATACACCAACGAGAACCAGTCGATGGCCAGCTGAGGATAGAGGCAAAGTCTCTGAAACATCATAAATATTAAAAGCAGAAGCATTATTAACAGTGAAGTATTCTTCATATTTAAGTTTTATTTATGAGTCACTATGTTTACACTCAAACTTCACTTACTTGTCGTTGTATAATTGAAACGTTTTCAAGATCATTCGATCTCATCCTCAGCTGTTTGGTGACTAAATGAACCTTCCTCTTCTTCCACTACTACGGAGCTCCGATCACTCTGCCATCTGGTGTTAGGGGCACTAAGTTTTAATACTTCATTTAATGCCGGGATTTCAAAATTTATAACTTTATCACGGTTTTTGTTTATGAATATTTTTTCCCAAATATCCAATTCTATGGGTGTACTTAAAGATTTTAACAGTTTAATGTTGTGGCCAATGTTGTGGTTTTCTGTCCAAAAATGGTGTGAAACTGCATATTTTTCTGTTTGTTTCAACTTAATGTTCCTCTGGTGTTCTTTTTGCCTGGTTAACAAGTTTCTCTTAGTTTTTCCTATGTAGCTTTTTTCACAGGTTTCACAATTAATCTGATAAATTCCTGATTTCAAATTGTTGGGGATTGTATTTTTCAGTGGTTTATTTGGCAGGTTCCTCAGACTGAATTTGTTTTCGGGTGCTAGTTTTAAGTTTAGTCTTTTGAAGATTCGTTCCAATTTTCTAAAAGCCCATGGATGGTAGGTGAATTTTCTATATTGCCAATTTGTGTTTTTAAGTGGTAAGGAGAGTGGTACTTTTTTATATTAACTTCAGTTTTTCTTTTCTCTTCATCATGTTCCTTATGATGGCTGGGTTGAATCCATTTAATACCGCTATGTCTTATGTGTTGTTGTTCTTTCAAAAATGCATCCTTACTCAGTGGGCTGTTGTATAACCGGTGAATTAGACTTCTAAAGGCAGCTAGTTGATGTGAAACTGGGTTGTATTCATTTTTCTTTATGTAATTATCTATGTGTGTGGGCTTCCTGTGTATTCCAAAATCTACACCATGACGATTTCTAGTTATCTTGAGGTCCAAAAAGGGTAGGGTGTTGTCTCTTTCTACTTCCATAGTAAATTGGATGTGATTATCTTGCAGGTTTAGTAATTTTAGAGACTCTTCTCTAAGTTTTTCCGGAATGATAGCAAAAACATCATCAACATATCTCCGCCAAAATTTATAAATCTGTGGGAAGGCCTTTACTATGTGTGTTTCAAAATAGCTCATGTATAGGTCTGCTAAAATAGGCGAAAGTGGGCTCCCCATAGCTAATCCTTTTGATTGTCTGTAGAATTTTTGGTTAAACATGAAGTAATTATTCCTTATGCATAAATCTGTAGGATTGATAATGTCATCTATTTCTCTGGGGTCCAGAGACAGTCCAGAATATGAAATAATTCCAAAAAACCCATTATCCAAAAGTATCACTTCTGTTAATAAAGCGTTATCAATTACAAAAACATTAAGTACATCTGAAAAATACAACTTAAAATCTTCCAACCCCATACTACCAAGGTTGTACTGTCTGCCAAAAATCCACAAACAAGACAACAGCATGAGACCCATCATCAATGGCATCAATTCACCTACATACCACATTGCAAAGTGGTTAGTAAGAAAATTAAAATCATATGACAAATTTCAAAGTTTGGGAATAAAAAAACTCCTTAGAATTGATAAATCACCTACAGAAGTACAACATCCCGGAAAATCACATACTAGTTTCTTTTGACGTTAAGGCACTTTTTACAAGCATTCCAGTAGAAAAAATACCTACATTCCTCAAAAAATGGCTAACCCAGACTACAACGGAAGTGAAGTAAGTGAAGTTTGAGTGTAAACATAGTGACTCATAAATAAAACTTAAATATCTCTGAAACATGTTCCGGAAAAATTTAAAAGTAAGTGTTGTTTAGTGTCATTAATCGACTCCCTTTAAATTTAATTAAGAATATAATAAGATTGAATTTTAGTGCAAAAAATGATGACCATAAAAAATTTATGATCATTCTTTATTGAACAGCCCTCGTAGATAGGTAGGGAAATAACTTTATTAAGATATTTAAAAAAAAATCAAGAGCTCTGAAATTCAGATGGAACTGCTCAAGTTTTACACTAAATTACACTTTATATACGAATATAATAATTTGTAACTTAGAACTTCACTTATAAGAAATTAAACTTTTCTTAAAAATTGACCAGGATCGCATTTTCGTGAAACTTCCTTCACATCCTTAGCAAGAGTCAAACAACATCGCCGTCAATGCTACAATTGCTAGGCCACTATGTTTTAGTTAGTACTAGACAAATCTGAAAATGAAACAAATTTAAACACAGAATCAACTGCCGGTATTTCAAAATTCATTACACTGTGTTTAGTTTTTAAAATAACTATTTTTCCCAAACGATTAAATCTATCGAACTATTAAATTGCTCCAATAATTTAACTTCAGGATTTATTTCATGCTTAAATGACCAAAAATGATCTGCTACTGCCAATTTATTAGTCTGTTTATGCTTAATGTTATGCAAATGTTCTTTCGTTCTGGTTTCAAAATTACATTTTCTCTTTCCAATATAAACTTTATCACAATCGTAACAATTAAACTAATAAATACCAGATTTTTTTATTATTAGGAATTTTATCTCTGTTAAAGAAATGCAGTAAATTTTTAATACTATATTTATTTTGAGGAACTTAAGTTATACCAAACTCTTTAAAAATCATTTGGAAATATTGTGGCTTTGTGGGTTCGTAGAATTAAAGGTCCCAGTTGCAGATATTCCAAATGTTCTTTATTTCCATAGAAATACACTGTTCAATTCTCACGTAACAACATTACGTCACATACACACAGTCCACCAAGGTCGATGACAATAACAATCAGCTCTTGTTAACAACACCCTGCAGCTGTTTACTGCTTACGACTCACTCTTGGCGAGTCGTCGCCTTCTTAAATACCTCATTGATAAATTCCAGAAATCTCTAAAAGAAACAGAAACCGAATAATCTCTATCAGTCAAGAAGACACTAGAAATTTCCATTTACCTCACTTTGTTTCGGCAGACCTTTATCTGCGTGCTATCTTTATCTGCCGACTGCTATCTGCTATCGTAGATAACGGGTTCGCAATACTGCTCCCTCCTCAAGGCTGGTTGTCCCGAACAGCACCATCGTATCGGGCCAGACAATCCAAGTGTACCACCAACATCTTCCCTCGGGGCACTTTCTGGATGCGGTACACCACGTCGTTAATCCTCTTCACCACCTGGAATGGTCCTTGCCATGGTTGTTACAGTTTCGGGCAGTGTCCCTTGGTCCGAGTAGGCGATATAACTAGACCAGATCACCTTGCTAGAACTCTTGGCTGTTGGCTTGCCTGTCATATCGGGTCTTCATGTGGCTGCTCGCCTTCTAGATGTTCTGACGAGCCACCTCATGCATTTCGTAGAGATGGTCCACCAGGTTCTCCACATACTCGGTTGCTGGCTGTTTTGCATCCGGCGGTCTTTCAAAAGCCAGATCGCAAGGGAGGCGTAACTCTCAGCTGAACATTAAGCTGGCTGGCGTTATCCCAGTGGTGTCGTGTGTTGACGAGTGGTAGGCCAGCAAGAACAGTGACACCTTGACGTCCTAGTCTCGCTGATGGCTGGCCACGACCTTCCTCAAGTGGTCTTCTAAGATCTTGGTGTATCTCTCCACCATGCCGTTCGAATGTGGATGTAGGGGTGTTGTGCGGGTCTTGTTCACTCCAAGTCTTTCCAGTGCCTCCTTCATCAGGTTGGACTCAAAATTGGTGCCGTGGTCACTGTGGAGCTCTAACAGCACCCCAAATCGGCAGAACACTTGCTCCACGTGCCAGTCTGTGATTGTCTTTGCCTCCTGGTTTGAGATGGAATACACCTCTGCTCACTAGTGAAGTAGTCCATGACCACCATTAGGTACTTGTTGTGTCGGTCGGACACTGGAAATGGTCCAGCTATGTCGACGGCGATCCATTCGAATGGCGCTCCGACATTGTACTGCTGCATGCGATGCCAGCTCCTAGTCTGAGGGCCGCGACTCGCTGCGCACACGTGACACTGACAGCACGATCTCTCAGCATCTGCTCAGAGCCTCAGCCAGTAGTAGCGCTGCTGAAGTTTGTCGATCGTCCGGTTTGCTCCCAGGTGTCCTCCTGAAGTGCCGGCGTGCACTTCCTCTAAGACTTCCGGGACCTTACTCCAGGGAAGTACCAATTGTTCTCTTTGCATCTTCATATCAGGTGATTCCCATACCGGGACAGCAAGCCCTCTCTTGTCTTCAGTGAGTCACACTGGGCCCCGTATGACTTGTAGGTGGAGCTCCTTGGTGCAATGTCCTCTCAGGTTGTTCTTGTTCCTGCCTCCACTTCTCTCAAGAGTGGCTCCAAGTCGGCGTCTGCCAGCTGCTCCCTTCTCAGGCCTGCGCTATCCCAGACGTCCGCAGGCACTGCCGTGACCACTCTGACAACTGCGGCATGCTCCTTCTCTTCCACTCTTGTGCATTGGCCGCATTTCTCTGGGCATGGTCTTCGGGACATAGCGTCTGCCTTACCATGGCTCTTCCCTCTACGATGTTCAGAGGTGAAGTCGTACTCCTGCAGCCTCTGTACCAAACGGGCTGTCTGGCCTTCCAGGTTCCTAAAACTAAGTAGCCAGGTTAGGGCCGAGTGGTCAGTCCTCAGGTAGAATGGCTGACCATACAGGTATTTGTGGAAGTGCTTCAAGGTCTTTACTATCACCAGTAACTCTCGTCGCGTGATGCAGTAGTTCTCTTTCTTGGACAGGGTCTTGCTGTAGTAGGCTATCACCCGCTCGTTTCCGTCCTGGACTTGGGATAGGATGCCTCCAATGCAAAGGTCGCTGGCGTCAGTGTCCACAATGAATGTGCTGCCTGGTTGTGGAAATCCCAAAACTGGAGCACTGCACAGGGTCTTCTTCAGGTGCTGGAAAGCGCCTTCGGCATCATCCGTCCACGCATAAGGTCGGTGTTCCTCTGTCAGGCGGGTGAGGGGTTTGGCGATGTTGGAGAACCCCTTTATGAAGTGGCGGTAATAACTGCACAGCCCCAGGAAACTACATAACTCTCGCTTATCCTTTGGGCGAGGCCAATCTCTTACAGCCTGTGTCTTCTCTGGATCTGTGACCACTTCGGTTGGTACGACTATGCGGCCCAAGTAGTTAACTTCCTTGCGGAAGAGCGGGCACTTCTTCGCGTTCAGCTTCAAGTTGGTTGCCTGCAGTCCCTGTAACACCTTGCTCAGTTTGTCGAGATGGTCTTGGAACGTCTTGCCGACGATGATGTCCAAGTATAACAGGCATGCGTCATATGTCAATCCTCTCATTACTGATTCCACGAGGCATTTAAATGTGGCTGGTGCGTTGCAGAGGCCAAAGGGCGTAACTGTGAACTGCCAAAGTCCATGACCTGTCGAGAATGCAGTCTTCTCCTTGTCTCTCATGTCTAGCGACACGTGCCAGTAACCCGACTTCAGGTCCAGGGTCGAGAACCACTGTGCACCAGCTAGCATGCCCAGGGTGTTGTCAATCTGGGGTAAGGGGAAATAGTCCTTCCGGGTGACAGCGTTCAGCTTCCTGTAGTCCACGCAGAAGCGCAGCTCGCGTTTTTCTTTGTCACCAGAACTACAGAAGAACACCAAGGGCTGTTAATCTCTTCAATCACTCCCCTGGATTTCATGTCCTCTAGCATATTCCATACCGCAGCTTGTTTCACCAGCGGAACACGTCTAGGTGGTTGCCGAAAAGGCCTGGCGTCTCCGATGTTGATGCGGTGGACAACGCAGTCCGTGCGGCCGTAGTTGCTGTTGCCTTGGCTGAAGACACGCTGGTTTCGCCTCAGCAGTTGTCGAACTTTCTCCAGGTGTTCTGCTGTCAGGTGGTCGGCCACCCTCTCCAATAAGCCTTCCAGCCAGGGCCCCAGGTGTTGCGTCGGCACCGGCTCCTGTGTCTTGTCGATTGCTGTCACGCTGACCACGGATTCGCATGTCCCCAACTCCGTTCCGGCCTGAATGTCGTTATCGGGGTCTGTCAGGTTGAGCAGCCTCACTGGTACCTCCTCTCTGCACGGCAACAATGTTCTGGCTACACACAGTTCGTGCACAGGCGTCTTCTGGTCCAGCATCATATTCTTGGTTCGATGGGCTTCCAGTCGCGCCGTCACCACCACCTCACTTCTCACGGGGACCACCACGTCTTCGTTCAAGATGACCCTGCAGATTCCAGGGCGCTCTTCGTGTTGCCAGAGTATTACCTCTTCTGTATTGAGTCGCAGGACGTTCTTGCCGACGTCGACCGTCTCGTGGCTCCTGAGGGTATCCAATCCCAGTATAACCTCCTCAGCCACCTTCGCAACGAACACCCACAGACGTACGGCACTCCTTCCTGAGGTCAACTTCAGTAGGGCCTCCTTCTCCACAGGCAATGTGTCACCCTATGTCGTGACAAGCTGGCATGGTCGGCTCGGTTTTCTCGACGGCAAACCCTTGGCCACGTCAGGTATGATTATGGTCACGGCTGCCCCACTGTCTATGAGCACGCGGCACGGTTTCCCCTCCAGCCAACCGTCCGCGATGAGGCTGTCATCCAAATGCCGGCTGAGGGCGCGCAGTGTCACTCGAGGGGATGGTGGTGATGGCGCTGACGGGTCCCTCGCCACAACGGCCCTTACTCGTTTTCCGGCTGCTCTTCCTGGTGTGGGCAGTCTCTCTCCAGGTGGACCAGCTGTCCGCACCCCCAACACAGGCCACTAGGTCTTCGCCGGCGTCCCTCAACTGGTCTTCGGTCTCCCGTGTAGCGGACACTCCTGCTTCACGATGTCGAAGTAGCCGTCACCTTTGCCGCCTCCATCCTTAATGCTGCCGTTAGTGCCTCGTGGATGGTTTTTAGTCGCCGAGCATTAGGTGTTGACGAATCTCCGTGTCTCGTAGCCCGTCAACGAATGTGTAGGCGGCTTCCCGGGATACGAACTCTGGTGGCAGGTCAACTAAGGCTTTGCTAGCCAGTTGCTCAATTGCCAGGGCGAACTCCTGCAGCGTCTCCCCTGGCTGTTGTGACCTTGCCTTCAGCTGGCTGCAATGTGCTGCGGCGAATCGGTGGTTTCCAAAGCGATTCTCCAGGGCCTCCCAGATGTCCTTGGGTGCCGCGGTTGTCTGGATCGCATTCAGGACTTCAGCGGCCCGTCCTTGTAGGATGCCTATTAGCTGTGCGGCCTCTTCTTCTGGTGACCACTTGTTGTGTTTGTCCACCGTGTCGAAATGACGGCGGAATACTTCGAAAGTTGTCGCGCCGTCATATTTAGCAGGTTTGACGCGCGCAGATGTTGTGCCACGTACCGCCGTGTCTGCCTTCAAGTCCTTCAACCTCCTGCCGACGATATCCTCTACCATGACGTTCAGGGACTTTGTGTTGCTGTCGGCCTTTCCCTCCAGATCGTAACGCGGTTTGCCAGCGCTCGTCCACAGGACCCATTCGCTTGCCCAGCTCTGTGACGTCCTCCTTCATGCAGGCCAGCTATTCTTCAAATTTGGCGGCTAGAGCCTCGTTCGCAGCCTTCATTTCTGTGGTTAATTCGGCCTTCATTTTAGTCATCGTCGCGGCCAGGTTGTTTGCCACTTCGGTCTTCGTAGCGAAGGTGTCATTCGCTGCCTTCATTTCTTTCAGTTCTGCGGTGAGGTTGTCGTTGGCCGTCTTCATTTCTTCCATTTTCTGTAAGATCTTTTCCAATGCCGCATCCATGGTCAAATGTTCCACTCCTGACACCAGTTGTGACTTTGTGGGTTCGTAGAATTAAAAGTCCGAGTTGCAGATATTCCAAATGTTCTTTATTTCCGTAGAAATACACCGTTGAATTCTCACGTAACAACATTACGTCACATACACACAGTCCACCAAGGTCGATGACAATAACAATCAGCTCTCGTTACAACACTCTGCAGCTGTTTACTGCTTACGACTCACTCTTGGCGAGTCGTCGCCTTCTTAAATACCTCATTGATAAATTCTAGATATCTCTAAAACAAACCAGAAACTGAATAATCTCTATCAGTCAGGAAGTCACTAGAATTTTCCATTTACTGCACTTGGTTTGGCAGACCTTTATCTGCGTGCTATCTTTATCTGCCAGCTCTTTGTGTACACAAGCAGCGCTATCGTAGATAACGGGTTCGCGACAATATTTATTAACCCAAGGATGGTAAGTAATTTTTTAAAAATATAATCGTCTTTTATTTTATGTATAAAGTCTATTACAACCATTAATTAAAGCAGGAATATCTCCAACATGGTTTATTCCACATAAGAAAAGTATCAGGCATAAATTCTGTGTTTTAACAAGATCTATAGTTTTTGTGTACAAAACTTTTCTCTATCTCTCAAAATTTTCCATGTGAAGAGTAATCTGGGGCACACTCATAAACCTTTTCCTAAAACAGCTTTTTTTTTTTTTTTTTTTTTTTTTTTATATATTCACAGGACATCAAATTTTTGGATGAAATGCAATATTTTCCCTACATACTGCAGAGTTTAACTGTCTTTATTGAGCTAAAATTGTATCCAAGGCACTTTTGTCAGGTTCAACTTCAATATTTGTACACTCGATATTTTTTTGATACTTTTTAAATTGTGATACGGTAGAGCTAGACTGAAAAATTCAATGCCATAGCTGAGACTTGAACCACAGATCTTCTGGTTCAAATCCCAGCTATGGCATTGAATTTTTCAGTCTGGCTCTACCGTTTCATAGTGCATCCCACACACGGCTGGTGTGAAAGAACAATTAATTTCCACTTTTTAAATTGTTTATACTAGTGCACCCAATGATATACTTAGTTGTTAAATAGTGTTGCATATGCATTATTACGATTGGTGGCATGCACGCACGAAGGGTTCGGCACAGAGAGATAACAGACAGATAGCTGACTGGAAGTTTCGATTTCTTGTTTGTTACAGAGTATTCCAGAAGGATCAAGAAATATGAGTAGTGGTATATATAAGCAGCCGACAAGCTGACAGTCATAATGAGAGAGTCAAGAATTGGAACTGTTATCATGTGCCTGCAGCGTGTTTGAAAGTGAACTCTTTTGCTTGTGGTCAACGACCTTGTCGACTGTATTTGTGTTTGTTATGTAATTCTGCTTCCGTAAGGGTTGACCAAAGTGTGTTTCTACGAAAATAAAGAGCATTTTGAATTTCTGCAACTTAGACTTTTAATTCCACGAACCCACAAAGTCATAGTAGTCATTTTTTAGTTAAAAAGTCAAAGTGAGTGAGTGAGTGAGTGAGTGAGTGAGTGAGTGAGTGAGTGAGTGAGTGAGTGAGTGAGTATATTTATTTTAAAAATCAAATCAAACATTGTTTTGTCCAATAACATGTACCCACTTAGGTCCTTAAATATTTTACATGAAATTCATAGAATTAAAATTTGTATTTAGTACATCTACAGAACAAGTCGATTTTTAACAGTTTAAACTGCAATTCTATAAAATTAATTTTGATATTGGATAATATTTATAATGAATTTGAATGATGTTTTCATTACATTTAGCTTACAAGAATGACTCAGCTTGAGATGGAGCTGCTTATACTGTTATTTGCTACACTGCAGAGAGTGGGTGAAAGGAGGTTGCATAATGTACAAAATGGCATAGATTTAAAGACCATTTAAGCAATGTTCTTCACAATAGTTATTATAATCCAATTCCAGATTACTACAGAGCTTTCTCCCTCCTCACCATGTGCTGCTAAGGCTAATCATTGAACAATTTGCTGAGTATCAGACATCCATGTATATACTTTTCACTAATTCTGAAAAGGTCTTTGATTCTATCAACTGGGGGAAAATATGGAAGGCTATGGAAAAGCTCAGAATACCACAAAGATAATCCATCTTACACCGGTAATGAATGATGGATTTCTTTTTTTATTTTCATCCAGTTTATCATACATGTGATTTCGGACATGTCAGAAATACAATTACATATTGTCACCCTGGCGGTAGACTCGCGAAGCCGATGAATAAATGATGGCCGGTGGAGATTCGGGAAACTTCGGGGCCGATCGTTACCGGAAGCGAGAGACAGTTGAGCGTAGTGTTGGAGAAATAAACAATTTTGAGGTGATCTAGCAATTTTGTAATGGTAAACGGTGTATTGCTAGGAAAATAAAGTGTAGTTTTGTGTTTTGTAACCTCGTTTTGTTATTTCACGAACCCACAAAGTCACAATATTTACAAATTAGTTTCTCAGATTTCCTTCAAGTGGTACAAACATTTGTTAATCAGATACATCCTCTACTTCCTTTCAAATTGCTGTTTAGAAACATCAGCTGCAGATTTATTTTCTTGTGGTAGTTTGTTATAAAGCATGATTCCGGAAATATATACATCTTTTAGAGATACACTTTTATTCACTTTATGCCTAAAATAGTCCATGTTTCCTCTTGTACAGTGGTCATATATTTGGTTGTTTTTTATTGGTTTGAACTTAACTATTACATTAATACTCTGAATGCATAGAGAGAGTAGATGGTGAAGATTTCCTTACATGATTCCCTTGCTTTTAGATTAAACATGATTGTAAAACATTTCTTTTGATAACTAAGCAATTTGTCCATATGCAGCACCCCAGATTTCAATCCTATAAAGTATGTGTGGATAGACACATCCATAGCATGTTACTGTCACTGTACTTGCTCAAGTATGTAAGTAGATATACTGTTTTACTAATTTTCCCCACATACAGTCAGCCCAAAAAGCATTTGTACACCACCTAAATGAAGAAACAATGTGTGTTGTTGCAACATAATTATTTACTAAAGTTAGTAAACTTGTAAAATTATATGGTTTGTATATTTATTTACGTATTCCTATCGTAATTTTGCTGTGAGTTTCCCAGAATCAGTAGTTTTCTACAGTAATATTGGATAATATCGTAAATTTGGCACAAAAAGTATTCGTACACCAAAGGTATCTAGATTGAATACTGTGGTTTCATTATAAGCTAGCTCTCCTTTCCGGACAATCTGCATTCAGCTGTTTCATAGCAAGTAATCTGCATGTACAAGTCTGACATCGAACATAGTAGGTTGCAGAGGTAATGTAAAATGGGCCGAAGAGGGGTGAAACTGCACCAGAACAGAGAAAAATAGTAATTAAACCACACAGTGAATTCTAAACATTTTCGGAGATATTTCAGATAGTATGCAGACCACAGTCAATGCAATGATTCAGTTCATCAATGACAGAGTAGGAACCAGAAGATCTGTTCTAAATATACCCAAGAGTGGTCGACAAAGTCCTCAAGGTTAAAGATGAAAGCAGCATTCTTCACTGCATTGAAAAAGATCCACGAATGGCTGCTCTTCAGATTGTTGCTGAACTGCATAAGGCAGGAATTTATATTTCAGCGAGCACTGTGAGATCTGTTTACAATAGGAAAGATTAAAATGGCAGAGTAGTGCGTAAGAACTTCTATGTTAGCTCATAGAACAGGAAAAAATGCCTAGAATTTGCTCGTAAGTACCGTGATAAGAATGTGGACTTCTAGGAAAAAGTTGAATGAGAGCTTGTTCAAGGTATTCGGTGGGATTGCAGTCGCAAAGTATGGAGGAAAAAAAAAAATGGAGCTTGAGCCAAAATTTCTTGTTTCCACAGTAAAGCACGGTGGAGGATCCATCCTTGTCTGCGGTTGCATAAGCACATCAGGTGTCGGCAATCTGCATGTTATTGAGGGAATAATGGATCACAGGAAGTACATGGGCATTCTAAAGCAAAAATTGCATGCAAGTGTAGATTAAATGGGCCTGCAAGAAGACTGGATGCTTATGGTGGATAATGATCCAAAATATACTGCGCTTAATACACGACTGTGGATATTGTACAATGTTCCAAAACAGCTTCATACCCATCCCTAATCCCCAGATATTAATCCTATTGAACAAGTGTGAAGTATCCTTGGAAAACGCTTAAGAAAAAGGGCAATTTCCAACAGAGAAGCACTGAAAACTGCTCTTTCAGAAGAATGGAACTGAAAACCAAAGGCGGAGGTTAATAAATTTGTCCGTTCCTTACCAAGGAGACAAGAGGCTATAATTAAAGCTAAGGTGTACCCAATGAAGTACTGAATAGCAGCATTTTTGTTGTACTGTGTATTGTTTTTGTGAGAGTATGAATACTTTTTGTGCCCAAAAAATTTGTAAGTTAATTTTATATTTATATAGATAGATAATTTATTCATCTTGTAAATCATACAATGTACATGAGTACTATGATATAAGACACGTCAAATTGTGAATATACAGTGCAATTAACTATACTTGTAAATTAACAAGTCACATCCAATAAGGACAAGTCAGTGTTTGTACAAAATAATGATTTATAAAGATATCTCAAGAATTTTATAATATACACAATTAATTCAGAAATGTAACAATATTACAAACTTTCCATAAATTCACTAACAGAATAAAAACAGTGGTCTAGCAAGTATGCCAAAACTGATATTTTGTTTGTTTGTACATTGTTGCCATTTTTGTATAAAAAGTAAATTCTTTTGAGAATGCCTTCTTTTGAGTCAGTAAGCTTTAATTTATCATTTAACTATTCAGCTTAATATTAATTTTCTTTAAAGTTTTAATGGTGTATGCATACTTTCTGTTCTGACTGTTTATGTTCAATACTTTCAGCCATGTCAGCCTATTATCAACAATAAGACCTAAAAATTTATGTGTTTTTGCTTCAAGAATAAAGAGAAGCTGTCTGAAACTGTTGCTGTAAAATCTGGAGTAAGATAAGGATGTCTACTGTTGCCAATTTTGTATCATCACACTGGATTGTATGCTGAGAGAGGCAACTAAAAGAAAGCTTGGCATTCAGTGGGGATTAAGAACTGAATTATGCGGATCATCTTTGTCTTCTTGCAGAATGTTTTTGGGACATGGAAATCAAACTAAATGACTTAAAAATAGAAGCTAAAGAAGTAGGGTTAAACATAAATAACAACAAGACTAGGAAATGCGCATAAACCATTGTAACAATTCTAACTTGATTCTAGATGGAATGGATATAGCAAGGGTAAAGGAATTTTGCTACTTAGGAAGCATGGTAAGCCAGGATGGAGGTGCTTTGAGAGATGTGGTGAGTCATATAAATAGAGCCAAAGGAGCTTTTGCACAGTTACAACCAATATGGAGATCCTGTTACATTTGTATAAAAACAAAGCTAAGGATATTCAACTCAAATGTTAAATCTATGTTACTGTATGAAAGCGAGACCTGGAAAGTGACCAAAGACATTATGATAAGGTTACAGACTTTTATAAATCATTGTTTAAGGTACATTATGAGAATATGGTGTCCAAAGACTATCTCAAACAAAAACCTTTGGGAGGCCACAAATCAATGTCCCATACAGGAACATATAATGAGAAGAAAATGGAGATGAATTGGGCACACCTTGAGCAGACCAGAAGAAAGTATGACAAGGCAGGCATTGAGCTGAAATCCACAAGGTAGTCTCAGGCAAGGCAGACCAAGGATTACCTGGAAGAGAACCATAGAAAGGGAGATTGCTAGAGTTAACAAGACATGGAGGGAGGTGAAAGCATTGGCAACAGATAAGACATGCTGGAGAAATTTCATCCAAGCCCTATGTTCCACCTAGGAATTAAAAGAAATAACTACCATGTCATGGTTGATCAGTTGTGCTTTTATGTTACATATATTACTCAAGTTTTAATGCAAAATATTGTATACTTTAACATACAGAATCTTTATGCATAATTCCTATGCAACAAAAAATTTTTGTACAGAAGATACATGATTTATACATAGATTTCCTGCTGTTTGTGTCCTCACAGAGAAACTGTTTGTAATCTTGTGAATAGATTTAAGGAAATTAGTCTATTCTTGATAATTGCCATGTTCTTGATGACATTGGAAACAAGCTATAACCAAGTCCAAAGAAACCACTGAGGAAGCTTGCACTTGCAAACCTTGGCTTGAAATGCCACCACATTCTTAAAATTAAAACCTTATAAAATAACTGTAGTTCAGAAAATTGCAACCACAATAATGCAAGTACAGTTATTTTCTAAAATTGGCTGTTCATTTATCATCATCATCATCATCATCATCATCATCATCATCATCATCATCATCATCATCATCATCATCATCATCATCATCATCACTATCATCATCACTATCACTATTATTATTATTATTATTATTATTATTATTATTATTATTATTATTATTATTATTATTATTATTATTATTATTATTATTATTATTATTATTATTATTATTATTATTATTATTATTATTATTATTATTATTATTATTTAGAAAGATGGCACCTAAGGTACATACAGTGATCAATAGTGTTCTGTAAGTGATGGTGAATGTGGTGGAACAGGGAGGCTACATCAGAAAAGTGAAAGAAACTACAAGAAATGAGACAGTTAACTCAATGGGGCGAGACAGAACTAGCGCTCAACTCAGCCCTCAATGTGCTACATGGAGCCAGCACCATCAAGCACCAGAGGAAGGCATAAGTATGGTCTGACAAAGATTGTTACTCCTTAAGAAATGAGACCATAAACTTGCTTTACAAAGCAAAGACTTCTAAACTCCAGAAGGATCTTGAAATATATGCAAAGAAAAGAAAGTCATAAAATTCATTCCTTAAAAAGAAAAGAGCCGACTACATGGAAAAGGAAGCCAGAAGGATAGCAGAAGATGCTAGACATTTTTCTAAAAGGAGACACACGCCAAATGTCGGGGAATAACAATGTACAGATGGGAAAGCCACTAAGTTCTAAATACCCAAAAATCAGATACAGTTCTTCAAATCTCACCACAGAAGACTAAGTTACAAACTGATACCCTGTTCACCAAGACAGAAGTCCGAGAAACAGTGAACAGCATGAAGAAGAACAAGGCGGCTGGACCAGACAGAATCTTTGCAGAGCACATCAAAGTCTCACTGGAATATCTAACAGAAGTTTGGATGGATATTTTCAATAAATGCCTTAGATCACAATCCACACCGATGCCCTGAAGAGCTTCTGTAGTAAAAACCTTGTATAACGGAAAAGGGGACAGAGAAGATCCCAACATGTACAGAGGTATAGCCCTGGAAATAACTCATTCAAAAATTTCTCAAAATTGTGTACAAAGAAATTAATGAAAATCACTGAAAGCCAAATCCCGGAGTGCCAGTTTGACTTTCGACATGGAAGAAGCATTCTGTTGATGTACATCGAGAATGCCACAAGAGGACAGAAAGGAAAATACTATGCAGTATTCATAGATTACAAGAAGGCTTTTGACAAGATAAATAGGCAAATACTAATGGAAAAACTTGAAAGCATGAACACCAAGAATCCCCACATCAACAGTGTGATTGCAAGCATATTGTCAAACAACCTAATACAAATCAAAGATGGAGTGACCTCAGCATATATAACACAGACAAATGGGCTACTACAAGGAGACCTTATCAACCTTCTGTTATTCAACATTGTCACTGTTGACATAGTTAAAATATTAGCAGCCTGCCACAAACAAATGAGATTATTTTAGTTAATTGATGGAAATTAATCATTTCTTTACACTAGCCGTATATAGGCTAAGGTGTTTGATAGAGTCAACATGAAAAATTCAATGCCATGGCCGGGATTTGAACTACAGATCTCCTGGTTTCCGTCCAGTCGCTCTAACCCATTGAACTACCATGGCCAACGTGCCGTCCTGACATTAAATTCTCCATTTGACTCGTATATTTCCCCTATACACGATTATGTATGCTCACCAAACAAGAAGGAACTACAAGTAGCACTTTAAAAGTTGCAAGAGTGGGTGGATGACAACAAATCTGTCATTAATGAAGCAAAGACGGTACACATGGTACTTTGCAAAGGAGGGAGAGTACACCCAAATAATGGTCTAAGGCTCTATGGACTTCACTGGTGATAGTAAATACCTACAAATACCTGGGAGTAATATTGCGACTGAGAATTTCATTGTTCGGGAAACATAATGCCGGTAGCACTGTATGGTATAGAAATAATATGGGAGAAGATGAGAAAGGCAACTTTAAAGGGCTGGAGAAAGTAAAAGCGAGGTATCTAAAGAAGGTGCTAGGTTTAGGAAAAACACCAAATCTTACATTTTAGAGGGACTACTTTCGGGAACCATTGCTTGCATTTTTAACCTTGGAGGTCCAACTGTCATTAGTTGTAGTTGCCTTCAGTCTTCTCTTTGGTGGAACAATAGACAATAGTCAGCTTGTGTTACGAGTTTTTACAGTTTATTACCCCATTTAATAATTTTGGATTTGGGTCAAGGTTATGGTTTTCATTCCAGAAGTGAGAGGCTACTGCTGACTTATCTTCCTGTTTCAGTTTAACACTTCATTTTGTTCTTTGATTCTCATCTCTAGGTTTCTTTTGGTTTACCACATGTAGGTGGTTTCAAAATTCTTACAGTTTATTTGGTATATTCCAGAACTAATGATGGATGGTATTTCATCTTTTGTTTTTCAATTTAACAAGTTTATTAATATCTATTTACAAAAACAATTTGTAGTAGGTTTTTAGTCCAACCTTCGAGGTTGAAAATGGATGCAACAGCTTCCTAAACTAGTCTCTCAATAATATAAAAATGTAAGTGACAAAGTGTTACAAACCTACTAAATAGTTTTTTCAAATTATTTTGATGTCACTATTACTTACATTCCTCCAATCACATATGAATATTTATTAGTGCCAAGATAATATTTTGTTTTCTAAAGATCTTTCTCAATTTGTTAAATGGTTTCTGGTGGTTTGTGGATGAATATGCTTGCCGCCTTAATGGCTTTGCTTAAATTTTCTTAAATACCAGACTTTTGTTGTATCCATTTTCTTCTGCTATGTGAAGTATGACTTTGTTCCTTATAGTATTCTACTTTATTGATGGTTATATTTACCAGTCTCTATATAAGACTGTTTTATTGCACGTTTATGTGTGATCAGGTTAAAGCTGTGTTATACTTACAGGAAGCCAACCCAGTTTGAAAATTCCATAAAAAAGTCACAGCTATAACCCAGTTACACATTAGGATGCAATAATAAGCAATTTTGCATACAGAATGGATAATATACCCAAGGATAAAGTAGTATACTACAAGGAACAAAATGCCATACTTCACATAACAGAAGAAAATGGATACAACAAAAGTCTAGTATTCAAGCAGATTAAAACAGCTAAGCTAATGAAGGCTTAAGAAGGCAAGCATATTCACCATGGAAAAACAAGTAACAGCACATTCAGGGCATTCACATACCATCAGCAAATTAAAAAATATCTTTATAAAACAAAATATTATCTTGACATAATACATAAATACTAAAAAAAAAACTATTTGTAGTTGGTTTTTTGATACTTCATCACTTACATTTTATATTTTTGCGGGACTAGTTTCGGAAGCCATCACCTCCATTATAAACCTCTTTCCAACTTATGATAATGGAGGCAATGGCTTTCAAAACTAGTCCCGCAAAAATATAAAATGTAAGTGATGAAGTATAAAAAAACCAACAACAAATAGTTTTTTCAATTCATTTTGACGTAACTGTTATTACATTCCTCATATCACCCATAAATAAATACTCATTAATAAAATTTTTAAATTGAAGCACGAGAGGAAATTCCACCGAACAATAAATCTAGAGTATACCAATAAATTAAGGATTGCAGAAAGTTCTATATAAGGGAAAGCAAAAGAAAGCTGAAAACAGATCCATAGAACCTTTTAGAAGTGTCAAATTGAAACAGGAACACAAGTCAGTAGTAGCATTTCAATTTTGGAACAAAAACCAGAACCTTGACCCAATTCCAAAATTATTAAAAGGCGGATAAGCCGTAAAAACTCGTAACATCTTAATATGGAAGTACAAAGACAGATTAATAAATTCTGAAATCTTACCAGTCAACAATTTAATAAAGGAGTTCTTTGTTCTTCCACTAGAGAGAAGACTGCAAGCAACTACAACCACCAACAGTCATACTTTTGAGGCTGAAAATGGAAGCAACTGATCTTGAAAGTAGTATCTCAAAAATGAAAAAGTAACATAGTATGAAAAAACCCAAGTATCAATGTTCTATTAATCAGGATGTCACTGTTACTAAACATAAGTTAATCTTCTATGTATTTATAATTTGCATGAGAAATCTATGCACTTGAATTAAAGACTTCTCTGGCAGCGTGCACTTCATAATGGAAAATTCTTGTTAGGCTAAACAGGTCCTTTACATTTACATTTGTTCAGTATCAAGCAATGCTTACATCACAGATAGAAGCAACACCACGTACTGTAAGAGAGAAACCAAACTTACTGTGTGTACAGCTCCACAGATTTGTGATCATCTTGGATGTAAAATGTGTTTGCAGTCTCTAGGTTATCACCCTCAAGCACTTGAATGCTTTCCATGAAAAATTTTGCTCTTAGTCTATAAGCAGGCCCAGTAATTCCACCAATTCCAACTCGGTTTGGAAGTAATCGAGGAGAGCACAACAGGAGCAAATCATTGAACTGTAAAAGTAGTGTTAAGTGAAATGTCAAAAAAATGCATCATGCATAACTCATTCACATCTATGCTCAAATTTTTCTCTAAACTAAAAGAAGAAATGTTCCATATGCAAAGAACTGGGAAGGAATGAAAGACAGGAAAAGGAAGAACAATCATAAACAATCAATCTATTTTCTCAAATACTTACATTACAACAAAAGTGAAGTGCAACACTGGACCAACCACCTTTATTTTAATTAACAAGACATGTTATAAATTACAGAACATTATTATATAGCTACTACAACCTGAATATTCATTGGCTGAGAAGAGAATACGCCACAAACCACCTTGAAATTCCTAAGACATGCCGATGCAATAACAAGGCCATATTACATTTTAAACCAGTTTCAATTGTAAGATATTGAAACAAACTAGATTCTGCAATGACCACCTTCAAGGTGGCCAAGCTCAATGAACGTATTGCTAACCCAAGCTTCAACAGAATCTTAGTCTTATGTATCATTATTAGGGCAGCGACACTGGAGCGTTGCGTGTGTTGGGAGGCACCTGGTATTGGACTGATTTCAATGGGAGGGTTGGGTACACCGTGCGTTGAGTCACAGTAATCGACACATGGAGTTCACGCAAACACAATGCCAAAGGTAAGGTTACGAACGTCCACAGGTTTACAAAAGTATATATTTGAGTATGGGGAACATGTTTTCTCAGTTTTTCATGAAAACCTTTATTGAAAAACTTGCAGTAAAACAATTGCTCATAGTAAACCGAGTAATGCGCTACGACATGTCAGTACAGCAACACATAAGCGTTGTGTTGCAAAATGTGAGAATACATCGCTACAACAAGACGCACTTCCATTACATCAAATGACATTTATTTCTACCAATATTCCTTTACATAAACTACAGGATACAAAGTTGCATGCTTTTTTAGAACTCTGACAAACCAATTCCACATCCTACGACTTTACATAAGTACTATGTACAAAAAATGTTATGATAAGTGCAGTGATGATATAAGAATGAACCTAAATAACCGCAACATGTGGGTTTCAATGGATGAAACAACAGATGTCGTTGGACAATTTTGGTAAATGTGGTTGATGGAGCACTGGACGCAGAAGGCCCCATTGGATCATATCTTCTAACAAGTGACATAGTGTTGCAAATTATTCTACTATAAGTGCAATATTTGACAATGCCATGAAAATACTATGACCATCAGGTGTGAAACATGATAGAGTATGACTGCAATACCATACCCTGGCACCTGTATAGCCATTTGGACACTAGATGCAACGTTAGTGACCTTTAACCCTTATTGCTGTAACCCAACCCTTTCTATTCTATAAGATATCCGCACGTTTCTGCCCCGATGTCACAGCCCTAATTATGAGGTAATTGCTACGGGTCATATCAAGTAAACTCTAGTTAGAACAAACATTATAGGCCTACTATCACACACTCCTTTACTCACCAGGTAGAGAGGCACAGAGCTTATGTTAATATTAGCTATAAACTTTAGAAATACTAAAACAGTTGCAAATGCATTAAATCATAAAACTTGAAATACATGAACAGTTAAATGCTCTTGTAGATATCTTAAATGACTTCATATACAAGGAAAGATACTACATGAGAATGAAAAGTTCAAACACTAAATACCAACAAAAGTTTTTGATACATAAATCTTGAACTTTAAATTAAAAAGTGCAGTATGAATGAGAGCCATAAATTCAAATACTCTTGTGGACTATATGTTTAAACCCCACTGGTCACACTTTTAGTGTGCTCAATAAGATGTAGTAGTACTGGTAAAATTTGTGCATTGCATTTTAATGTCAGAAATTCTCATTCCTAAACATTATGCAATACTGTCACAGCGTGCAATGGAGGTAATCCCAGAGACCCGCCGCCACCACCACCGCCACCACCACCACCACCACCACCACCACCAATAATAATAATAATATTATTATAATAATATTAATAATAATAATATTATTATAATAATATTAATAATAATAATATTATTATAATAATATTAATATAATAATATTAATAATAATAATAATAATATTATTATAATAATATTAATAATAATAATAATAATATTATTATAATAATATTAATAATAATAATAATATTATTATAATAATAATAATAATAATAATAATAATAATAATAATAATAATAATAATAATAATAATAATATTAATAATAATAATAATAATATTAATAATAATAATAATAATAATAATAATATTAATAATAATAATATTAATAATAATAATAATAATATTAATAATAATAATATTAATAATAATAATAATATTATTAATAATAATAATAATATATTAATAATAATAATATATTAATAATAATAATAATATATTAATAATAATAATAATAATAATAATAATAATAATAATAATAATATTAATAATAATAATAATAATAATAATAATAATATAATAATAATAATAATAATAATAATAATAATAATAATAATATATTATTAATAATAATATATTAATAATAATAATATATTAATAATAATAATAATAATAATAATATATTATTAATAATAATATATTAATAATAATAATATATTAATAATAATAATATATTATTAATAATAATATATTATTAATAATAATATATTAATAATAATAATATATTAATAATAATAATATATTAATAATAATAATATATTAATAATAATATATTAATAATAATAATATATTAATAATAATAATATATTATTAATAATAATATATTATTAATAATAATATATTAATAATAATAATATATTATTAATAATAATATATTAATAATAATAATATATTATTAATAATAATATATTAATAATAATATATTAATAATAATAATAATAATAATAATATATTAATAATAATAATAATATATTAATAATAATAATAATATATTAATAATAATAATAATATATTAATAATAATAATAATATATTAATAATAATAATATATTAATAATAATAATATATTAATAATAATAATAATATATTAATAATAATAATAATAATATATTAATAATAATAATAATATATTAATAATAATAATAATAATAATATATTAATAATAATAATATATTATTAATAATAATATATTAATAATAATAATAATATATTAATAATAATAATATATTATTAATAATAATATATTAATAATAATATATTAATAATAATAATAATATATTAATAATAATAATATATTATTAATAATAATATATTAATAATAATAATAATAATAATAATAATAATAATAATAATAATAATAATAATAATAATAATAATAATAATAATAATAATAATAATAATAATAATAATAATAATAATAATAATAATAATAATAATAATAATAATTTATTGGTCCAGTAAATCATTTGTACACTGCACAGTTGACATTGCACAAGTCATATACTTAATACTACTTACACTGGTTATAATTCATCTAAATTATACAAACACTTATTAATTATGAAATACTCTTTTGGCTTATACAAGGGGCGTCCAGAAAGTAAGTTCTGTTTCAATTTATCTCCGCTGCAGCGCTACTATCGCAGTTCCGCACATGCGCGGTAGACGCTCTGTGTCAAGGAGAAGAAACGTGCGCCATTGTGAGATCGCTGTCAGCCACGTACGCTTTGTTGTGCTTGTTTACAATGTCGGTGTTGATTGAAAATCCCGCGGCTTGTGAAATCAGATCTGTGATTCGTTTTCTGAATGCTAGGAAAGTGAAACCAATACAGAATAAGCGCTGAGGAATTCTGTCAAAAGGTGTTGTGTTTCTTCACGACAACGCACGACTACACACTGCAAAGGCGAGGAAAAACGTCCTACAGGGATTTGGCTGGAACGTGTTTGACCACCCCCCGTACAGCCCTGACCTCGCTCCTAGCGACTTTCATCTGTTTTTGCATCTCAAATCTTTCTTTGGCGGTCAGCACTTCAACAATAACGATGAACTGAAAGAAAATGTTTCCAACTGGTTGAAGACACAGGCGGCAGATTTCTATGAAGAAGGTACACAAAAAGTTGTGTCTCGCAATGACAAATGCCTTCAAAATTTCGGCAGTTATGTAGAAAAGTAGTTTAAGAGTTGTAGAATTTTTTGCAATAAATAATTTTTCTGTATCTGTACATAATTTCATTTTATTACCAAACAGAACTTACTTTCTGGACGTACCTCGTATTTAAAATGTGTCTTTGAGGTGTTAACCAAAAGTTTTAGAGCTACTGGTAATCTATTAAACAGAATTGTCCCTCTTGTATCAACATCCTTTTCCATAACATTTTCAATATATTAGTAAAAGAAATTAAATAGCACCTGCTTTAATATGTATTGCCTGACAAAAATTACAAACTTAGAAACCAGAAAGATTGTATACCACAGCTCCTCTCACTCCATAATGGCATATGGCATTATACTATGGGGAGCAGCGACAGGTTGGGATAAGATATTTAAAATACAAAAGAAAATTATCTGTATTATGACCCGTGTCAGTCCCAAATTTTCCTGCAGAAGTTTATTTAAAAAACTAAACATACTCACCCTGCTTTCTCAATATATCTATGAATTAGTTAAGCACATATGAAAATTTCGACAAACACTACCTAAATCAGAATGTACATAATCATGGGACTAGAATACAAAATTGCCTTAAAGTACCAGCTCATAGACTTGCCCTATTTGAAAAAAGCCCATTCTATGCTGGTATAAAGATTTATAATGTACTGCCACAAGAGTATCTAGAAATTAAAAACAAAAATGTGTTTCTTAGTACACCTAAAAAGGTTCTCGCTGACAAAGCTTATTATTCAGTAAAGGAATATATGGAAGACAAGTTTCTAGGACCACTAAGCTGTATAATAGATATGTATAGTACAAGTATTAAAACACAGGGAAATATGTAAAAATAATTGTATATAAAATATTTGTAAATACCTGTACATATTTTAGTTAATTGATGGAAATTGATCATTTCTCCACACTAGCCGTATATAGGCTAAGATTTTTGATAGATAAGAGTCAACATGAAAAATTGAATGCCATAGCCGGGATTTGAACCACGGATCTCCTGGTTTCTGTCCAGTCGCTCTTAACCTTTAAGCTACCATGGCCAATGTGCTGTCCTGACTCGTATATTTCCCTGGTAGACCACTAGGAGTTCTCGCATCCGAGATACACCATTTATGGTGACTTACTATCGTAAGTACTTAAGGCCCAGGCTTCATCATTTAACTCTTATTATTTTAGTTAATTGATGGAAATCAATCATTTCTCCACACCAGCCATATATAGGCTAAGGTTTTTGATAGATAGAGTCAACATGAAAAATTCAATGCCATGGCCGGGATTTGAACCACGTATCTCCTGGTTTTCGTCCGGTCGCTCTTAACCTTTAAGCTACCATGGCCAATGTGTCGTCCTGACATTAAATTCTCCAGTTGACTCGTATAATAAGAGTTAAATGATGAAGCCTGGGCCTTAAGTACTTACGATAGTAAGTCGCCACAAACGGTGTATCTCGGATGTAAGAGCCCCTAGTGGTCTACCGGGGAAATATACGAGTCAACTGGAGAATTTAATGTCAGGACAGCACATTGGCCATGGTAGCTTAAAGGTTAAGAGCGACTGGACGGAAACCAGGAGATCCGTGGTTCAAATCCCAGCCATGGCATTGAATTTTTCAAGATGACTATCTACCTGTGCACATGTTGGTAAACCATAATATTTGACGAGTCTCCAGTTTACTGGGCATTTGCCCAAATATGTAAATGTATGGGACGAATAAAGTATCGTATCTTATCTTATCATGAAACTTGTATTTGATCTACAGAGGTTAGTTATTTCTTGTATTATGGTTCTGTACTTGACTGTTTCTTATTAATGGTTTTGTTATATACAGTATGGTTCTATAAACATACAGAGAATAAATGGAACGCAGGGGCGGGCTATGTTTTACTGCACAGGTACTGTATAACACTGTTCCAATACAATCTAGAAGTTACTGGCTGCACTGGACAGGTACATAAAGCTGATACAAGGCCTAATAGTAGCACTACTGAGAGTTTTAAAGTTTGTATATGCTTCCAGCTTTGAGTGTCACCAATAAGTGAAGCTTCATGGGGAGGAATCAGCAAGTAGTGGAACAGGCAGCGAAGCAGTTAACGTGCAAATATCAGAGTTGCTGTGATCAGAATGGGCATGCAGTTCCATATAAGAGATGAACCTGTGTGTACAGAGCGATTACTAGCAGCAAAAGTGGTGCCTGATGAAGAGAAAAAGGAACAATAAAGAGACATGAAGTTACACAAATAAAAATATTTGTTACTTATAATCCACTTATCTTAAGAAGTTGATGTTAAAACTTCTTTCTTCTTTTTTCAAATCGATTTCGAAGGCATTTTGCATTCGTCATCAGAATGACGCAGAATGACCACCATCCCCTCGAGTGCCACTGCGCGCCGTCAGCCGGCAGATGGACGACAGCCTCATCACGGATGGTTGGGTGAGAGGGAGGCCGTGCCGCGTGCTGGTGGACAGCGGGGAAGCTGTGACCACACTTAGACCTGATATAGCCAAGGGTTTGCCATCCAGGAAGCCGAGCCGACCATACAGCTGATGACGGCATCGGGCGACACCTTGCCTGTGGAGAAGGAGGTCCTGCTGAAGCTGACCTTGGGATGGAGTGCCGTGCATCTGTGGGTGTTCGTCGCGAAAGTCGCTGAGGAGCTGATTCTGGGACTCAATGTCCTCAGAACCAACAAGGCGACGGTTGAAGTCAGCAGGCAGGTCCTGCGGCTCAACGGAGGTCATACTCCGTCAACCCGAACAGCACCTTGGAATCTGCAGCGTTGTCTTGAAGGAAGACATGGTTGTCCCCGCGAGAAGAGAGGTGGTGGTGACGGCGCGACTGGAAGGCCAGCAGCATGATGCTGGAAAGACGCCTGTACACGGACTATGTGCAGCCAGGGCTTTGTTGCCGTGCCGAGAGGAGGTGCCCGACGGACACCGATCACGACGTCCAGGCCGGGACGGATTTGGGAACGTGCAAGCCCGTGGTAAGCGTAACAGCAACCGACAAGACACAGGAGCTGGTGCCGACGCAACACCTGGGACCCCGGCTAGAAGACCTACTGGAGAGAGCGGCCGACCACCTGACCGCACAGCAGCTAGAGAAAATTCGACAACTGCTAGAACGGTACCAGCGCGTCTTTAGCCAAGGTAACAGTGACTACGGCCGCACGGACAAAGTGCTTCACCGCATTGACACAGGGGATGCCTGGCCTATTCGGCAACCAACTAGATGCGTTCTGCTGGCGAAGCAAGGGGCGGTACGTGACATGCTGGAGAACATGAGATACAGGGGAGTGATTGAAGAGTCTGACAGCCCTTAGTGTTCCCCTTTACTCTTGTTGACAAAGAAGAACGGCGAGCTACGCTTCTGCGTGGACTACAGGAGGCTGAACGCAGTCTCCCGGAAGGACTGTTTCCCTTTACCCCGGCCTTACGTGTGGACAGACGATGCCGAAGACGCTTTCCAGCACCTGAAGAAGACCCTGTGCAGTGCTCCAATTTTGAGATTTCCACAACCAGGTGGCGCCTTCGTTGTAGACACCGACGCCAGCGACCACTGTATTGGAAGCGTCCTATCCCAAGTTCAGGAAGTCCATAGCCTACTACAGCAAGACGCTATCTAAGGCAAAGAAGAACTTATGCGTCACCCGTCGAGAATTGTGGTGGTAGTAAAGACATTGGAGCACTTCCACAAGTAGCTGTACGGTCAGCCATTCAACCTGAGGACTGACCATTCCGCCCTAACCTGGCTATTGAGCTTTAAGAACCTGGAAGGCCAGACAGCATGTTGGGTCCAGAGGCTGCAGGAGTACGACTTCACCTCGGAACATCGCAGAGGGAAGAGCCACGGTAACGCAGACGCTATGTCCCGAAGACCCTGTCCAGAGGAGTGCGGCCAATGGACGAGAGTGGAAGAGAAGGAGCGTGCTGCAGCTGTCCGAGTAGTCACGGCAGTGCCTGCGGATGGCTGGGATAGCGCAGGCCTGAGGAGGGAGCAGCTGGCGGACGCAGACTTGGGGCCACTCTTGAGGGAAGTGGAGGCAGGGACACGGCCAACCTGGGAGGACATCGCACCGAGGAGCGCCACATACAAGTCGTATTGGACCGAATGGGACTCGCTGAAGATCAGAGAGGGCGTGCTGTTGTACTTCAGGAGGACACCTGGGAGAGAACCGAACGATTGATAAACTACGGCAGCGGTTCTACTGGCTGAGACTCCGAGCAGACGCTGAGAGATGGTGCCGTCAGTGTCAAGTGTGTGCAGCGAGTCGCGGCCCCCAAACTAGAAGCCGGGGTCGCATGCAGCAGTACAACGTCCGAGCGCCATTCGAAGGGGTCGCCATTGACATAACTGGACCGTTCCCAGTGTCCCACCGAGGCAACAAGTACCTGATGGCTGTCGTGGACTACTTCACCACGTGGCCGGAGGTGTATGTCATCCCGAACCAAGAGGAAAAGATGATCACAGAGTGCCTCGGGAGCAAGTGTTCTGCCGATTTGGGGTGCCGTTAGAGCTCCACAGTGACCAGGGCACCAATTTTGAGTCCAACCTGATTGAGGCAGTAGAAAGACTTGGGGTGAATAAGACCCGCACAACACGTCTACATCCCCAGTCAGATGGCATGGTCGAAAGGTACATCAAGACCTTAGAGGAACACTTGAGGAAGGTCGTGGCCAGCCATCAGCGAGACTGGGACGTCAAGGTGCCACTGTTCTTGCTGGCCTACCACTCGTCAACACACGACACCACGGAGATGATGCCAGCCAGCTTAATGTTCGGCTGAGAGTTACGTCTCCCTTGTGACCTGGCTTGTGGGAGCCCTCCGGAAGCGAAACAGCCAGCAACCGAGTATGTGGAGAACCTGGTGGACCACCTCCACGACATGCATGAGATGGCTCGCCAGAACATCCAGAAGGCGAGCGACTGCATGAAGACCCGATAAGACAGGCAAGTCAACAGCCAAGGGTTCCAGCAAGGTGACCTGGTCTGGTTGCACCACCCTATCCGAACCAAGGGACGCTGCTCGAAGCTTCAACAGCCGTGGCAAGGACCGTACCGTGTGGTAAAGAGGATTAATGACGTGGTGTACCGCATCCAGAAAGTGCCCCGAGGAAAGATGTTGGTGGTGCATCTGGTTTCGTCTGGCCCGCTACGATGGTGCTGTTTGCAGTGTCACCTGATCGTACGACAAGATCAGCTGGCAGGAGGACAGGGGACAGTTGGTAGCAAGGCCACCCCTACTCGTGTGACGAATGGTGTTGGCTGTGGGAGTGGAGAGAGAGAGGAGCCGAGAAATGTCAGAACTGGTCCGTGCCATTGTGAGGGACCATAACCCACCTGAGCAGTCGGGAAAATTACAGTACCGATGGCAAATGGATATAAGGGGCGCCTGTTCGAGGCGAGAGTCAGTTAGTTCTTGGTGAGCAGCCGTGAAGAGCGCAATGCTAGTGAACGGACCGGAAGATAGCGTACGTGTATCAGAGGAGCTTTTAGTCAGTTCTAGAGAGAGTTGTACGGCAAGGTGCCGAGTAGCGAGTGTTACGTAATTGTGAGTGATACGTGATCCTGCTGTGATTTGTAAGTGTACCAACTGTAATTCAGTGGAAATAAAGAACATTTTGAGTTTGTGCAACTGGACTTTTAATTTCACGAATCCACAAAGTCACAATATGAAGCCAATACCTGTTCATCATAACAATACTTTCCCAATCAGAAAGACCTTAATAACCTGATTCAGCAAGCTGAAGTTAATCATTTCTTCTACTAGCCATATATAAAATAAGGTTTTTGATAGAGTCAACATGAAAAATTCAATGGCATAGCCAGGATTTGAACCACAGATCTCCTGGTTTCCGTCTAGTCACTCTTACCCATTGAGCTACCATGGCAAACGTGCCACCAAATGGAAAAGAGGTATCAAGGCAAGTGGAGTTCCAAGTGGCTGACTACTGTTGAACCAGGAAGAGAGACATTCCAGATGCAAAATATGCCCGAAAAATCTAGGTAAGTCAGAATGGGTAGATATAATTGAGTTAAATACCTAGTTACAGATTTTTTTTAGAGTATTATAAAAATTCAAATAAATATCACACAAAACTCCTGCCCGATGGGGAAAAACTAAAACCATATTTGAATTCAGCATGACAAATACTTCTAGAAAATGTTAGTTTAATTCCTGTTAAAGAAAAAAAGTTCATTTTTGTAGACTAGTGTAATCTTGTGTTAAGTACATCATCTTGACAGCTATAACATTGATTGAGTGAATGAATGTTTAATAGAGAGTAATGGATTAAGGATTTTCACCAAGTTGTAAAGCTGAATCAAACTTAAAAACTCGCCACAATAGGAAGTCAAACCATGGATCTCTTTGGTTCTCCATGCTGTTGTTCTATGGGCATTTAATATTTTCATCCGGTTCCAACACCCCACTAAACCTTCAAAATAATTACAAAGACTTCAGAGTCTAGCAGTATTCATCAAAAGTAAGAGACATATTTTTATATTAAATATCAATAATGTTTTAAAAAATAACAGAACATCATTTTCCAAATACTTTATAATCATTCATTACTTTACACTACTTCTCCACATAGTCAGTGCCAATATTTAGGTTTCTGCAACAATGGGAAACCAGTTTTTTAATAACGGTGGCACTCCACTTTCTAAAATACTTTTTTATTCTATATACAGTTTTTGTATGTTCTTCTCAAAGAATGACACTGCCTGTGATGAAGTTAAGTCTGCACTTCTTGTTCGCCACCGTCACCATCAAAATAATTTATATCCAACAACTTGTTCCAGTGAAGAAACAGAAGAAAATTACTTGGTACCAAATCTTCAATGTAGGGAGAGTGGTCAAAATGTTCCCACCAAATGATGTGATGCGTGTGTATGTAGCCAAGCATTGTCATTTTGTTTTGTATTGCATGATAGAGCTTTCAGTGTCTCAGAATGTTGTCACATCACTGGACAAAAATTCAACCGGCAAACAGGAGAAATGGTTGACTGGTGCTAGTGGAATGTTGGCCCATGGATGGTAAGTGAATTTTTTGAAAATCATATTAGTTTCTGTAGCTGAGAGGGTTTGTGGTTTCCTTTAGTAGCTTCTTCTTTTTTGCTAAGTTCACTTTTCTGTCTACTAATGATTTGGCAAAGTTATTTTTTTGTGCTATTTCAATTATTTTGTTGTATTCTGTTTTGTATTCTTCTGTTGTGAGAGGGATGTTTACCAGTCTGTGTGCTAAACTATTGAAGATTGCCTGTTTGTGGGATCTTGGGTTGTAGCCATTAGCTTTTATGTAGTTGTCTGTCTGTGTTGGTTTTCTGTAAATGCCAAAGTTTAGTCTGTTTTTATTCCTCATTATTTTTAGATCCAAAAATGGTAAATACTCGTCTTTTTCTATTTCTACAGTGAACTTGGTGCTTTTTTCTTGGCTATTTAAAAGTTTTAGTGCATCACTGATGTGTTTTTTTTTTTTTGGTACTATTGCAAAGATGTCATCTACATATTGTTGCCAGAGTTTGAACATCCAAGGGAAACCTTTGTTGATCCTTATTTCTAATGCATTCATGTACAGATCGGCCTTACCATGGATGGTAAGTGAATTTTTTGAAAATCATATTAATTTCTGTAGCTGAGAGGGTTGTGGTTTTCTTTATTAGCTGCTTCTTCTTTGCTAAGTTCACGTTTTTGTCTACTAATGATTTGGGAAAGTCATTTTTTTGTGCTATTTCAATAATTTTGTTGTATTCTGTTTTGTATTCTTCCGTTGTGAGAGGGATGTTGACCAGTCTGTGTGCTAAACTATTGAAGATTGCCTGTTTGTGGGATCTTGGGTTGTAGCCATTAACTTTTATGTTGTTAATACAAAATTGAATCGAGAATATATTGACACATTGCTTCACTCCCACTGTTTATTCACAGGACATGTTTCAAGAGCTCTTGCTCCTATCCTCAGCTGATACTCGACTCAAGAGACAATGGAGAATTTAATGTATTTTCAATATATTCTCGATTCAATTTTGTATTAATTTGTGCTTCATTGTCCCTACGCTTCTTTCAAGTTTATACTTTTATGTTGTTGTCTGTCTGTGTTGGTTTCTGTAGATGCCAAAGTTTAGTCTGTTTTTATTTCTCATTATTTTTAGATCCAAAAATGGTAAATACTCGTCTTTTTCTATTTCTACAATGAACTTGATGCTTTTTTCTTGGATATTTAAAAGTTTTAGTGCATCACTGATGTGTGGTTTTTTTTTTTTTTTTTTTTTTGGTACTATTGCAAAGATGTCATCTACATATGGTTGCCAGATTTTGAACATCCAAGGGAACATTTGTTGATCCTTATTTCTAATGCACTCATGTACAAGTCAGCCAGGAAGAGTGATAGGGGGTTGCCCATTGCTAAACCTGAAGTTTGGTGGAAATATTTTGTTTGAAACTGGAAGAAATCTTGTTCTATGCATATTTTGGTTAGTTTGATGTAATCTGAAATTTCAGGTGATTTATTATAACACTGTTTTCAACACTTCCAAGAAAGGAACTAAATGTACATTCAATGAAAGATTGTAATTTTCAATAGAATAGTGTGTTCATCTTACAGTTGTAATCATTTCAATATGTTACTTCAATATATTGTGTCAATATGTCTCTATTTCAAGTCAATTTTTTTTTCCCCTTCATATGTGAAAGTGTGTTGCAATACACTTCATTATTAAGTGTTATGTATCAATTGTTTTGTCTTGGAGCAAAAATGTGAATACTAGTAAGGGAGGTATACGAGTCAAATGGAGAATTTAATGTCAGGACGGCACATTGGCCTGGCCATGGTAGCTCAATGGGTTAGAGCGACTGGACGGAAACCAGGAGATCCGTGGTTCAAATCCCGGCCATGGCATTGAATTTTTCATGTTGACTATCGAAAACCTTAGCCTATATACGGCTAGTGTGAAGAAATTATTAATTTCCATCAATTAATTAAAATAATAAGAGTTAAATGATGAAGCCTGGGACTCAAGTACTTACAATAGTAAGTCGCCACAAAGGGTGTATCTCGCATGCGAGAGCCCCTAGTGGTCTACCAGGGAAATATACGAGTCAAATGGAGAATTTAATGTTAGGACGGCACATTGGCCATGGTAGCTCAATGGGTTAGAGCGACTGGACGGAAACCAGGAGATCCGTGGTTCAAATCCCGGCCATGGCATTGAATTTTTCATGTTGACTATCAAAAACCATAGCCTATATACGGCTAGTATGAAGAAATGATTAATTTCCATCAATTAACTAAAACCAGTAAGCTTGCTTGTAATTGCTAAAATGTCAAATTTTTGTAAGTGAAATCTAGATAGTGCGCACTAAATTTTTCAAGGGTACCCTTAATTAGGTTTATTTGTGGCCACACACATAGTTTTGATATTGTTAATATGTGCACATACATATTTGTGTTCTGTATTGTAATTTTAGGTTCATTTATTCAAAAAACTTTGATCTTTGATGTATTGTACTTGTAATCACAGCTTATTTTTCAATGTTTTGTATGTTACTTCAAACACTTCATTGTCTCTGATGCTCTTGTACAATTGTTCCAGTTTTGGTTACTTGAGTCTGATAAGGAGACCCAGTGCACTGTACATCGAGCTGCTATTGACAGCAACCACAACCCCTAAGCTGTCCGGCATGCTCGCCAGCAACCTGTGTATCAAGTAGGGCCATAGTCTACAGCATACTCACAATCGTTGGGTGGGGAAGGTGTTTTTCCCTCACCACAGGTTCCAGTGGACACATACAAAAAGTGTTAGCTAAGTAAGGGCCGACATCAGCTTACGTGCCATAATCATGTGTGGGAAATGGTTCCCCTCATTACAACAGACTAATTGTGCATACCAGCAAGAAACAGACATCTACAGTGAGTAGTGCTTCAAAGAACAAAAACAACTTGGGTGTTGCATATAACTCAGTGGGGTCGTGTTAAGACAGTGATTTTTTTCAAAGTATAAACTTGGAAGAAGCGTAGGGACAGTGAAGCACAAATTAGTACAAAAGTGAATCGAGAAGATATTGACACATTGCTTCACTCACACTGTTTATTCACAGGACATGTTTCAAGAGCTTTTGCTCCTATCATCAGCTGATACTCGACTAGTGCATGAACAACAGTTTCAACCCAAAACAACACCAACATGCCATTTTCAACAGTTTAATCTTTCAGATGATCAACTTTCCACTAAACAGAGAAGATTATCAAGAAGAATACCTACACATAAAAAAAGTAGCTATATCCAACGGTTTCAACCCAAATTTAGTAGACAAAACAGTTAACAGACTCAACAAAGCTAAAAAAATAAAAGAAACCACCACCCTAGAACCTACAGGAGAAAAAGAGAAAAAACTTTTTAAAAAATTCACCTTCCACCCATCAGCCTATAACAAATTCCAAAAAATCTTCTCAAAACACAACATAACTCTTGCACCTCAAAATAGGTTTAATATCAGAAATTTGTTAAAAGGCCCTCCCAAAAATTCAATCACTACCAAAGAAAAACCAGGAATCTATGAGATCAAATGTGAAACTTGCCCTAAAATTTATATAGGAAAAACAAAAAGAAATATAAACATCAGAACTAAAGAACATCTAAGAAACATTAAAAATGGTGAAACAGAAAAATCAGCAGTGGCTTTTCATTTTTTGAATACTAGACGTGACATCAGATTGGAAGCATCTCTAATAAAATTTGTTAATCACCCCATAGACCTTTCCGTATGGGAAAAAATCTTCATCAACAAAAATCGTCATAGAGTCATGAATTTTGAAACTCCACCACCGGACATCTTTGACAAGTACATCACGCCATCTATTGACAAAACGGAGAAAGAGGAAACCACTACAACATGCACTAGTCGAGTATCAGCTGACAATAGGAGCAAGAGCTCTTGAAACATGTCCTGTGAATAAACAGTGTGAGTGAAGCAATGTGTCAATATCTTCTCGATTCACTTTTGTAGTGATTTTTTTACTTGTGCCTAAACTATCAAACTAAAAGTTTTGCACTGGGGACTCCAGCATTATAAGCAATTAGTGTTATTAATTTATAGATGATTCGTATTTATTACACACAATTACAAAATACACAATTAGTATTATTTTTTTTTTAAATCTACTGCGATCTCCTGTTCAGTTATGCACAATTTTTACATTTAAAAATTTATATGAACCAGCTAATGGACATAAAAACAATAATTCAAATCTTAAACTTAGATTCAAGAAGGTGGTATAATTTTTCATATTCTTTCAGAGACAACACAGATTTTCAATGAATTTGCATATCTTGTATTGTGAACAAAACAAACTTTTTGAAAAACAAGAGGAAAAATTGTAATGTAATGTAACACTTTCCAGATTAATGTAAAATTGTTATGAGATCAATGTAAACAGTGATCTTCGAGGAAGTGAGGGAGATATGTCACAAGTGACTGTATTAATTAATTCAAATAATAGCTCATGTGACTTCAGTAGTATGTGTGATGTCACACCCCCCACTCCTCCAGCTCTGATATAACTGAATATAAAGTATGAATCTCATTCTCTTTTGTGTGTAGGTCTCGGACTTGCCAGGGCGTGATGCCCTGGCTCTGTGAGGTAACGGCCGCTATGGCCACCTATGTAATTAAATAGTTTAGTAATATTCTTATTAAGTGAATTGTAATGTTAATTAATGTCCCTCCTATCTTTTGTAGTTCTTTTGTAATCAAATAGAAAAGCTCAACCTCTCGTAAAGCATGCATTTCCTACCCTGAGTGTACAATCTGGCCATGTGCTCCTTAGCTTTTACAATCCATAGTTAGGTCGTCACAATATCTTGTGGTGAAATCCGTGTATGGAGAGTCATGTTGTAACGTGGCACTTCGTGTTGCACTCTCTAGCCCATCTGTTGTCCACCATCGCTGGTGAGGTGTAGAAGTCGAGGACGACTTCACTTTTCTTCCTTTCCCTGATGTCTACTAGGGCCCTGCTTGCTTCTGTTGATTGTAGATACAATTCTGCTCCTATGTCTTCTATGAAGTACGTCTCCCTCATCATTTCATACACCATCTGGGATGGCGCTGTTTTTTCAACTCGGGTAATACTCTTCATGAACATTGCTTTTATTCTTTCTATTCTGATCAGGTCTCTGATCTTCAGCTTTTCCCACACAATCTCAATTCTGTATGTTATCACTGGCGCTACTGTGTCTTGAATAGTCTCATCACCATGCAAGTTGATAAGTTTGCTATATTGTAGGAGGCCCCGATTGCTGCTGCTGCTCATTCCTGAATGTGTATACCAAAGGACACCGCTGTTGTCTGTAGTGTTATTCCCAGATATTTCTAATTTCTTACTTTTTGCAGTGACTTCTTGTATAGTGATTAATAACTTGAAGCTTTCCCGGCGTTGATTATTGATGATAGTTTCTCAGGCTAACAGCCAGGTCAGATTAGGGTAACTACCCTAATCAGAATTTACCAAAGTCATACAGGAAATCCAGGTAACTACCTCAGACATACTGGTTAGTTTCGATGTAGAATCTCTCTTCACTAAAGTGCCCCTCCAAGAGACATTAGAATTGTTGAAACCCCACTTTGATGACAAGATGATCAGCTTATTCCACCATGCTTTAACTTCAACGTACTTCCGGTTTAATGGCACCTATTACGAACAAGTGGATGGTGTTGCTATGGGTTCTCCATTATCTCCGGCTATAGCCAATTTCTACATGCAGGAATTTGAACATGTGGCACTCAAGACTGCACCCCTAGTTCCTACTCATTTCTTCCGTTATGTAGACGATACTTTTGTGGTATGGCCACACGGAAAAGATGCCCTGACAGCTTTCCACGAATTTCTCAACAGCATCCATCCCAACATTAAGTTTACCATGGAAATTGAACACCCGGACGGCTTACCTTTCTTGGATTTACTTATTTATAGAAAAAACGATGGTCACCTGGGTCATAAGGTGTATAGGAAACCAACCCACACTGATCTTTACCTTAATAGCACCAGCTGTCATCACCCGGCACAAAAGCAGACAGTCCTCTCAACACTCATACATCGAGCGATTGCTATCTCTGATCTCGAAAATCTACCTCAAGAAATAAAACACCTGCGTACAGTTTTCAGGCAGAGCCAATACACTAACCAGGAAATAAACAGAAATTTTAAGAAAATGCACTCCAAACGCAACCGTGAACCCAACACAAAGAAAGAACACGCAGGCTTAGCAGTCATCCCTTATTGTGGCGCCCTGTCGGGAAAAATTGGCAGATTGCTCATGAAATATCAAATAAAAACTGTATTCAAACCCCCCAACCAAAATAAAACAGTATTTAGGTTCTGCTAAAGATAATTTAGGTCTTCGTGCACCAGGCATTTATGAAATCCCATGCAGTTGCGGCAAAGTTTACATAGGACAAACAGGTAGAACAGTAGAAGATCGCATCAAAGAACATCAACGTTGTATTAGACTAGGATACCCAGAAAAATCTGCAGTGGCTGAGCACACATATAATACAAATCATAAAATCAAATTCGACTCTACAAAAATACCTGAAAAGTCCTCTAGGTACTACGATAGAGTGGTTAAAGAAGCCCTATACATTAAAGCGAATAAAAACAACTTCAACAGGGAAGAAGGTCTTCAAATCTGCAAAGCATGGACATCAGTCATTCAGCATATCTCTCCTCCACAGTGCAAAGAAGCATCGGCAATCACCTGATTGGTTCCGCACGTTTCTCCATCGGCCGGAGCTCGGCCAATGGGAAGAAAGTAGGCGGTTCTTATCGGCTGCGCGTCAGGTATAAATATCGCAACATCAGTAGCCTAGATTCAGTTCCCCTGAGGATGGCGGCAGAGTTAGTCGCTGAAAGCTTGGGTAGTTACCCTAATCTGACCTGGCTGTTAGCCCGAGAAACTATCATCAATTCTTGTATAGTGTTATATTGTCTGTAGGCGTTGACTTCCCTCCATTTCTGAAGGTCACCTGTACTGTCTTTTCTTTGTTTATCTGTAGGCTGTTTTCCTCCACCCGGGTTTAAAGTCTGTGTACTGCCCTTTGAGCATCCTCCTCTGTCACTCTGATCACAGTGTCGTCCAGTATAGGATCAACTCCATTTTCGATACTTCCTGTACTCTGCTGTTCACATCTGCTGTGTAAATGTTGAAAAGTGTGGGACTCATTGGATCCCTTTGCATGACTCCGTTTGTCTGTACTATGTCTTCACAGATTTCTATGTTGTTTACTCGGATTATGTCCCTCTGTAGACATGCTTCAGTTATTCTTGCTATTGGGTCTCTCTCGCCGATTTTCCGTTTTATTTTCTCGATCAGCTTTCGCCTGTTGATTGAGTCAAATGCCTTCTTGAAGTCAACAAAGACCGTGATATTTCCCTCCTTTGTGTCTCAGGGCGTCTTCTACCTGATCTATCAGATATTTCACTGCCTGGACCATACTCCTGCCTTTCATAAAACCAAATTGATTTTTGGAATGTGTCCACTGAAGGCTTCTAGTAATCTTTCATTTAGTATCCTCGTGAAAACTGAAGGATACGTTTTATAGTGCTACTCCTCTAAATGAGTCTAGTGATGTTCTGCTCCCTTTTCCTTTGTACAGTATCTTTACAGTCACTATGTTTCATCCCTCTGGTATTTTCCCAGTCTGCATACATTTGTTCATCAGGTCTTTCCACACTTCTTCCATCTTGCCGAGCAAGTCTTTTAGGTGTTCCATATATATTTTGTCTGGCCCTGCAGATTTCTTGTTTCTCCCTCCTAATATTGCTTTTCTAAGTTCATTCATTATTACTGTTTCCAGAGATGGTATGGGTTCTGCTGTTTCTATGTCATATGCTTGCTCCAGCCCTTCCTTATTTAGTATTTTCGAGAACTGGTGTTCCCAGTTCTGCACTTGAATTTCTCCCGTTGCGATTGAGGTCTTCTCTTTCAGTGCTATGAAGGGGTCTGATATTGCTTCCTTGGCTTGCTGCCTTCCTTCTTTTTCTGTATATTCTTTTTATTTTTTATAAGTGCTTTGTATTCTTTTCCTTTTTCTGCATATGTTAGATCTTCTGTATGTCTATAGTTTTGCTGCATGCAGCACCTGCAGAGTTGCTTTCCTTTCCTTGTAACACTCTTGGTCAAACCAAGCTTGTGCATGACTTCCTTCCTTTACTATTATGGCTTTTGTTATTATTTTGGTGGCTTTGGTTATTACTTCAAGTCTTTCTTCTTCTAGTAGGTTTCTGGCTTTCCCGATGTTTCTCCCATTTTACTCTATTTTTTCCCACTGTATGTTCCTGGTATATATATATATATATATTTATATTTGGTCCATCTGCTTCCTCCCTGTTTTGTGGGATTTCCATGCATAGTCATGTCATTATAGATGTGGTTACTTATGGGGGCTGCTGGTGAATTCCATAGGCCTTCTTGTTTAAATAGTTGAGCTTGTCTCCTCTAAAGAATAGTCGGTCGATGATGCTATGACCGTTCTGTGTGAATCAGGTTGGAATTCCTTTCTTGTTCACTATTCTGAAGCTTTTTTCTTCTAGTGTCTCGAGAAGAGTGTGTGTTTTGGTATTTTCCTTTTCTAACCTACAGTTAAAGTCTCTGACGAGTATTACTTTCCTTTTTGTTTTCGTCTGTTCTATGGCTGTAGATATTTTATCCATTATGTTTCCTATTGGTGTATTTGGCTGTACTTCCTATTATCGTGATCTCCGATGTGTTTACTGTGATCATGTTTTCCTCCTCTATGATTTGCTTAATATCTACCAGTTTCCCTTTCATGAAGACTGTGACTCCCCCTGCTGGTCTTCCTTCCATCAGGGTTGCTGGCATGTGTATGCCATAATAATCTTGCAGCTCCATAGGTTCCATAACAAAGGTCTCTGTCAGTATCCTAACATCCGTGTCGTTTATGGTCTCCTTTGGTATGTGGGGCATTGCATTTCTTATTCCCTCTATATTACATAACAGTAGACTTATTTCCATGTTAGGCCGAGGTTGCTTCTTCTTTGGCAATTGGGTGACATGTTTACTGAATTTCAAACCCACATTCTTCCTCCGGTCTCCCATCATACCTCCGAAAGCAAAATCTTCTGATCTTTATTCCTTGTGGCCAGATCTTTGGTTGGTTGTGGGCGACATGCTGTTCCCATTATTTCTTGTTTCCCTTGCTGTGCCTTTCTGGTGATTTCGGTTCTTTTCTTTGCATGTGCTGGTGCTTGTTTCATCTAATGTATTTTGTGTTGCCCTGTTTGTATGGTATATTTCTGTTGTAGTTTTGTTTTTTAGTCTTTGGTTAACTCTTTGCTCAATTTTTTGATATAGCTTGTTTTCTAAGAAGTCCATTATGTTTTCTAGTTATTCATTTATTACCTCAACGTTTATTGTTGCCTGGTTGGCTGCAGTGTTATTGCGTTTCTGGTCTTGTGTTGCTGGAGATGTAGGGTTTGCTGCATGTTGTATTATTCCTTGGTGGTTCTTGCTTGCACTTATATTCATGTGGCCGAGAAATGTCCTCATCATAAGAACTTTGTAGTCGGTTTATTGACACTTCTCACTTACTTTTTTTATATTACTGAGGGACTAGTTTCAAAGGCCACTGCCTCCATTTTCAACCTCTCTCCAACTAGAGAAGCTAGTAGGAAAACTGACTACAAATAGTTTCTTCAATTAATTTTGACATCACTGTTACTAAATTCCTCTAATCACGCATAATTTTATTTGTAGATTCATTGCAGTAATGTAATGGGTTAGTTTTCACTTCTTTGTAATTACTATCCTTCACTATCCTTCCATTCTCTTTGTGCATTCTGCTTTTTCCAAAATTACTCGTTTACTCCCCTTATCTGCTTTAGTGTATATGTCTGGTTTGCTATTAAGTGATGTGATCTGGATATAAAAATTGATTTTCTTTTCATTCTTAATTTTGTCTATTTTAAAGCATTTGTTTTTTTTTTACTATGTTTTTATTTTCTTCATTTAATCTTTTTGTAGCAATTTGGATGTCTGCTATGTAATCGTCTACTTGGTTGGAGTAATGCCACACTTGTTTTTAAGTATGTTCAACTTTGGCACTGTGAAGGTTTAGCTGTATAAGCTAACTACACTGAAAGTTGATTTATTTGCTTGAAATGTTAGGTTATGTTTTGTTTTCCTGGTTGCCTTTTATAAATTGTTGACTTATTTTTGCATAAATTTATGTTTATTTTTTAGTTATATAGTATACCAAATCAGTTGTAAGGATTGTGAAAAATGCTACATAAGGTAAACTAAAAGAAACCTAAAAACCACAGTTAATGAACATTTTAGAAACATCAAAATGAGACAGGAAGATAAGTCAGCAGTAGCGATTCACTTTTGGAATGAAAACCATGACATTGATCCGAATCAAAATTACTAAAAGGAGTGATAAACCAAAACAAACTCAACATAGGAGATTGTCTAAATGTGGAAAAATAAGGACAGAGTAATGAACTTTGCAATTACATCAGCCCTAATTTGATAAAGTAGTTCATAGTTCCATCACCAGAGAAAACACAGCAAACAACAACAAACCACAACAACAGACGATAGTCAGGCCTTTGAATTTTAAAACTGTAATTCCCATCTTTAAAAAAGGAGACAGAAATAATCTTGAAAATTATAGACCTATCTCACTCTTGTCTGTATTCTCAAAGATACTCGAACAAGTAATGTACAATAGAATGATATCTTTTCTTGAAAAATATGAAATATTCACCCCTTCTCAGTTTGGTTTCCAAAAGGGTAAGTCCACTATGAATGCATTACACTCGTTAGTAAATGATGTCCTTGAAGCAACCGATCACAATCAGCGAGATATTGGTATCTTTCTAGACCTGTCAAAGGCATTTGATACAGTTAACCGTAAGATATTACTGGACAAATTAGAAAAAGTCGGCATTAGAAGTATAGCCAATGTTTGGTTTGAGTCGTATCTCAGTCAAAGGAAGCAGTATGTCGAAGTAAATGATAAGCATTCTACTTCAGCACCTCTAAAAGATGGAGTTCCACAAGGGTCAATTCTGGGGCCCATTCTGTTCCTAATATATGTAAATGACCTGCCATCAAATCTCAAAGAAACACAAGTAACTCTGTTTGCAGATGATACTAATATAATACACAGGAATCGTAATCTCTGTACCCTAGAAAATGACATAAATCAAAAAAATATAATTCTACATGAATGGCTGGTACGAAATAAGCTCCATTTTAATATAGATAAGACAACTTTTATTAACTTCAGTCCTGGTAAAGTATCTAATGAACTGCAGATTTGCATTAATAATCACTCCATAAAGGAAGCTAAAGTAACTAAATTCTTAGGAGTGTGGATTGATTTGGAACTAAAATGGAATGCACATATTGATTATCTAGCAAATAAACTGTCCAAAATCTGTTATGCATTCAGAGTAGCAAGTAAAGTATGTACCATAAGCGTGCTAAAAGCTATGTACTTTAGATATGTTCACTCAATTCTAACCTATGGCATTCCGGTATGTGGGCATGTCCACAAATCTTTATGTCATCTTTAAATTACAAAAGAACATACTAAATATGATTAAGCAGGTACCTATAAGAACTATTTGAGTTTGATTTATGAGTTACTATGTTTACACTCTAACTTCACTTACTTGTTGTTGTATAATTGAAACGTTTTCAAGATCATTCGATCTCATCCTCAGCTGTTTGGTGACTAAATGAACCTTCTTCTTCTTCCACTACTACGGAGCTCCGATCACTCTGCCATCTGGTGTTAGGGGCACTAAGTTTTAATACTTCATTTAATGCCGGGATTTCAAAATTTATAACTTTATCACGGTTTTTGTTTATGAATATTTTTTCCCAAATATCCAATTCTATGGGTGTACTTAAAGCTTTTAACAGTTTAATGTTGTGGCCAATGTTGTGGTTTTCTGTCCAAAAATGGTGTGAAACTGCAGATTTTTCTGTTTGTTTCAACTTAATGTTCCTCTGGTGTTCTTTTTGCCTGGTTAACAAGTTTCTCTTAGTTTTTCCTATGTAGCTTTTTTCACAGGTTTCACAATTAATCTGATAAATTCCTGATTTCAAATTGTTGGGAATTGTATTTTTTAGTGGTTTATTTAGCAGGTTCCTCAGACTGAATTTGTTTTGGGGTGCTAGTTTTAAGTTTAGTCTTTTGAAGATTCGTTCAAATTTTCTAAAAGCCCATGGATGGTAGGTGAATTTTCTATATTGCCAATTTGTATTTTTAAGTGGTGTGAGAGTGGTATTTTTTGATATTATCTTCAGTTTTTCTTTTCTCTTCATCATGTTCCTTATGATGGCTGGGTTGAATCCATTTAATACCGCTATGTCTTATGTGTTGTTGCTCTTTCAAAAATTCATCCTTACTCAGTGGGATGTTGTATAGCCGGTGAATTAGACTTCTAAAGGCTGCTAGTTGATGTGAAACTGGGTTGTATTCATTTTTCTTTATGTAATTATCTATGTGTGTGGGCTTCCTGTATATTCCAAAATCTACACTATGACGATTTCTAGTTATCTTGAGGTCCAAAAAGGGTAGGGTGTGGTCTCTTTCTACTTCCATAGTGAATTGGATGTGATTATCTTGCAGGTTTAGTAATTTTAGAGAATCTTCTCCAAGTTTTTCCGGAATGATAGCAAAAACATCATCAACATATCTCCGCCAAAATTTATAAATCTGTGGGAAGGCCTTTACTATGTGTGTTTCAAAATAGCTCATGTATAGGTCTGCTAAAATAGGCGAAAGTGGGCTCCCCATAGCTAATCCTTTTGATTGTCTGTAGAATTTTTGGTTAAACATGAAGTAATTATTCCTTATGCATAAATCTGTAAGATTGATAATGTCATCTATTTCTCTGAAGAGAAGGTTCATTTAGTCACCAAACAGCTGAGGATGAGATCGAATGATCTTGAAAACGTTTCAATTATACAACAACAAGTAAGTGAAGTTAGAGTATAAACATAGTGACTCATAAATCAAACTCAAATATGAAGAATACTTCACTGTTAATAATGCTTCTGCTTTTAATATTTATGACCTATAAGAACGCCTAGTAGGATAGTATTTAAGGAATTAAACATTTTACCTCTCCCTTCCATATATATTCTGGAAACATTATGCTTCTTCCATAAAAATAGAAATCTCTTCAAAACAAATGACATGTATGACACACACAACACCAGATTATTAAATCACATACATATCACATTCTGTCGCACCAATAAGAGTCACAGTAGCATTACTCACCATGGGAGTAGCCTATAGAACACATTACCTGGACATTTCAAAGATCAGGTTTATAGCAAATTTAAATGTTCATTAACAAAAGCACTCTTAAAACATGTACCTTTTAGCATCCAGGAATTTAAAGACATAAATTTGTAATAACTTTGTAAATCAGCACAAAAGTGAATCGAGAAGAATCTTTTCGATTCACTTTTGTGCTAATTTGTGCTTCACTGTCCCTACGCTTCTTTCAAGCTTATACTTTGAACTTTGTAAATATTATTTCTTGTATAAGTTACTTCACATTGTACATACTGTTGTATATAGTATTATGTTATATAATTATGTAGTATTACTGACGAAGCTATGATTTATGTATAAATCAAAAGGTGAATAAAGTATCTTATCTTATCTTAAGAACTTCTGAAAATTTTCTCTCTCAAAAAAAAATGTAAGTGACAGTATTACAAACTGATTACAAATAGTTTTTTTAATTAAGACTTTTGATACTAAATATTTCTATTTTGAGTGATGATGTGATCTATTTAGAAAGTAACATTACACACAGCTTCTTGATTTACAGAAAATACTCTATGTCTAAATAAGGAAAAGTGTTTAGCTGTAGGATTTGATCACATAAACAACAAAACTTTAAACTTTCCCGCCATACACCTAGAAGAAACAAATGTAATATTAAAATACGTAAAAATTTTTAGGAATAAGTATTGATGAAAATCTCAGTTGGAAACCTTATATTGATGAATTAATTAAAACACTGGGTCAAATCTGCTTCCAAATTAACATTCTGAAACACTCGGTGATTTGAGATCATGTATTTCTCCAAATTTCATATGGAATAACCTTGTGCGGAAATAGTAGTGAAGCTATTAAAACATTCAAATTACAAAAAAAGGTTCATTAGAATCATTCTCAATTTAACTTCTGTTCACAGCTGCAAACCATTCTTTAAAGAACTAAACATTCTACTATTACCCTGTATACATTTATATGAAACAATTGTATTAATACAAACATGCATCAACGATTTGACCATAAATTCCGAAATTCACTGTCATAATACAAGAGATAAAGCAAAACTGCATGTAACCCCACATAACAAAAAATTGTTTGAAAATAATTTCTACTATAGAGGCATTACATTTTACAACAAATTACCTATTGAAATAAAAAACATAATTTGCATTCAACACTTCAAAAAACATCTCAAGCAATTTTTAACTGAAAAGTGTTATTACTCAACTGATGAGTTTTTGCATTAATGAAGTATTCACTTGTACTTTTTAACAATGTATACATTTAATCTACATGGACAGTATAATTTTTAAGTAATTATTGTTTAACTCTTATCATATTATAATTAAACATTTAAAATACTGGACGAATCCAGAACATGTATATGTTATCGAGATTTAACTGTATTGGAACACCACAGTGAAGCGAAAAATTATTAATTTTTAGATGAGTCGTATTTATTACACATCTGTTTCACTTTCGTACCTATTTTGAGGACATAAGAGCCGTAGATGCAAACGATGATTTGCGAAACATGTCCTCAAAATAGGTACGAAAATGAAGCAGATGTGTAATAAATACGACTCATCTAAAAATTAATGTATATGTTAAATCAGGTGAATAAAATTGAATTGAATTGAAAATATATTCTTGGTTTAAAATGCCCAAGCCTTCTTCACAAAGGTTTGTACAGTTCAATATCACTCTATATGAAGACCAGGCTCAGTAATCCTTCACATGTCATCATAGTTTAGACTGCACAGACCCTTAATAGGGGAACAAACTGAAATACTAGTAGGCCTTCATTTTGTAGGCAATGAGGTGGTGAGGAAGGGAGAGAGAAGAAGAAAGATGAGAGAAAATTAAAGAACACCAATTTGGAAGATATAAATACTCACCAGAAATAGGTATCGTTCTTGATGATCTCCACTACGAGCAGAAATCTTTACTATTTTTCCCTCCTTCAGCAGTTCCCGTGTAGGACTGATGAGGTCAACTGCACCACTTATTTTCTCTTGCACTTCTAGAAGTTTCTTGAATTTATCTATTTTTTTCATGGCCTCATTTGCATGGTTAGCTGCTGTTGAAACCAAATGTAGAGCCTCTGCAAAAGTAAAAAGGAAATGGGAATATGAAGCTTTTCCTCTAGAAAGAATTGTGAGCTTAATAGAGGTACAATTGAATAATAAATAATTGAAGTCTATACTGACCTCTACATCAACAAAACCGACGTTCAATATATAATCTAGATACTCTTTCCTAAATGAATGGAACAGCATATTCAAACTGGAACTAGTTTTACAAATAAAGTAAATTCAATCAATTTAACAGTAACTGGGATAACTACATACAAAATGACCTTTATTGAGGGGAGATAAAGCAGATATTTCTCAACAGAATAAATGATGAAGACATAAAAGAAATTTAATGTGTTTTCAAAAGTCACATGTTAGAACAAGGCTACCCGGAAGCCCAAAGCATCTCCATGAGTCTTTCCTTCGGCAAAATAACTGGAATCTAAAAAGGTCTCCCTCTTTGTGGGTTCATAAAATTAAAAGTCTAGTTTGCAGAAATTCAAAACGCTATTTATTTCCGTAGAAAGACACTTGTACAACTCTGATATCAGCAGAATGACGTAACACACACAAACACAATCTTCAAGGCTGTCTGCCACACATCCATAGACAACTGCATTCACTCCCTAGCAGCTTTGCTACACGACTGACTCACTCACTCTCAGCTCCAGCTCAGCTGCATTTATACATGAGCCACTGTTTCTCGAAGGTTGGCGAAGCCACACGATCTTTCGTGATGTAGCAAGAACACAATGGAACTATCTCTGTCAATTTCTCCCTCTGTTGCTCTCTTTCTCTCGGCAAGTGATTAGCGCTCACTACTTAGTGGGCATGGCTTGGGTGCTATGTGTCTCTTTCACTCCCCGCTTTTAAAAACTTCAAATAACTGTCACTTAGTACTTCAGGATGAATTATATGCAATAAAAACACATAATCCAATTTTACCAAGAATGTATGGTCTACCAAAAATACACAAAAATGACAATAGCATGAGACCAATCATTAATCAAATCAATGCTCCAACATACCATTTAGTTAAATGGATTGTCAAGAAATTAAACTCCAAAAAATTTGACAGCTTAAGTGTACCCAATTGTCAAAATTTAATAGATAAAACTGAACAAATTGCAATAAAAAATGATGTTATGGTGTCATTTGATGTTGAGTCATTCACAAGCATTCTGACAGATAAAATTCCAAATTTACTAAAAAAGTGGCTACAGTCCATCAAGATCAACGATATGGAGGTAGATGAAATCATACAATTAACACTGCTATGTATTGAACAAAATTACTTCAAATTCAACAACAAATATTACAAACAAACAAACAAACAAACAAACAAACAAAAGGCCTAGCAATGGGGAATCCACTTTCACCTTTCTTAGCCGATTTTGTGTGTCTGTGTGCCTGTGTGTCTGTCTCTCTGTGCGTGTGTCTCTGTGCGTGTGTCTCTGTGCGTGTGTCTCTGTGCGTGTGCGTGTGTCTCTGTGCCTGTGCGTGTGTCTCTGTGCCTGTGCGTGTGTCTCTGTGCCTGTACGTGTGTCTCTGTGCGTGTGCGTGTGTCTCTGTGCGTGTGCGTGTGTCTCTGTGCGTTTTTGCGTGTGTCTCTGTGCGTGTGTCTCTGTGCGTGTGTCTCTGTGCGTGTGTCTCTGTGCCTGTGCGTGTGTCTCTGTGCGTGTGCGTGTGTCTCTGTGCGTGTGCGTGTGTCTCTGTGCGTGTGCGTGTGTCTCTGTGCGTTTTTGCGTGTGTCTCTGTGCGTGTGTGCGTGTGCGTGTGTCTCTGTGCGTGTGCGTGTGCGTGTGGGTGTGTGTGTGTGTGTGTGTGTGTGTGTGTGTGTGTGTGTGTGTGTGTGTGTGTGTATATATATATATTTAATATGTGCTGTCAATTTAACTGACGTATCCCACAAACATGTATTGTGTTATAAAAGGATAAAAATAAATACAAATACATCGAAGAGGAGATCAAACTACTGAAACCATGGGCAACAAAACTTGAACTTACAACATGGGGAAAAAAAATTTATTATTAAAAACATTGCACATATTCTACAATTTAATGTGGCTTCAGTGAGTGGTCTACTGAACTTATGTAAAGAATCTTTCGAGAGAGGGAGCCAATTACAAGAGATCCAGACAACAACCAACTGTGATGAGTCGCTAATCAGCTGATGAGACTGCAACAGTCTCGAAAACGTTCCTGATTTTGTACAAGGACGTGAGTAAAGTTACAAGTTTTAAAAGGTATGACTCAATTTTAGTCCTTATACATGAAATTAGCTTCACTGTTAACAATGCTTATATTATTAAATTTTAGATGAGTCGCGTTTTTTACACATCTGCTTCACTTTCGTACCTATTTTGAGGACATGTTTCGCAAATCTTCGCTTGCATCTACGGCTCTTGTGCGACTGACGCTAGATCCAGCGGTGTGGGTAATTCTGGGGTTGTTGCTGCCATCTGTTGATTTAGTGATGAACTGAAATGTGGGATTCTCTTCTAGCGGGATTTCAAAGTTCATTAGTTGGTTTTTATGTTTTTCTATGTATATCCTCTCCCATATGACGAGTTCACTATGTTTTTGTACGTATTTTAGTAATTTTGTGCTATCTTCAATTTCATGATTTTCAGACCAGAAATGAGCTGCTATTGCGGACTTATCAATATTTTTGTATCTTAAGTGCCTGAAGTGTTCTTTCTTTCTAGTGCCTATGTTCCTTTTTGTCCTTCCTATGTAAATTTTTTCACAGTCTTTACACTTAATTTTGTAAATGCCTGACTTTTCCTCTGGTTTTATCTTATCAGTATTATTACTGTGAAGTAGGTTTTTAATGTTGTAATTGTTTTTTGGTGCCAATGTTATATTGTATTTCTTGAATATTTTTTGGAAATACAATATAACATTGGCACCAAAAAACAATTACAACATTAAAAAACCTACTTCACAGTAATAATACTGATAAGATAAAACCAGAGGAAAAGTCAGGCATTTACAAAATTAAGTGTAAAGACTGTGAAAAAATTTACATAGGAAGGACAAAAAGGAACATAGGCACTAGAAAGAAAGAACACTTCAGGCACTTAAGATACAAAAATATTGATAAGTCCGCAATAGCAGCTCATTTCTGGTCTGAAAATCATGAAATTGAAGATAGCACAAAATTACTAAAATACGTACAAAAACATAGTGAACTCGTCATATGGGAGAGGATATACATAGAAAAACATAAAAACCAACTAATGAACTTTGAAATCCCGCTAGAAGAGAATCCCACATTTCAGTTCATCACTAAATCAACAGATGGCAGCAACAACCCCAGAATTACCCACACCGCTGGATCTAGCGTCAGTCGCACAAGAGCCGTAGATGCAAGCGAAGATTTGCGAAACATGTCCTCAAAATAGGTACGAAAGTGAAGCAGATGTGTAAAAAACGCGACTCATCTAAAATTTAATAATTTTTCGCTTCACTGTGGTGTTCCAATACAGTTGAATCTCGAATGCTTATATTGATAACTATTCAAATTCTTTTTGATATTCTTGCTGGATGAGGGGTAGGTTAACTAATCTGTGTGTGAGACTGTTGATGGTGGCATGTTTGTGTGGAATTGGGTTGAAACCCTTTGCTTTGATGTAATTATCTGTGTGTTTTGCTTTTCTGTGTATACCAAATTCCAGTTTTTCATTGTTCTTTGTGATTTTAAGGTCCATAAAAGGTAGAGTACAGTCCTCTTCAGTTTCTACTGTGAATTGTATGCTGGGTTCTTGAAGGTTGAGTAGTTTCAAAACATCTATCGTTTGTAGTGTACTATTGCAAATATGTCACCTATGTATCTGTACCATGTTTTAAAATATGAGGAAAGGCTTTAGTTATATGTATTTCGAAAAAGCTCATGTAGAAATTGGCCAAAAATGGTGATAGCGGGCTTCCCATAAACCAGTCCTGAAATTTGTTTGTAATATTTTCTACCAAAGATAAAATAAATTTGATGGATACATATTTCAGTCATTGCCAAATATTCTTCTTTTGTATCGGTCTCTAGGTTAATAGAGGTTATCCATTTCTTAAGTTGAATCAAAAGTTTGTTTATTGGAATGCTAGGGAAGAGGGCGCAGACATCATAGGATACTAAAGTGTCTTGAGGTTTCAGTTTAAAATTTTGAATTTCTTCTACCAGGTCCAAAGATTTTTTTACGTTCAAAGTATTGAATTGTCGAAAGGATTGACATTTTTTGGATAGCCATTTTGCCAGAAGGTAAGTTAACATTATTTACAATGGGTCTCATGGGTATGTTGGGTTTGTGTATTTTAGGTAATCCATATAATCTTGCAAGGGTAGGGTTGTCTGGTTTGATATATTTTTGTTTTGCAGTTGTTAAAATTTTACTATTATTGGTTTTGTGTACATATTTTATACATTGGTTTAGTGGATTTGAATATATTTCTTTGAATTCCTTTTGTTGTAGTACATCTAACATTTTTTGCTTCTATGTATCTGTGTCTAAAATTACTATTTTGTTCCCTTTACCAGCCCTTGAGGAGATTACATCCTTTTATCTTAATGGTTTAATTATCGTAATTTGTTTTATATGTTTAACTTGTTTTTTATCTGCTAAGTTTTCTAATATTTCTGAGAGAAATTATACGTAGAAAAACATAAAAACCAGCTAATGAACTTCAAAATACTGCCAGAAGACAACTCTACATTTAAATTCATCAACAGATGGCAACAGCAACTCCAGAACTACCCACACCACTGGATCAAGCTTTAGTCGCATTAGAGCTGATGATGCGAATGATGGTTCACGAAACATTGTCCAGGTACATAAGTGAAACTGATGTGTAAGAAATACGACTCATCTATAATTTAATAATTGTTTCGCTTCACTGTGGTGCTTCAATACAGTTAAATTTTGATGCATAACTCAGTTGTTCCCCACTGGCAGCTCTCCATCATGACTGACCAGAAAATGATCATGTTGTAACTATGTTCATACACTTAATGTATGATAATTATTATGATATGAAAACACATGGACTGCAATTGCGAAAATTCTGAATGCAAATATGATTAATTTTCTACCTTACTTTTAATTAATCTCTGAATTCAAACAGTAACCTTGAAGTGCATATTAGGTTTCTACATGCAACAAACATTATGTCATTTCTAAAATTTGAAATACTATCTTTTCAAGCTGACAGTAAACATTGAAAATGGTTACTTATTAACAAAATAGCATCCACATGTAAAACTTCTTCAAATTCTCATTCACTTAACAGTGTCATTCAAACACTATTCTTTGTTATGGACCAGGTTTAATTCTGTTATCTGAATGTTTTTCTACCAAATAAAATGGATTAAAATTTTATTAGCATTAAAGAAGAAAAAACAAATATTTATTTGTAATTTCCTTTCCTGGAAGTGTTGAGAACAGTGTTGTAATTAATTTTAGGGTGCATCATTAGTAGACAAGAAAGTGAACTTAGCAAAAAACAAGCTACTAAAGGAAACCACAACCCTCTCAGCTGCAGAAAATAAAATGAACCACCCATGGGCCTTTGATAAATTCAAGAACGTCTTCAAAAAACGAAACATTCAACGGGCACCAGTCAACCATTACTCATTACCTAATTTGCTTGAACATCAAAGATGCCATTCCATCTAACAAACAAATCTGGTACATACCAAATAGAATGCTGTGACTTAAGTCAAATTTATATAGGAAAAAACAAAAGAAATTTAGAAACAAGAGCAAAGGGACACTTTAGAACATAAAATACAAACAATTAGAAAAATCAGCAGTTGCCACCCATTTTTAAGGAAAAAAAAACACAACATAAATGCAGAACCAAGACTACTTAAACACACAAGAGGAAAACAAACACTGTCCACAAGTGAACAAATTTTCATTTCAAAAAAATAGAAACAAAGTATTCAATTTCATCATCCCCCAAAAATATCGAGATTTAATTGAAAAAATTTACATAGGGAGGACAAAAAGAAACATAGGCACTAGAAAGAAAGAACACTTCAGGCACTTAAGATACAAAAATATTGATAAATCCGGAATAGCAACTCATTTCTGGTCTGAAAATCATGAAATTGAAGATAGCACAGAATTACTAAAATACGTACAAAAACATAGTGAACTCGTCATATGGGAGAGAATATACATAGAAAAGCATAAAAACAACTAATGAACTTTGAAATCCCGCCAAAAGAGAATCCCACATTTAAGTTCATCACTAAATCAACAGATGGCAGCAGCAACTCCAGAACTACCCACACCCACCACACCACTGGATCAAGCTTTAGTCGCATAAGAGCAGAAGATGCAAACGATGATTTGCGAAACATGTCCTTAAAATAGGTACGAAAGTGAAGCAGATGTGTAATAAATACGACTCATCTAAAAATTAATAATCCCCCAAAAAGATTTGTTCAGAAAGTTCCTCGAACAGCCAACAGAGGAGACCTCCAACAAGATATAGCCAGCTACACCACAGAGAACCAGTTGATCTCCGGTTGACAATGGAGGAAAGTAGCCTTCAAAACATGTTTCAGGAAATTTAAAGGTGTTCTTTTTTTTTGTTCAATTTATACCGCGCCTTTAACTCCAATGGTCATATTGGCGGCCGTTCTCCTTTGGAACATATTGAACATGTTAACTCTTATTCATTGAGTTTTAATCATTAGATCACGCTCACGTTCACACTCTCATTCATACTTCCAGACTCTTGGCCGGAGAAAAATCTCCACCCCTACCAATGCATGGCAGGCAAGTGCTCTACCGACTGAGCTATGGGACCAGCCAAAAGTAAGTGTTGTTTGGCGTCATTGATCGATTCACCCTTAAATTTAATTTGTTTGTAAATTTGCAAAGTATTTCCATTTTCAAGTTGCCCAATATACACTCCTCAATTATCAACATTTTTAAAAGGATTTTACAACTGCTAATTCAAAGTAGTTTTATCAAGAATAACAGGCAGCCTCAAGTCAAGGAAAAACAGGCAGAAGGGAAGATCAGCATACTGTGTGTCGGCAAGCAGGTGTTGTTTTACAATTGTTTATTTGTGTGCAGTGTAGGCTTATGAAATACTCTATACCTTCCATTGTGTAAGGACTATGATACAATGAAGCACAAAATTATATTACTCTATACCTTGCCAATTATCTCCATATACTTTTCTCTCTGTTTGGGAAGAACAGTGAAATGTTTAGTGCACAGCAAGATTGTTCAAATGGTATTTCACTACTCAAAGTGATAAATATGTGGGTTATAAAAGACAAGGAACATGATAGAGAAGCTCAAAGTTTGCACGACTATTGAAAGTGACCAGGAGCATAAAAATCATATGAGGGTTGTTTGGCAAGTCTGGTAAATTTCCATGAAGGGATGGAAATATTTTGTTGCAACTTTGTGGGTTGTAAGCTTGATTATTCAAAAGATTGCACAGAAAATTTGAATGTGCTACAATATATACAGTTCATTGTTGACAGCCATCCGGACTGGTCTGTGTGATAGCTGCAATTGAAATTGGGAAAAACAGTTTCATGCTGTTATTTTAACATTTTCATTTGTAGGGCTGGACTGCCGCACTAGTCAAAACTGAATTGAATGAAGTTCACATGGACTCTACACCAACATTGAAGACCATTTACTTTTGGATCAATGAATTTAAACGTGGTCATAGAAGCAGCAAAGACGAATTGCGGTCTGGTCGCCTAATTGAGGTCACCACACAGGACACCATTGAAAACATCCATGAAAGTGAAGCAGATGTGTAAAAAATACGACTCATCTAAAATTTAATAATCCATGATCTGGTTATACAAGACTGCCAAATCAAAATCTTTAAGATGGCTGAGGCTGTAGGCATCTCAAGCGAGCAAGTGCACAACATCCTGCATGAAAAATTGGCAACGGAAAAGCTGTGTGCAAGAAGGTGCCGCAACCAAAAGCACATCTAGAAGAACACTTCTACTGAGTATCTGGTGATGTTTAATGGCAATCTGCAAGACTTTTTACACCAATTTGAGATTGTGGATGAAACTTGGATCCATCGTTACACACCATAGTCAAAACAATGGACAATGGCTGGTGAAAGTGCACCAAAGAAGGCAAGGACCATTTTGTCAGCTGGTAAGGTGATGGCCACAGTTTTTTAGGAATCTCAAGGAATAATTCTCAGACTACTTGGAAAAAGGCCGGACCATAACTGGAGCCTATATGCTTGACTGTTAGATCGTCCGCAACATGAGTTGACTGAAAAGAGACCGATATTGAAACACAAAAAAGTGCTCTTTCACCAGAATAATGCACCATCACACACATCAGCAATTGCAATGGCAAAAGTGCATGAGTTTTGAATTGGTTCCACATCCATCTTATTTACCGGACTTAGACCCAAGTGATTTCTTTCTGTTCCCAAACTTGAAAATTTGGCTTGGTGCTCAGAAATTTTCATCAAATGAAGTGATAGTCGCTGTCAACGAGTATTTTGGAACCTATTTTTCTGATGGGATGAAAAAGCTGGAACATTGCTGGACCAATTATATAGCCATCAATGGAGACTGTGTCAAGAAATAAGGTGAGATGTTCACGAAGAAAAATTATCCTTGGTTTTTTACCAGACTTATCAAACGACCTATGTATGTCTTAGGTTTAAAATATTGCTTGAAATTGCTAGCACCTTAGACCATTTAGAGATAAGAGTTTGCTGAAGTTTCATTACCTATGATGACCAATGAAACTTACTCTGACATGTCTATCTTACTCCACTATTTGCAGCATATTGCAAATCTCAACAGCAATGTTCAAGAGAAATTAGTGAAAGATCTCAAGCATTTATTTGTTACTTTTCAGCTTTAAATGAAAGCCAAGATATTTGCAATGTGACTCAATTAGTACTCTATAGATCAAGGAAGAAATGTTGGACTTAATCAGTGATTGGACAACTATAATACTTTCAGATGTATCAAAAAAGCTTTAAATCAGGTTCAATTTCCTTGAAGCAAACTTACATCTGTAGCTGCAGATATGATAGGCTTAATAGACTCAAATTGGAGACAAAATAAATAATCTTGGTATTAAAACAAAATATATCCATTCACTACATAATTCACCAGGAGAATTTATGTGTAAAACATATCAAACGGTGCAATGAGATGCTAGTGAGTGCTGTAGTTAATGAAATTAGCTATTTTCACATCATTGCCAGTATAAAATATTTTTTGACAAATGTAATAGTAAAGTGAGGTGGTTAAGTCATTATGCTTTACTGGAAAAGTATTTCAATTAAGGGATGAAATAGTGTCACTGTTAGAGGAAAGAGGTATATCTGTTCTAGAACTCCATGTTTTAAAGTGAATTTATGATTTGGCATCCGTTGCAGGTCTAATAAGACACCTCAATGCTCTTAATCATTCTCTACAAGGAAAAGGATAAATCATTATACAACTGCACGATCTTGTACTGGCATTCAAGCACAAACTCAAATTATGGGAGCAACAGTAACACAGTTCACTTTCCAAAACTATCATCTGCTACTCAGCATTTGAAATTTACAGAGCTTGAGCAACACCCAAAAATATTAAACGATCTGTGCTGCAAATTCAGAGTATGATTCCAAAAGTTGGAAAATTTGGAATCCACATATTTTCCATTATTTGTCACTTCTTTTGCTGTGGATGTCAAGAATGCTTCTAGTGTGTTTCAATTAGAATTTACTAATTACGACATAGCTGTAAACAAAAGCCTTAATTTCCCAAAGAAAACTTACTTAAAATTTCCTCAGGCCAAATTTCAACAACTACACAGACATGCTGTTCACATATTAAGCATGTTTAGATCTACTTACTGGTGTGAGCAGGTTTTTCTTAGTGGAATGAGTGTAAATCTGGTCACAGAAGCCAATTATCTGACAATTTGAAATGACGTCTTCAGCTTTGTACAACAAAGACAATTACTTCAAATATTGCAAAGATGATAAGGAGGAAAAGGGTACAAAGGTGCTTCATGTCTGAATAGAACTATAAATTCAGGACACTCAGGATTCAAATCCTACTGGGCCATGGCCTACAAGCCTGGAAGAAAGCTTTAATGTTCTTCAGAATTATAAATGTTAAATATGGTATCCGTATATTACTGGCAGAGGAGCTGCAAAATGAAATATCAATTTAATATAATATGAAATTTAAGTTAACTGATGAAAATTATTCATTTCTTCACACTAAAATTTAATGTCATGACGGCAAATTGGCCATGGTAGCTCAATGGGTAAGAGCAACTGGACAGAAACCAGTAGATCCATGGTTCAAATCCTGGCCGTGACACTGAATTTTTCATGTCGACTCTATCAATACAATGTGAAAATTATTTTTATTATACTGCCTGCATGCACTTCGGGCTAAAGAGTGTGGCATGACATTGCTTTGAGCTGCCTGATGTATAATGGATGAATATGCCTTTAAAATCAGTTAGGAGGCATTCATAGTTGTGTTTAACCGCTTCGCCAATGGCAATTTAAACCCTTCAGGCACCGGAAATGGATACCCAATAAACAGAACAAGACATTTAAATTGTTAAATGCTGTAAAAATGCATCATAAATAGAATTCCGTATCTTCCGTATTTATTAAGTTATTTAAACGAAACAAAAACTGGTTTAAAACTCATTAAAGGCAGTATACACCTACAGTAACAATAAAGTTGAGACTATATTAATAAATCGTTGAAATTTAACTACTTTGTTTCACTGTAGCAAAAGCCATTCTTTGCGCCGAACGCGCCTAATATTTGAATCATTTTGTTTTGTGAGTATACCAACGATTGTATATATGTATAGCTATGCAAGCGACTTCTCCAGTTCAAGGTTTTAGCTTTTAGTTTATGTTTTACCAAGCGATAATCATACAAGTGCATTATTAAATTTTAGATGAGTCGTATTTCTTACACATCTGCTTCACTTTCGTAAGTGAAGCAGATGTGTAAGAAATACGACTCATCTAAAATTTAATAATTTTTCGCTTCACTGTGGTGTTCCAATACAGTTAAATCTCGATATACAAGTGCATGTTGTGTTACATACACACGCTGGAAAGAAAACCCTCTGTCAACATCTGTTATTACAGATCTGTTATTACAAAGTTTCTGGTAGCCTTATGCAGCTATTTTCGCTCAGTATTTTAGTTATTTATACTCTCTCTGTATTCAGAATGATTTCTTATAGCTATCAAGAGCTACATGAATGGCACATTTGAAATTGTTAAATTTCAATGTTAACCATGGCTTATCCCCGTAATGTAGCAAATAAATTAGCTTGGGTATGATGTGTACAGGCTTCTGATATTACTGTAGAAAATCTGGAAGATTTGTTGTGCTATTATGAAGCAGATGTTTAGGATATAGGTAGCAGTGACGTGTACTGGTCTACAGATGGCATGTTAGCTACTCCATTGTTTGGGGAAATGGCAGGTCAAATATGGGTGATGCAGATCAGCTATTACTAGCTATCACTCTTTACGAAAAATAGTTAAATGGTAAAAAAAGTATTTTTATACCACTGGATGTAAACATGCACAATGGTTTAGTAATTTTCAGAGCTGTAAATTCATGCAAGACATTCATCTACCTGTACTTGCGGGTATAAAGAGCTCGTAACCTAATTGAGTACTATAATACTCAGAGACCTCTTTATACTGGGGGGGTAAGAAATTCACCACGACATCGCCCATCATACTTGAGAGAAAGTAACCAACCACAAATAATTTTTATAGAAAGTACTTTCCTAAAAGGATACCATCCACAACCAAAAAAGTCGTAACCATTTCGAAAATGTGTAGTGTGTTGCAAAAAAGAAGTTCGCAAGGAAACCAAAATTATTTGATGTGAATCTGCAGATGTTCCCTTGGGTGTTTATCCAGGTTTGGACGTGTACAATTCAAAAAGAGACCTTTAAGGGTACGTTTACATCCCTTATAGAACTAATTTATATTGTAAAATAGGAAGATTAAAATAATTAGTGTGAAATGAGCATTAAATGCATGTATGCGCAGGACGTCTATACATGTCCATATTGGTTTGGGGCATTTTAACTTGGACGTCATATGACGTCCATATCAGTGAAAGGGTTAAAGATGGTCAACATAGATCATTTGGCAAGATGATAAAAATGGAAAAATTTTGATCAGTTATGAATGTGTATGAATAAAACTTTTCTAGCATGATTTTTTCTAATATTGTCACCCAATTAGCGTAAGGTACGACCGGCCACAGCTGGGAGGGACCAAGGCAGCCGAGCCACGCCCCCCGCCCATTAATCTGTCACTAACTGAGGGGTGATTAGCGAAATGTCACTTGTCCCTCGACGTTTCTCTCCCCTTCTCCTATCCTCTGGAACGTTCGGGTGATTCGCAGAAAACCAGAGACTTCTAGAATAGCAGGATATTCCTATAAAAGGGGCTTCAATTAGGAGTCAGTGAGTCAGTCAGTGTTTGACGTGCTAGCGAAGGAGCGCCGTGTTAAGGAACGAGAAGACTGTGTACGTGCATCGGAGTATTGTCCGTAATTACTAGTGCAAGTGAAATTGTAACGGACGAACTGGTGAATCGCAATTGTGTGCATTACGTAATGCTGTGTAATTGGCAAGTGTCAAACTGTAAGTCGGTGGAAATAAAGAACATTTTTGAGTGGTGTAATTGGACTTTTCATTTTACGAACCCACAAAGTCACAATATTTTAGAACTTACTTTCAGTATCTTCTCTGTCTGGTGAATCCTCTGCCAGCTTCTTCAAATAGTCTTTGAGCAGCAACTCATATCGAGGTATACGTTGAATAGGGCTCAACATATGATGAGGCAATGTTAAATTTCCACATTCGGTCATTTGCTGGATAGAGAGGAAAAAAAAAAAAAAACAGGTGAATAGTTATAATGCAGGAAATAATTTTTTTAATACTTGTTTGAAGTAACAATACTTACATGTATTTCCTCCATAATGGCAGCAAATCGTTGGTTTTTTGCTCCTAATGCATTAATTACATTCATAGCATTATCAAAATTTTTTACATATTCTGTATAGAGTTTTAAGAATGGTGCAAAATTCTTCATTATATCACCTGTAAAATAATAAATTAAGTCCATTTAGCTAAGGAATGATAGAAGTGTTTAACAGTACATATGGTAAGTGAAACTATAAAGCCTCTTTACTCATATGATGAATATCATCATAGCAAGCAAACACCAAATAAAAGGAAAAGCTGGACACTTCACTAAGAGCTGTGATATATCTAATTTCTGTGATATAATCTCAATTCTTGTTTCATTGGTGAAAGAGCTGTGATCTGTTTTAATCTTTTTTGAAGTTTGAATGAATTAATTTTTTTATTTACAAGGCTTTTTCCGTATCCATTTTTAATTGCAGTTTTTAAGATTTGATGCTATTCTTTATGATATTCTTGCTGGCTGAGGGGTAGGTTAACTAATCTGTGTGTGAGACTGTTGATGGTGGCATGTTTGTGTGGAATTGGGTTGAAACTATTTGCTTTGATGTAATTATCTGTGTGTGTTGCTTTTCTGTGCTTACCAAATTCCAGGTTTTTTTTTTTTTTTTTTTTTGAGAGAGAGAGATTTTAATGTCCAAGAAAGGTAGAGTACAGTCCTCTTCAGTTTCTACTGTGAATTTTATGCTGGGTTCTTGAAGGTTGGCTAGTTTCAAAGCATAATCGATGTGTTTGTAGTGTAATATTGCAAATATGTCGTCTACATATCTGTACCATGTTTTAAAAATATGACAAAGACTTTAGTTATTTCGAAAAGCTCATGTATAAATTGGCCAAAAATGGTGATAGTGGGCTTCCCATAGCCTTGTTGATAAGAAAATAAGATCATTCAAACTTCAAAAAAGATTAAAACAGATCACAGCTAAGAAAATAAGATCATTCAAACTTCAAAAAAAGATTAAAACAGATCACAGCTCTTTGACCAATGAAATAAGAAATTAGATTTGCTAAATTTATTTACCACCCCTGGGCCACAAAAGAGTTCCAAAAAAATATTCAAGAAATATAACATAGCACTGGCACCAAAAAACAATTACAACATTAAAAACACCTACTTAACAGCAACAATATTGATAAGATAAAATCAGAAAAAAAGTCAGGCATTTACAAGATTAAGTGTAAAGAATGAAAAAATTTACATAGGGAGGACAAAAGGAAACATAGGCACTAGAAAGAAAGAACATTTTAGGCACTTAAGATACAAAAATATAGATAAGTCCGCAATAGCAGCTCATTTCTGGTCTGAAAATCATGAAATTGAAGATAGCATCAAATTACTAAAATGTGTACAAAATCATACGGAGCTCGTCATCTGGGAGAATATATATATATATAGAAAAGCGCAAAAGCCAACTAATGAACTTCGAAATCCTGCCAGAAGACAACCCCACATTTAAATTCATCACAAAATCAACAGATGGCAGTAGCAACTCCAGAACTACCCACACCACTGGATCAAGCTTCAGTCCCAATAGAGCTGATGATGCAAACAATGGTTTGCGAAACATGCCCTCAAGTAAGTACATAAGTGAAGCTGATGTGTAATAAATATGACTCATCTATAATTTGTCTTTGATACTTCGTCACTTAAATTTAATATTTTTGAGGGACTAGTTTTGGAAGCCATCACCTCCATTATTAACGTCTTTCCCACTAACCAAACACTTTAGTAACACAACTTCACTAATATGTATCTATTTACAATCCTTTGGGATCATTTTCAAAACAACTCTGTTTCATTTTCAACCTGGCAAATGATCACCCTTGTCTGCTTTAGTATAAATAACTGGTTTCTTTTTAAGGGCTTCAATAATTTGGCTACTAACATTAATTTTCTTTTCATTTTTAATCTGTTCTACTATTTTGAAGCATTTGTTTTTTTTACTGTGTTTCTATTTTCTTCATTAAGTGTTTGTGTAGCAATTTGGATGTCAGCAATTTGGAAAAAGAAGATTACAGGAAGAGGATGGAAGATTTGTTGGAAATAATAATTACCAAAAAGTATAAACTAACCCATTAAAGTACTGCATTGAAACCACAAATAAAACTCTAAAAGAAAGCAAAATAATCAACAAAAAAGAATTTCACAAAATTAAAGTAGATAATTCAACATTACCAAGAGTATATGGGCTGCCAAAAATTCATAAAACAGGGAAAGGCATGAGACCTATCACTAGTAGTATAAATGCCCCCACATATAATTTGGCCAAATGGTTGCTAAATAAATTTAATAGTTTCCCAAAATTCAAAAGTGCAGATTTAAACAAACTCTTTAGATTTAGTAGGAAAAATCAAAGATATAAATTTGTACAAAAATGACAGACTGGTATCATTTGATGTCACATCTTTATTTCCAAGCATACCAACAGAAAAATTACAGACTGTATTAAAAAAGTGGCTAACTACAATAGAAATGGAAGCAACAGAAGCAGAAGAATACATTTCTCTGTACAAAACTTCTTCAGCTTTAATGGAAAACACTACAAGCAGAAATCAGATTCATCAATGGGCAATCCACTTTCACCTTTTTTGGCTAACTTATTTATGAGTGCATTTGAAACACAAATTAAAAAGTCCTTCCCATTGATCTTCAAAGTTTGGTATAGAAATGTTGACGACATCTTTGAAATTGTACCGAATAAACATTTAGAAGATGCATTAAAATTACTCAATCTGCAAGAAAGGACTATAAAATTCACTATAGAAAAGGAAATCAATGGACAACTCTCTTTCTTGGATCTAAATATCATTAGGAATGACACAGAAATAAAATTTGGAATTTACAGAAACCAACACATTCAGGAAATTACATAAAAAATAATAGCCACAACCCAGTTACACATAAATATGCAATAATAAACAGCCTTACACACAGACTAGTCAACATACCCATGGGAAAAGAAGAATATTTCAAAGAACAAAAAGCAATACTACACATAGCAGAAGAAAATGGATACAACAAAAGTTTGGTGTTGAAGAAAATTAGAAAAGCTATACTAAAGAAAACCATTAAGGAAGCAACCACATTTACAAAAGAAAAAGAAAGCAACAGCATAATCAGTTCATTCACATATCACCCAAAACATTTAATAAATTTAAAAAGCTCTTCAAGGAACAAAATATCACCTTGGCACCTACTAATAGACACTCAATTTTAAAATTACTAAATTCAAAAACAAAAGATGAAATCTCATCAGTTAACAGATCCGGAATATACCAGATAAGTTGTAAGAATTGTGAAAAATGCTGCATAGGTCAAACTAAAAGAAATCTAAAAACCAGAGTCGAAGAGCACTTTAGAAACATGAGATTGAAACAAGAAGATAAGTCAGCAGTAGCATTTCATTTTTGGAATGAAAACCCATGACATTGATCCAAATCCAAAATTATTAAAAGTTGTGATAAACCAAAATAAATTGACAACATGGGAGAGCATATTCATATGGAAAAATAAAGATCGCGTAATGAACTTTGAAATCCCACCAGTAGATAATTTGACAAAGAAGTTCATAGTTCCAGCACCAGAAAGAGAGAGCAGACAACAACAGATGCCAGTTGGAAAGAAATTGAAAATGGAGGCGTAGTCTCTCATTAATATAAACAAGTAAGTGACCAACTACAAATAGTTGAGATCTTTGAAGCACTTTATTTTATACATAAGGACATATATGATTTTAAAATACACAAGGAATACCAGTCACTTTACAAGAACACAACATATTCATCTTTCTAGTCAAAGAACTTTAAAAAATTTAAAATTCATAGACCATCAGGGCATAAGATTATATAACAAACTATGTAGGGGATTAACTGAATGCAATACACATCACTATAGGAAGAAAATAAAAATTATCCCAATGAAGCACAAATACTACTCTGTAAATGAGGTATTAGTGGATATTTCCTCCTAATATGATAAAATTAGACTGATTTTAAATGGATTAAATTGCTTGTAAATAATGTATGAATAAACAGATGTATTTAAATGATTTGGGTTCAAGGTTTATAGGTTTCAGTTTATGCTACCATGTAATAATAACTGTATATGTTGCATTACACACGCTGGAAAGAAAACTTTGTCAGCATCTCGCTAATTGCACAACTGAAGTTTATGTTAGCTGACGTAACTGTTTTCTTCGCTCAATTCATATAGTAATTTTGACTGCATCAGAGTTCCAAGCAATTTCTTTAGCTAAAACGCAGTTGGAACAGTTTCCTCAGTGTTAATCATGGCTTCAACAAGTAATGTAGCAAATAAATTAGCTAGTGTAGGAAGAGTGCAAGCTTCTGATATTACATCAGAAAATGTGGAAGACTTTTTGCTGTTAGTGATTTGGACATTGATGGTGAGTTTTTAGATTTTGAGGGGGGTGTTGAGGATATAGGTAGCAGTGAGGAGGAAAATGACTCATTTCCGACAGGTGTTCGTGAAGAATCAACATTGTGGAGGTGTCAAAATAACTCTAACACAAATAGACATCCGTTCACGAGCACATCCTCTGGTGTACAACCGCATACTCAGCTAACTTCTGACAGCCAACCAATTGACATTTTCACAAAATTTTTTACTACTGACTTACTGTGTCTCATTGTTTCGGAAACAAATATACATGCGAGTAGGGTGAAGGAACACCTGATTTCTAAAGGCAATTTAGGACCTAAGAGTAGAATTCACAAGTGGACAGAAGCAACAATGAATGAGATTTACAGACTACTTGGTCTAATTATGTTCATAGGTGTTGTGTGTTTGGAGGAATTTCGTAACAGTGACGTCAAAATTAATATAAAAATTATTTGTGGTTGGTTTATTGACACTCGTCACTTACTTTTTCATATATTTATGAGAGACTAGTTTCAAAGGCCCTGGCCTCCATTTTCAATCTCTTCCCAACTGGCAACTGTTGTTGTCTGCTCTCTCTGGTGGTGGAACTATGAACTTTTTTGTCAAATTATCTGCTGGCGGGATTTCAAAGTTCATTACAAATTCTGAATTCTGAATTCTGAATTCTGAATTCTGAATTCTGAATTCTGAATTAGTGTCTAATTCAAGTGAGGCAATTGGCGGAAAGAACGTCGATGAGGATGAAATTTCTGGATTGCAAATTATAAATGCAACTCGGGACGCCGAAATAATAGCGTCTCTACACGTGGTAATAAATATGCTAAACAGAGATTTGCAAAACAGTCAAAGAGAAATATGTGCATTAAAAAAGGAAAATGCAGAATTTAAACGAGAAAATGATGAACTAAAGAAGAAGCTAAATGAAGATGCATCATATTCAACTGTAACGAAAAAAAGGAGAGCCGCAACTGAAACGAAGCATAACCTCAACCGAAAAAGTGGAAATATGAATAAGCATGAGGTTTTGGAAATAGAAGAGGAGAAAAACATAATGAAAAGTGAAGTGATAAGTGCCAATCAGTGTAATTCAAAAGATAGTGTAAGTGCTAGTAAAAAAAGAGTTCTAGTAATTGGTGATTCATTATTGAAATTTGCTGGTGAAGCATGTAGGGATGAAGGTTATGAAGTAAGATGTTTTCCAGGCATAAAGTTAGAGGAACTTCAACACAAAGTGAGTGAACTGAACTTGGAGAAACATAATCCTGAGGTGGTACTAATCCACGCTGGTACAAATAACATTAGACGGGGAGTGAGCGCTGAAGAAATAATGGGGGAAACAATGGACTTGATAAACTGCATCAGATGCATAGTGCCTGAAACTAAAATAGTAGTAAGTGGGGTATTAAGAAGGCGTGATGTAGGCTTAGGAAGAATCAGAAGAATAAATGAAAACTTGGACTGGTTGTGCAGAACAAAACAGTGCTTAATGGTAGATGGTAATTTTTGGGTAAGCAATTATGATTTTGGTATAGATGGAGTCCATCTAAATAGAAGGGGATCCTCAGTATTTGGCAATTTATTGTGTAATGTAGTTTCATCGGTGTTGAAGGGAAACTAAATGGCAAGGAGGTGGATGCTAATAGTTACTTAAACCCAGGAAGGGCTCATAAGCCACCAGTTGAAACATGCATGATAAAGAATATAAATTTGGGGGTGAGTAATATTTGTAACAATATAGGCACAAATCTACGTTTAATACATCAAAATGTACAATATGCTTCAAATAAATTAGTGGAAATAGAAGGTATATTAAATGAATGTAAACCTGATGTTTTGATACTGACAGAACATGGTCTTAATGAAATGCAGATTAAATATTACAACATAGAAAATTACAAATTAGTTACTAGTTATTGCAGACAATATCATAAAGGTGGGGGTGTTGCTATTTATGTAAAGAATGGGATACATTTTACTATATATGATTGGGATATATGTCATGAACTGGAAATGACCTTTGAAGTAGCAATAGCAAAGATACAAACAAAATTTGAAAATTATATAATCATTGGTCTATATAGATCCCCATGTTCCAAAGTAGATGACTTTTTGAACAATCTTGAGGATCTTTTAAATAAATTACATAATAAGAACAAAAATATAATAATTATGGGTGATCTGAATATAAATTCTCTTTCAAATACTAGTGATTACAAAAAATTATGCGACCTTCTCAATAGTTTCAATTTATATAACACTATTAATGGACCAACCAGAATCACACCAAACACATCTTCTGCTATTGATCATGTGATAACCAATTTAGAATGTGGTAAATATGCTGTAACGGTAGAGGAATTCTGTATATCAGATCACTGTGCGCAGATTTTGGATATATTAAACAATGATAAAATTCTTGAACAATATAAGTATAAAACTATACGACAGACAACAATAAATCATTTAAATCTGATGTATGAAAGCTTAATGCAAGAAAATTGGGAAATAGTTTATAAAACACAAGACAGTAATTTAAAATGGGAACATTTCTTTAAAATATTAACAAGACACTTTAATAAGCACTGCCCCATTAAAAAAATTAAGGTCACAAATAAGGGACATCAACATATAAAAATACCAGTGCAATTAAAAGAATTAAGAAAAAAAATGAAAGATTACTATACCTTATTTAAGTATACAAACTTAGAGCTATTTAAATGTAAATACAAAAATCTAAAAAAACAATATTCATTAGCTCTAAATAGCTTAAAGAGACAGCAATATGGTAACAAAATAATAGAATCAAATAATAAAGCTAAGACAATTTGGGGGATAGTAAAAGGAAATGATACAAGCAAAAATAAGCAAGAAAACATAAAAATAGTTGAAAACGGTCAAACTATAAACGAGCCACACGCAATATGTCAGTATTTTAATAAATATTTTATTCACACAACAAGGGGAGAACAGTACATGATAGACAACATTCCTTACGAAATGCCAGAATGTGCAAACACTATATATCTGGAGGAAACTACAACAAATGAAGTTGAAAAAATAATAAATAAATTAAAAAGTAAGATGTCAGCAGGTTGGGATGGAATATCACCTAAAATATTAAAGCACTGTAAAAATGCATTGATCACTATTCTAGTACACCTTATAAATGCTTCGTTAAATAGTGAAAGTTTTCCAAATTCTTTAAAAACCAGTATAGTTAGACCAATTTTTAAAAAAGGGGATAAAACACAAATAGTTAATTATAGGCCAATAACTCTAATTTCTGTTTTCGCAAAAGTATTTGAAACCATATTAAGCTCCAGACTGATAGGTTTCCTAAATAAATATAATTTGCTTAGCTCTTCTCAGCATGGCTTTAGACACAATTTATCCACTACCACTGCAATAGCTGAACTCTATCATGAAATACTGGAAGGACTCGATAAGGATAATAAAGCTGTGGGAGTTTTCTTGGATTTATCCAAGGCTTTCGATAGTGTAGTTCATGACAAATTACTGAATAAGATACAAAAATATGGCATTAGAGGAAAATTTTTAAATGTCATTGAATCTTATCTGTCAAATCGTAAACAATGCACAGAAATATATTATCAAGAGCAATGCATGACAAAAGTTACAAGGTCTAACTACGAATTAGTAAGGATTGGTGTGCCTCAAGGATCTGTACTCGGGCCACTCCTGTTTTTATTATATGTAAATGATCTTCCTAAATCCTCAGAATACAAAATAATATCATACGCAGATGACACATCAGTTATTTTTACAAATAAAAATATAAACGGTTTGGAGAATTTAATAACTAAAAAAACACAGGATATATATGATTACTTACAAACTAATAACTTAAAGGTAAATATACAAAAGACTAATATGATCAGGTTCCAGCATCAAAACAACAGGTCTAGTCAAAAACTAAATGTAAAAATACATGATGAAACCATTGAACAAATAGAGAAAATAAAATTTTTAGGAGTAATTATAGATGAAAACATGTCTTTCAAACATCACATTGATCATGTAAGTAATAAAATTAGTTCTTATTTATATCTTTTAAGACGCCTAAAAGAGTTCCTAGATATAGAGCATTTAAAGTCAGTTTATTATGGATTAATTTACACACATTTACAATATGGGATTGAAATCTGGGGTAGCACATGTAAGGTAAACATTAACAGGTTATTAATAATACAAAAAAAGTGTATAAGATGTATTTATAATCTAAACAACAGAGAATCCTGTAGACAAACCTTTATAGAAGCCAATATATTAACTGTTATATCGTTATTTGTATATAAAGTAATCATGTTTGTAGTAAGTAAATCACACTCTGTATATATTAAAGACAGTCATATGTATAATACTAGATTGCTAAATAATTACTATAGAGATAATATTAGTAAACGAGCCACAGAAAAGGATCCCCTTACTATGGGCAGAATACTTTATAACAGGTTACCAAGTGATATTAAAGCTCTAAGAGGCAATAAATTTCAAAAAAGACTAAAAATGTACCTAATACAGAAGTGCCTATATAGTATTGATGAAATGTAAATATTTTATGATTCTTGACGATGCTTGAAACTTGTATGAGTCTATAAGCAAATAAATTGAAATTGAAATTGAAAATTACGCGATCCTTATTTTTCCAGATGAATATGTTCTCCCATGTTGTCAATCTATTTTGGTTTATCACTCCTTTTAATAATTTTGGATTTGGATCAATGTCATGGTTTTCATTCCAAAAATGAAATGCTACTGCTGACTTGTCTTCTTGTTTCAATCTGATGTTTCTAAAGTGTTCTTTGACTCTGGTTTTTAAATTTCTTTTTGTTTGACCTATGTAGCATTTTTCACAATTCTTGCAATTTATTTGGTATATTCCAGATTTGTTACCTGAAGGAATTTCATCTTTTGTTTTTGAATTTAGTAATTTTAAAATTGAGTATCTATTAGTAGGTGCCAAGATGATATTTTGTTCCTTGAATATCTTTTTAAATTTATTAAATGTTTTTGGATGATATGTGAATGAACTGAATATGCTGTTGCTTTCTTTTTCTTTAATAAATGTGGTTGTTTCCTTAATGGTTTTCTTTAGTTTAGATTTTCTAATTTTCTTCAACACCAAACTTTTGTTGTATCCGTTTTCTTCTGCTATGTGTATTATTGCTTTTTGTTCCTTGAAATATTCTTCTTTTTCCATGGGTATGTTGACTAGTCTGTGTGTAAGGCTGTTTATTATTGCATGTTTATGTGTAATTGGGTTGTGGCTATTATTTTTTATATAATTTTCTGAATGTGTTGGCTTCCTGTAAATTCCAAATTTTATTTTTGTATCATTCCTGATGATATTTAGATCCAAGAAAGGTAGTTGTCCATTGATTTCCTTTTCTATTGTGAATTTGATAGTCCTTTCTTGCAGATTGAGTAATTTTAATGCATCATCTAAATGTTTACTTGGTACAATTGCAAAGATGTCGTCAACATATCTATACCAAACCTTGAAGATCAATGGGAAGGACTTTTTAATTTGTGTTTCAAATGCACTCATAAATAAGTTAGCCAAAAAAGGTGAAAGTGGATTGCCCATTGATAGTCCTATCAATGGGCAATCCACTTTCACCTTTTTTGGCTAACTTATTTATGAGTGCATTTGAAACACAAATTAAAAAGTCCTTCCCATTGATCTTCAAGGTTTGGTATAGATATGTTGACGACATCTTTGCAATTGTACCAAGTAAACATTTAGATGATGCATTAAAATTACTCAATCTGCAAGAAAGGACTATCAAATTCACAATAGAAAAGGAAATCAATGGACAACTACCTTTCTTGGATCTAAATATCATCAGGAATGATACAAAAATAAAATTTGGAATTTACAGGAAGCCAACACATTCAGAAAATTATATAAAAAATAATAGCCACAACCCAATTACACATAAACATGCAATAATAAACAGCCTTACACACAGACTAGTCAACATACCCATGGAAAAAGAAGAATATTTCAAGGAACAAAAAGCAATAATACACATAGCAGAAGAAAACGGATACAACAAAAGTTTGGTGTTGAAGAAAATTAGAAAATCTAAACTAAAGAAAACCATTAAGGAAACAACCACATTTATTAAAGAAAAAGAAAGCAACAGCATATTCAGTTCATTCACATATCATCCAAAAACATTTAATAAATTTAAAAAGATATTCAAGGAACAAAATATCATCTTGGCACCTACTAATAGATACTCAATTTTAAAATTACTAAATTCAAAAACAAAAGATGAAATTCCTTCAGGTAACAAATCTGGAATATACCAAATAAATTGCAAGAATTGTGAAAAATGCTACATAGGTCAAACAAAAAGAAATTTAAAAACCAGAGTCAAAGAACACTTTAGAAACATCAGATTGAAACAAGAAGACAAGTCAGCAGTAGCATTTCATTTTTGGAATGAAAACCATGACATTGATCCAAATCCAAAATTATTAAAAGGAGTGATAAACCAAAATAGATTGACAACATGGGAGAACATATTCATCTGGAAAAATAAGGATCGCGTAATGAACTTTGAAATCCCGCCAGCAGATAATTTGACAAAAAAGTTCATAGTTCCACCACCAGAGAGAGCAGACAACAACAGTTGCCAGTTGGGAAGAGATTGAAAATGGAGGCCAGGGCCTTTGAAACTAGTCTCTCATAAATATATGAAAAAGTAAGTGACGAGTGTCAATAAACCAACCACAAATAATTTTTATATTCATAGGTGTTATTTGTAAACCTACACTAGACATGTACTGGTCTACAGATGACATGCTAGCTACCCCATTTTTTGGGAAATGCATGTCAAATAACAGGTTTACTTCCATTTTGCGCTTCCTTCATTTCACCTGCACAGAAAATGTGAATGATAAACTATACAAAATCAGACCAATTTTTGATTACTTTATTTCAAAATTCAAAGAAAATTATGAGCCTAGTGAAAAGATCACTGTTGATGAAAGCCTGATGCTTTGGAAGAGCCGTTTAGGTTGGAAACAATACATCAAAACAAAGAGGGCCAGATTTGGCATAAAGAGTTTTGATGTATGTGAAAGTAAAACAGGATATCTTTACAATAGCTGCATATACACTGGCCAAAGGACTGAAAACACCAGAGAAAAAGATTTGGGGTTATATGGTTCCATAGTAATGCATCTGATGGAATCTGTACTTGATCAGGGTAGGACTGTATATTTAGATAATTGGTACAGTTCCCCTAAATTATTCATGGCCTTACACAAAACAAAAACAAATGCAATTGGAACAGTACACTCAAATCGTATTGGTTTGCCAAAAGATGTGAATACGAAGGCTCTAAGAAGAGGAGAAATGCAGGTGCATCAGCTCCCACCCTTGACCTATGTTGCTTGGCAAGACAGGAGGGTTGTTACAGCATTATCCAATTGCAGCTCTAAGATTTTGATGATTGACACTGGAAAAATTGATGCTCGTAACAAAATGTCAATTTTCAAGCCCGATATTATCCAGTAATATAATATGCATATGGGTTGTGTGGATCTAGTAGATCAGGTATTACACGCATATCCCTTTTTGCGAAAAACAATCAAATGGTATAAAAAAGTATTTTTACACCAGCTGAATATAACCATATACAATTGTTTAGTAATTTGGAGAGCTCTAAACCCACGGAAGACAATAACATACCTGGACTTTCGCATATCAATAGCTCGCAGCGTAATTGAGCAGTATAAAATTCAGAGACCTCTCCATACTGGGGGTAAAAAATCCACCACCCCAGCACCCCTCAGACTTGAAGGAAAACATTTTCCTAAAAGGGTATCACAGACAGCAAAAAAGTCGCGTCCTTTTAGAAAATGTCTGGTGTGCTGCAAGAAAGGTGTCCGAAAGGAAACTAGTATGATTTGCTGTGAATGTGGAGATGTGCCCTTGTGTGTTTATCCCTCTTTTGAGGTGTACCATTCAAGAAGAAACTTTTAAAGGTAAGCTTTTACTTCTTATAGAACTCATTTAAATTTACTGTAAAACATAAGGTTTAAAAGAATTATTAAATACGTATTAAATGCATGTATGCACAGGACGTCATATGACGTCCATATCGGTGTAAGGGTTAATGGTTTTTGTTAGTTTACCCATTTTAATTTTCTTAAATACCAGACTTTTGTTTTATGTATTTTCTTCTGCTATGTGTAGAATGGCCTTTTGTTCCTGAGAGTATTCTGCTTTATCCATGGTTACGTTGACTAGTTTGTACTGCTTTCATTTCCATTGCAGTTAGCCATATTTTTATCAATGTCCGTAATTTTTCTGTTGGATGCTTGGGAATAATTATGTGACATCAAATAAAACCAGTCTGTCATTTTTGTCTAACCTTAGGTCTTTAATTTTTTTCTGCTAAGTCTAAAGAATTTTTTAAATTTGCACTTTCAAACTTTGGGGAGCTATTGAATTTGTTTAATAACTATTTGGCCAAATTATATGTGGGGGCATTTATGCTACTAGTAATAGGTCTTGTGGCTTTTCCTGGTTTATGTATTTCTCCAAATACACATATTAGGAAATGTGTTAAAGAATATTTTGGAAAATTCTGTCTATGACAGTACGAGTATTTTAAATGTATCTGTATAGAGTTGGCAAGGAGAGCAATGTAAAAGCTACCAGCAGTGCATGCAATAGCACATAAAGGACCATGTACTTACTCTGTGTATTTGTAAGTTAGCATTGGGCTAATGATTCAATGACAGATGAGTTTGGTACAGCTTCATGTAATCTTTTTAGTCACACCAATGTCAGAAGTGCAATAAGAAGCCATAATGGAGAAAAACTTCAGCAATTATATAGCAAAATGAAAGATATGAAATCTGGAATGATCAATGTGGAAAGTCAAATACTTTGAAATTGAGGAACTGACAAAATGAAGAATGAAATAAAGACAGTGAATTCCTCGATGAAGATGAAAGAAGAAATGAAAATTTTATGGATGACATGGCAGAAATGTCTCTGATGAAGATGAGCTATCGACTAAAAACAGATATGCAGCTGGTATGGAAAGGAGAATGGAAGAACTTGGCAGAAGAATGACAGACCTTGACTAGCATATTGTGACTTTGTGGGTTCGTGGAATAAAAGTCCAATTACACCACTCAACAATGTTCTTTATTTCTACCGACTTACAGTTTAACTCTTGCCAATTACACAAAATTACTTGCTGCACACAATTACAATTTACCAGTTCGTCCGTTACAATTTCCTTGTACTCGCGATTACATCAACTCCGATACTCATACACGGTTCGTACAGTCTTCCGTCGCACAATCCTTTCGTTCATTAACACGTCACTGACTAACTCTTACACCAAGAACTGCGACTGTCTCACTAACTGACCGACCAACTCAACACAGCACAACAACTGACTGACTGACTCTGTCTGTCTGTAACCCTCTTTATAAGAATACTGCCGGTTTCTAGTGACCAGGAGAATGTTCCAGTAAACGAAAGATCGAGAAACAGGTGTAGAGAAAACAGGCGACCAGTCATGTTTTCCCCTAACCACAAGCCTGTCACCACTACAAGACAAACGAGGAGAAGGTGTGGCTAACGCGGTCCTCCCCCCTGCCTTCCGTTCGCAGCTGGTACAGGGTGCTCCAGCAGTCCTGTTACACTGCTCGCTCCTCAAAGCTGTTCGCCCACGAACAGCCCCATCGTAGCGTGCGAGGCGGTCCAGGTGTACCACCAGCATCTGCCCGGAGTCTGAGCCAGAAGTAGCGCTGCCGTAGTTTGTGAATCATTCGGTTCGCTCCCAGGCGTCCTCCTGAAGTACCGGCGTGCACTTCCTCCAAGACTTCCGGGACCTTGCTCCGGGGAAGTACCAACTGTCCTCTCCGCGCCTTCCCATCGGGTGACTCCCATACCCGGAACAGCACGCCCTCTCTGGTCTTCAACGAGTCCCATTGGGCCCAGTGCGACTTGTAGGTGGCGCTCCTCGGTGCGATGTCCTCCCAGGTCGGTCTCGTCCCTGCGTCCACTTCCCTCACGAGTGGCCCCAAGTCTGCGTCCGCCAGCTGCTCCCTCCTCAGGCCTGCGCTATCCCAGCCTTCAGCAGGCACTGCCACAACTACTCGGACTGCTGCGGCACGCTCCTTCTCTTCCACTCTTGTGCGCTCATGGCCGTCCTGGATCTGCGATAGGACACCTCCAATGCAATGGTCGCTGGCGTCGGTGTCCACAATGAAGGCGCCACCCGGTTGTGGGAAACCCAAAATTGAAGCACTGCACAGGGTCCCCTTCGGGTGCTGGAAAGCGTCTTCGGCGTCCTCCGTCCACACATAAGGCCGGTTTTCCTCCGTCAGGCGGGTGAGGGGTTTTGCGATGTTGTCGGCCTTTTCCTCTAAATCATTAAGGCGGTCGTCTACTTGACCCTTCCGCTTGCCCAGGTTCGCGACGTCATCCCTCACGCCGGCTACCCGTTCCTCAAACTTGGCGGCGAGAGCCTCGTTCGCCACCTTCATTTCGGTAGCCAGACCGTCATTCGCTGCTCTCATTTCCGTGGTTAACTCGGCCTTCATTTGTTCCATCTTCTCGGCGATGTTGTCCCTAGCCGTCTTCATTTGTTTCAGTTCCGCGGTGATGTTGTCGTTGGCCGTCTTCATTTGTTTCAACTCGGCGGTGAGGTTGTTGTTTGCCGCTTCTGTTTTCTCTGTTAACTCGTTCATCTTCGCCAAAAGCATTTCCAATGCGGATTCCATGGCTGTAGTGTTCGGTGATGTTATCTTCCCGCTTCCTGACACCAGTGTGACTTTGTGGGTTCGTGGAATAAAAGTCCAATTACACCACTCAACAATGTTCTTTATTTCTACCGACTTACGGTTTAACTCTTGCCAATTACACAAAATTACTTGCTGCACACAATTACAATTTACCAGTTCGTCCGTTACAATTTCCTTGTACTCGCGATTACATCAACTCCGATACTCATACACGGTTCGTACAGTCTTCCGTCGCACAATCCTTTCGTTCATTAACACGTCACTGACTAACTCTTACACCAAGAACTGCGACTGTCTCACTAACTGACCGACCAACTCAACACAGCACAACAACTGACTGACTGACTCTGTCTGTAACCCTCTTTATAAGAATACTGCCGGTTTCTAGTGACCAGGAGAATGTTCCAGTAAACGAAAGATCGAGAAACAGGTGTAGAGAAAACAGGCGACCAGTCATGTTTTCCCCTAACCACAAGCCTGTCACCACTACAAGACAAACGAGGAGAAGGTGTGGCTAACGCGGTCCTCCCCCCTGCCTTCCGTTCGCAGCTGGTACAGGGTGCTCCAGCAGTCCTGTTACAATATTAACATCCTAGAAGAGAGAATGGCAGTGCCAAGGATCTGAACACCATAGGCAACAATGCTTAAGGAATTAAAATCTTGAAGATAAGATGCCGGGATGCGAAACAACAACCACACGTGTGAAGCCACCCCAGTATGACAGGTCTTCTGCCGACAATTCGCATCCATCACCACCCAAAACTAATGATCAACAGAAGAGAAAGACCCATAGTTGAGAGATGGTAGCTCAATGGGTTAGAGTGACTGGACGGAAACCAGGAGATCCGTGGTTCAAATCCCGGCCATGGCATTGAATTTTTCATGTTGACTCTATTATAGACCTTCAGTATGTTTTAGCTTCTGGGACTGAAAACAGAACATGGATTTTGGGACAATACTAGTGTACGGCGGCACATTTGTAGCCACAGAAACAGCCTTTTGGCAATATAGTACCATCCAATGTGATAAATTCAGTGCGGAAGGGTAATCTTTGCCACCTGTCTGTAGAGTTAAATGGTGAACCTGACAAACTCATTGATCAGAGAGACAGGTAGATATTTCCGCGTTGGTCAGACTATAGGTCTGGATTCCAACTAATGAGTTGAGCTATTTGTGTGGGGCTACCTGAATGAGATAGTGTGATGACTTAGTATGTTGTTGTTTTCAAATGCTAGGCTTTAGCAATGAAGCCATTAGCTCTCCTGCTCTCCAATATTTCTGTGTAGTGGGTCCGGCAGGTAGGGCTTCACAGGTTAAAAGATGTTCTTCAGTCATTTCCTCTTCTTTGTTGCACAGAGGACAATTTGGACTTGTATAAATTCCTATTCTGTGTAAGGTGTTTGGCCAAATAATCATGTTCCGTAAATAATCTAAACTTTGCTACTGCAGCTTTACGTGGGATTTCTGGAATAATTTCTGGATTTTTTAATTAAAATGTTCCATTTTTTATCTTTGGCTTTGTTAGATATTGATTGGTTTTATTTGTCTTTATATTTGCTTTTGATTAATCTTTTTATGGATGTAAAGGGTAAGTTTTTACTTTTGTTCTGAATTAAATTTGCACCTCTTTTGGCAAGAAAATCAGCTGATTCATTTCCAGCAATTCCACAATGTGCAGGTATTCACTGTAATATAATTCTTTTCTTTAGTTTTTGAAGTTGTTGGATCATTTTGTAACATTCTTTAATTTGGATTGACCTCATTTTATATGAACTTACTGCAATTAATGCTGCTTTAGAATCAGAAAGTATGACAGCATTTTTGAATTTATCTATTCTGTATAGAAGGTGTTGGAGTGAAATATGAATAGCCGTTACTTCTGCATCAAAATTTGTTCTGTGGTATCCTGCTGGTTGATAGAATGAGAACAGTGCACACTTAATTCCTTCTCCTGAGTTGTTGTCCAAGTTAGATCCATCTGTGTAGATATGTAACCATTCTTCAGGTGGGTATCTATTGTTCACAGTTTCTAATGCTAGTGCTTTTAGTACAGGTTTGGAAGTTTCAGATTTTGTAACTATTTGTTCTAATTGAATATTAATTGGTTCAAAAGTCAGTGGGTTTTCTTTGATTAAAATGTTTTCTTTAGAATTAGGAAGATTCAGATCTGTTTTTAATTCCCTAACTTTGTGTAGGAAACTTGTTTGTGTTTTCATCTTGATTGGTTGTAGTAATCTTTTCTCCCATTTTGTTGTTTTTAACCGCAACATTTTTTCATGTTGTATTAGTGCCTGCTCCTCTAAAGTTTGATGTATTGGATAGTTCCGAGTTAAGGCTTGCATTGCCGTGACGAGTTGATTTTGCTGCACCGGTTATTAGTCGCAGGGCCTGATTTTGGCATACTTCTAGGTGATTTATGTTAGAACTGTTTGCTGTAATTATTACCTCTGCATTATAAACAAATATTGGCTTGATGAATGTTTTGTATGTGGTGTTCAGTGTCTCCCGATTACTGCCCCACTTGACTCCCGATAATCTTTTCAAAATTGAAATTTGTTTGTTGATTTGTTAACTACTGCTTCAATATGATGTCTCCAAGATAATTTTGAATCAAAAATTGTTCCTAAATATTTTGTTTCATATGTTTGTTTCAGGTTTGTTTTCTTGAACTGCAGATTTAGTTCAGAGATTTTCTTTTTTAAGCTAAATATTTGGAATGTTGTTTTGTTAGTATTTATTTTCATCAAATTGTTGTCAGTCCACTTTTCGAATAGTATCAGAGCCTTTTCCATTGAAGTTTTGGATTTCTCTATTTGTGGGGAAGATGTCCACATGATCATGTCATCTGCAAAAAGTGCTGTCTTTATTTCTGTGCTTGATACAGCCGTGGGAAGATCATTGATGTAGATATTGAACAAGGTTGTCCTCAGTACTGCACCTTTTGGTAGGCCCATTTTTATTTGTCGGAATTTGGATGTATTGTCATTGTATTTTGTAGCACAGAAACGTGGGATTTTGGGATGCAAGGGATAGTGATGCGCATTCCATAAGCTCTCCTTATCCAAATCCCAACCTCAACCTGCCCGTGGTGCAACCTGCTTTTACCAATGAGGCTCTGGGGACCGAGCGTTAGCGGTATAACTACATCAGAAATAGAGGAAATGCTATTTCACCTCTTACGCTGACCTGTCACGGCGTACAAATGTTCCACAATTGGTGCTTGTGAGAAAAGCCAAAGGACTTTAAAACTCCTCCCGACCAGGTCCGATGGACCCATTAACCAAAGACAGGTGTGGCCCTCCAGACATATTGGGGGTTAAAGTGAGTGGATGATGTAACCACCATTACAAGCAAAAAATTGGTGTCCACTTAAAAAGCGGTTACATTTATGCTACTTAAAACTTAAAACATGACGACTTATATTGTAAGTACTTGATCTATCCAAAACCTTAGCCTATACATGGCTAGTGTGGAAGAACAATAAATTTACATCAATTAACTTAATAATAATGGTTTAACTATAAAGTCTGGGACTCAAGTACTTACAACAGTAAGTCGCCACAAACGGTGTATCTCAAATATGAGAGCCCCTAGTGGTTTACCGGGAAAACATATGAATCAACTGGAGAATCTGTGTCATGTTGGTACTTTTGGCCATGGTAGCTCAATGGTTGAGAGTTACTGGACGGAGACCGGGAGATCCGGGATTCAAATCCCGGCCATGGCATTGAATTTTTCAGGTTGACTATCTATAAGAAATAGAATTTTAAAATATTACAGTATCACTACTTGTTTAACATTTTATAAAAAGGGTTTGTGTTATTTTTTATCTTATAATTTTGTCTCATTTTAAATTGTACTCCTGATCTAAACGATAAAACCAGGGTTAATGAATTATAGGGTCTAATACACATTTTTCAGGAAGAAATCAGGGAACCTGCCCTATGAACACCCAGCAATGAAGAAACCTTAGAGAGAGAGAGAGAGAGAGAGAGAGAGAGAGAGAGAGAGAGAGAGAGAGGGAGAGAGAGAGAAGAAAAAAATGATGAAGGAAAACAGAGGAATTTACCAATGTTATCTTGCCAGCAGTGAGATCATTTTACTGATCAAGATACAGGTATGATCTAATGGGAAAAGTTTCGGTAATGCAAGCATTTGATTGCTGAAAAAAGAATCCATGATCACCTATTTAAGCTAAATGTGCCAAAAAGTGCACACAGCTCTAAATATATAAACAGTCCCAGCTGCAGTAAGAGCTCACCAACTCCTGCAGCTACTTCATATGATCAATTTACACAAAAAACTGTGATTGCAGGATTTGTAACCACTGCACACTCAATGGTTACCTATTTAGCCAACTTTAATAATATTTTATTTCTGAGGCATTTTTAATTTTTTTATGCTCTTAATTGTTCAATACTACCAAATTTTTAATTATTTTTCTAATTTCATCTATTACTCATTTTATGCCTAAATTAAAACCTTGTCATTGAATTGTAAAAGGAGTTACTGAGAATACACAATTTGAAAACAATTGGATGTATTTATTATGCACTGGAACATTCACTCATAGATTGGTTACATGTGAAGAAGTTCAAAGTGTAATAATGAAATTAAAGAACTCTAATGCTAAATAAAGATGTGTATATGTCAAATAATTTCACAAAGTAAATGCTTCCATATTTTATTTTCCCTCTTTACCTTTCGCATTAACAAATGTCTAAATGAAGGTGTTTTCCTGAAGTGTTTTGAAGTACTCAGGAGTGACACCCATTTATAAAAAGGATAATAAAAGCGAATTAGGCAGTTATAGACCAATATCAATTATTCCCACATTAAGAAAAATCTTTGTAAGTCTTCTAAAAATCAATTGGTACAATACTTTGAACAACAGAATCTATTTGGCAATTGTGAATATGTGTATTGTTGGGGTAAATAAACTATAGATGTTGTTGACTCTTAATTCATAAAGATCAAGATGCTTTTGAAAATGGTTCTTCAGCACAGACAACTCTTTTGCGACCTCAGTAAAGCATTCAACTGTGTGCAATGCAAAATACTTATCAAGAAAATGGAAAAATATGAAATAAGAGTTCAGGGCTGTTTAAGTCCTATTTAAAAGATTGAAGGCAGAAATTGGCAATAGGGGGGAAAGAGCCAAGAGTTGTTTAAGTAGACATTGGCGTACCTCAAGGTTTGGTACCAGGGCCAATTTTATTCCCGATAACAGTATATGATGTTCAGAAATGTATTTTCTCTCATATGGTGGCATATGCAGATGACATAACTCTTCTTAATATAAATAAGGATCTTGAATTACTTGCTCAATTAGTTAATACAGATATGAAAAATGTGGAACTTTGGTATGATCAAAATGGCTTTTAAATGAAAGAAACTAACAACCACAATAGTCTATATTCTTTAAAAAAAGATAAGAGCATTTCCAATGCAGTCAAGAGTATAAAACTCCTTGGAATTAGCACAGACAATAATCTTTCTTGGGATATTCACATAGATTTTGTATGCAGTAGACTATCACACATCTTTATTAATGCTTGCAAATCTTAATAGATTTGTGTCAAATGAATGTCTACGATCAGCCTATTTTTCATTTTTTCAATGTATTTACAGATATGGTTAAATCTTTGGGGACAGCAGTTCAAAGATAAAAGAAATTCTTGTCATTTATAATGCAGTTAGCATATTCACTGATTCTCCATATAGACAATGCAAACCTCTTTTCATGACAAAAATCCCTACAGTTAATATGTATATGCAATGTCTTAGTTTATACTGAAGAGAATATACACAATTTGGTAAAAAGAAAGGATACACATAATGTGACTTTGTAAGTATAGACGTCCAATTTGCAGAAATTTAAATTGCTCTTATTTTCCGTAGAAACATACTTCGTCAACCCTTACAGTAGCAGAATTACTCAACATACACAAATACAATTGTCAAGGTCGTTCACCACAAAGACTTCACTTTCAAAACACAGCTGCACACGGATGATTCTCAGTTCAATTCTGACTCTCTTAAGACTGTCCACTCAACTAACCGCGGCTTCCTTTTATATGTCCATTGATGGTTCCAGACGTTTGTGGAATGTTCTGTCACAACCAAGACGGTACCAGCTACAAGACAAACCTTCCAGTTAACTATTTTTATCTATTTCGGCAAGCTTTTTTATCTCCGCCCTATCTTCATCTATTTCGGCAAGCTTGATCTCCGCTCTACACTATCTGTCTCTGTGCGCGTCGGCCGCACCTCCTCGTAAAAATGCGATTGGCGACACTGCTCCCTCCTCAAGGCTGGTCGTCCCGAACAGCACCATCGTAGCGGGCCAGACGATCCTGGTGTACAACCAACAATTTTCCTCGGGCACCTTCCAAATGCGGTAGACAACGTCGTTAATCCTCTTCACCACCCGGTACGGTCCTCGGCACTGTTGCTGAAGTTTCAGGCAACGTCCCTTGGTTCAGGTAGGGCAGTACAAACTGACCAGGTCACCTTGCTGGAATTCTTGGCTGTTGGCTTGCCTGTCATATCAGGTCTTCATGCGGTTGCTCGCCTTCTGGATGTTCTAGCGAGCCATCTCGTGCATGTCGTGGAGATGGTCCACCAGGTTCCCCACATATTTGGTTGTTGACTGTTTCGCTTCCAAGGGGTTCCCAAAAGCCAGGTCAAAAGGGAGGTGTAACTCTCGACTGAACATTAAGCTGGCTGGCGTCATCCCAGTGGTGTCGTGTGTCGACAAGCGGTAGGCCACCAAGAACAGTGGCACCTTCGACGTCCCAGTCCCACTGATGGCTGGCCACGACCTTCCTCAGCTGTTCTTCTAAGGTCTTGATGTACCTCTCCAGCATGCCGACCGACTGCGGATGTACAGGTGTTGTGCGGGTCTTGTTCACCCCATGTCTTTCCAATGCCTCCATCATGTTAGACTCAAAAATGGTGCCCTGGTTGCTGTGGAACTCTAATGGCACCCCAAAACGGTAGAACAGTTGCTCCACGAGGCAGTCGGTGATAATCTTTGCCTCCTGGTTTGGGATGGCATACACCTACGGCAACTTGGTGAAGCAGTCCACGACCACCATCAGGTACTCATTACCTAGGCCCGACACGCATGCGACCCCGGCTTCTAGTTTGGGGCCCGCGACTCGTCGCGCACACGTGATATTGATGGCACCATCTCTCAGCATCTGCTCGGAGCCTCAGCCAGTAGTAACGCTGTCGGAGTTTGTGGATCGTTCGGTTTGCTCCCATGTGTCCTCAAATACTGGCGTGCACTTCCTCTAAGCCCTCCGGTACCTTACTCCGGGGAAGTACCAACTGCTCTTTCTGCGTCATCCCGTCAGGTGATTCCCATACCTGGAACAGCACGCCCTCTCTGATCTTCAACGAGTCCCATTGGGCCCAGTACGACTTGTATATGGCGCTCCTTGGTGCGATGTCCTCCCAGGTCGGTCTTGTCCCTGCCTTCACCTCTCTCAGGAATGGCCCCAAGTCTGCATCCGCCAGCTACTCCGTCCTCAGGCCTGTGCTATCCCAGCTATCCGCAGGCACTGCCGTGACTACTCGGACTGCTGCGGCACGCTCCTTCTCTTCCACTCTTGTGCATTGGCCACACTCTTCTGGACAGGGTCTCCGGGACATGGCGTCTGCGTTGCCATGTCCCTTCACTCTACGATGTTCAGAGATGAAGTTGTACTCCTGCAGCCTCTGGACCCAACGTGTTGTCTGGCCTTCTAGGTTTCTAAAGCTCAGTAGCCAGGTTAGGGCGGAATGGTCAGTCCTCAGATGGAATGGCTGACCATACAGGTATTTGTAGAAGTGCTCCAAGGTCTTTACTGCGGCCAGTAACTCTCGTCGGGTGACACAGTAGTTCTTCTCTGCCTTGGATAGCATCTTGCTGTAGTAGGCTATCACCTGCTCATGGCCGTCCTGGATCTGCGATAGGATGCCTCCAATGCAATGGTCGCTAGCGTCGGTGTCCACAATGAAGGTGGCGCCTGGTTGTGGCAATCCCAGAATAGGAGCACGGCACAGTATCTTCTTCAGGCGCTGGAAAGCGTCTTCGGCGTCCTCCGTCCACACCTAAGGTCGGTGTTCTGTCAGGCAGGTGAGGGGTTTGGTGATGTTGGAGAACCCCTTTATAAAACAGCGGTAATAACTGCACAGCCCCAAGAAACTGTGCAATTCTCTCTTATCCTTTGGCCAGGACCAATCTCTTACAGCCTGTGTCTTCTCCGGGTCTGTGGCCACTCCGGTTGCTGAGACTATGTGGCCTAAGTAGTTCACTTCCTTACAGGAGAGCTGGCACGTCTCCGCATTCAGCTTCAGGTTGGTCGCCTGCAGTCGCTGTAGCACCTTGCTCAGGTTGTCGAGATGGTCTTCGAAAGTGTTACCGACGATGATGTCCAGGTATAGCAGGCAGGCGTCATAAGTCAGTCCTCTCATCACTGACTCCATAAGGCGTTGGAAGGTAGCTGGTGCGTTGCAGAGGCCAAAGGGCATAACTGTTAACTGCCAGGGGCCTTGGCCTGTTGAGAACGCAGTCTTCTCCTTGTCTCTTGGTTTTAGAGCTACCTGCCAGTAGCCCGACTTCAGGTCCAGGTTCGAGAACCACTGTGCACCAGCTAGCGTGTCCAGGGTGTCGCCAATCGGGGGTAAGGGGAAACAGTCCTTCCGGGTGACAGCATTCAACGTCCTGTAGCCTACGCAGATACGTAGCTCGCCGTTCTTCTTTGTCACCAAGACTACAGCGGAACACCAAGGGCTGTAAGATTCTTCAATCCCTCCCCTGGATCTCATGTCCTCCAGCATATCTCGTACTGCCCCTTGCTTCGCCAGCGGAATGCGTCTAGGTGGTTGCCGAATAGGCCGAGCGTCCCCGGTGTCGATGCAGTGAAGCACTTTGTCCGTGTGGCCGTAGTAACTGTTACCTTGGCTGAAGACGCGCTGGTATCGTCTCAACAGTTGTCGAACTTTCCCCAGCTGTTCTGCGGTCAGGTGGTCGGCCGCCCTCTCCAGTAAGCCTTCTAGCCGGGCCCCAGGTGTTGCGTCGGCACCGGCTCCTGTGTCTTGTCGATTGCTCTTACGCTTACCACGGGCTCGCACGTTCCCAAATCCGTCGCGGCCTGGACGTCGTGTTCGGTGTCCGTTGGATTTAGGAGTCTCACTGGTACCTCCTCTCGGCACGGCAACAATGCGCTGGCTACACATAGTCCGTGTACAGGCGTCTTCTGGTCCAGCATCATGTTCCTGGTTCTCTGGCCTTCCAGTCGCGCCATCACAACCACCTCGCTCCTCGCGTGGACAACCACGTCTTCGTTCAAGACGACCCTGCAGATTCCAAGGCGCTCTTCGGGTTGACGGAGTATAACCTCTTCTCCATTGAGCCGCAGGAAATTCTCGCCGACGTCGACCGTCGCCTCGTGGCTCCTGAGGGCATCCAATCCCAGAATAACCTCCTCAGCCACCTTCGCGACGAACACCCACAGACGCACGGCACTCCGTCCCAAGGCCAGCTTCAGTAGGGCCTCCTTCTTCACAGCCAATGTGTCCCCCGATGCCGTTACAAGCTGGTATGGTCGGCTCGGCTTCTCGTCGGCAAATCCTTGGCCACGTCAGGTCTGATGATGGTAACGGCCGCCCCGGTGTCCATCAGCACGCGGCACGGCTTTCCTCTTACCCAGCCGTCCGCGATGAGGCTGTCATCCATACGCCAGCTGACGGCACGCAGTGTCACTCGAGGGGATGGTGGTGATGGCGCCGAAGTGCCCCTCTCCACGCCGGGCCTTACTCTTTTTTCCGGCTGCTCTTCCTGGAGAGGGCAGTCTCTCTCCAGGTGTCCCGGCTGTCCACACCCCTACACAGGACCCTAGGTCTTCGCCGGCATCCCTCGGCTGTTCTTCTGTCTCCGGTGTAGCGGACACTCCTCGTTCTATACGTCGGGATAGCTGTCACCTTGTTCGCCTACATCCTCAGTGCTGACGTCAGCGCCTGGTGGATGGTTGTGTAGTCGCCGAACATTAGGCGCTGACCTATCTCGGTGTCTTGTACGTCGTCGACAAAGGCGTAGGCGGCTTCCCGGGATACGAAGGTCAACCAAGGCCTTGCTAGCCAGCTGCTCAATTGCCAGGGCGAACTCCTGCAGCGTCTCTCCTGGCTGTTGCGACCATGTCTTCAGCTGACTGCGGTAGGCTGCGGCTAGGCGGTGGTTCCCAAAACGGTTCTCCAGGGCCTCCAAGATATCCTTGGGAGCCGCCGCTGTGTGGACAGCGTTTAGGACTTCCGCGGCCCGTCCCTGGAGGCTGGCTATTAGCTGTGCGGCCTCTTCCTCCGGTGACCACTTGTTTTGCTTGGCCACCGTGTCGAATTGGCGGCGGAAGACCTCGAACGTTGACGCGCCGTCGTATTTCGGAGGTTTGACGCACGCCGATGTGTCGCGTCCCGGCGCGTCGGCCTTCATATCCTTTAACCTCCTGCCGACGACGTCCTCCGCCATGGCTTTCAGAGACTTGACGCTGCTGTCGGCCTTTCCTTCCAGCTCATTAACGCGCCTAGCTCTGTGACGTCCTCTTTTACGCCGGCCAACTGTTCTTTAAACTTTGCGGCGAGGGTCTCATTCGCCGCTTTCATTTCCGTGGTCAACTCGGTCATCTTCGCGGTCATTGGTGAGGCCAGCTTGTTGTTTGCCGTCGCCAACTTCTTTTCCAACTTCTCGGTGATGTTGTCATTTGCCGTCTTCATTTCCGAGGTCAGTTCGGCCTTCATTTCCATCATCTCCAAAATCTTTTCCAATGCCGATTCCATGGCCGTTGTCCCACTTCCTGACACCAGTTGTGACTTTGTAGGTTCGTAGAATTAAAAGTCCATGTTGCAGAAATACAAATAAATAGTTCTTTATTTCCACCGAGTTACAGTTAGTACTCACAAATTGCGTACCACAGACAATTATGTAACACTCACAATTGCTTACCTAACACTCATAGATTACGTAACTCTCACAATTACAATCCACACTCGCCACTCAGCGCCTTGCAGTACAAATCTCTCAAGAGCTGACTAAGAACTCCTCTTCCAGTCCGTTCACTAACACTGCACTCTTCACGGCTGCTCGTCAAAAACTGACTGACTCGTCCACTGCATCCCTTATATAGGCAGATTGCTGTATCTGGAAGTTTCGCGGCTCAGTGAATCATAATGGTTGTTCCAGAAGTCAGGGGGAGGGTAAAGGAACGGTCCAGTGGCTTGTGGTAGTTTTCCCCCACCCCTTCAATGAGCGCCAACGAGTCACAAGGGTAGTTGTAGCCTGAATGCTTTCTGCCCCCCCCCCACCTTACCTGCCAGTTGGTAGTGCCTTCCGATAATTGGGTGACAATATATATGATGGACTATTGTGATCCTGAAACATGCATTTTCATCTGCCATGTAAAATTTTTGTATGTAAGAAAAAGTATAATTGTGATTCAATGTAATTACCTAATGTCTGATAATAAATTATAAATCACCGTCGACATCATCATCATCATCATCATCATCATCATCATCATCCCTGAAGATACACTTCCTTTCAGCACATCGTACGTGGCATTACATGTCTCCAGAATTATTTTGCCAAGATTTTGAGGAACTGTAGTAAAATGTTTAAGACATTTGTTCAAATGACCTGTTGCAAGAAACATCAAAGCAGCTGTCAATCTTTGATGAGGAGAAAAAGAAGTTTCAAAACTGTATTTTTCTTTTGCAGAAAAGTAGAGGCGTTGTAACAGTTTTTTTTGCAGATGTCTTCATTCATCCGCAAATTCAATAATCTGACGGACCTGAAATTAACTCTCCTGGTAATCCTATGTGAGTCTATTCCTTTTCCTCTGTAGATTAGATTGATTTGCGTTCAGTAAACCAATCTTTACACCAGATTTTGTTTTCACTTCTTTTTACAGTTCATGGCGACTAATAAGCAGGTGTAAAGTGTTTGCGCAATCTTGTTTGCTTGTCGTCTCTCTGCTAAATTATAATCTTCTGGTTTACCATAGTGTGTGCCAGGCCTCAGACAAGAGTCACCTGATGTGAAAATTAAGAGAGAGCAGTTTGTGCTTCCTCATAGCAAGATTATGAGAATCCTGGATGACATACATGTGGCTTCTCCTGAAGAGCACCTTGGATATAAAAGAATGATTAAAAAACTCAGATAGAGGTACTGCTGGCTGAGGCTACTGGTGGCTGCTGAGAGATGGTGCTGCAAGTGCGTGCGCATGTGCGTGTGTAAGAGAGAGAGACAGAAGTCGCAGCCAGGGCCACAGGCAACACCTTCGGAGTTCATCACAACATTGATGATATGTATAAGGGCGCTCAACTACGGAGGTAATCAGCACCCTTTAAAAACCTTGTCATGGCAAAAGCCAGATATAAAATTACTAAAAAACTATACAACTGTAAATAAACCTATTAAAGCTAAACGAACATTATAAAAAAAGGGTAAAAAGGAATATCAATGAAAACCTACTAAATATTTCAAACACTAAATCCTAAAGCCTAACCTAGAAAACAATCTAAAAACCTTCTGCACTACTGTGTCATCGTCTGCTAGCACTTCTGCAAAGCTGGCCGGCAGCTGCAGAGACGTCCTAAGGTCTGCTAGGTGAACACTCTAGCAGCACGTGTCGTACAGATAATGCTTCATTGCAAAACGGACACAGTGGAGCAGGCTCCTTTTTAAAAAGAAAACTATGAGTAAAAAAGCAGTGCCCAATACACAACCGAGCCAAACTCACCTCCTCACGACGAGATGACCGGCAGGAGGTAACCCGGGGAATCATCAGTTCTTTCACAGATCTAAGTTTATTATTGCGGAGAGCGGACCACTCTTCCTGCCAGCAGGTTTGCGCAGCTCACCGCAATACGGTCCTAAAATCTTCTGATGTCACAGATGGTACTTGAACCCTGGGCTTCATGGTAGCTGTCTTGGCTGCCGAATCCGCCATTTCATTCCCCCGCAAGCCTACGTGGCCAGGGATCCATGCACACACCACGCTAACGCCAGAAGCGTGTAAAACGTGGAGGGCATCCTGGATACGCTGCACAATAGGGTGGTAGTTGTACAGCTGCCGTAGACTTTGAAGTGCACTGAGGGAATCACTCAGGATTAAGCAGTCCCCCAACTTTCGTCGACGTACGTGTAAAATGGCCTGGTATATTGCACAAAGCTCTGCAGTAAAAATGCAAGTGCTAGTGTGGAATCCGAATGTATACGGTTCGGTTCCACACACGTAAGCACAACCAACACCAGTTGAGTTCTTGGAGCCATCAGTATAAATTATAAAATGATCCTGATATCGTGATAAAAATTCTAAAAAGTATGTGCGGATACTAGACACAGACATGGTAGATTTATCATATTTAGTCATGCCCAGATCAACGTGGGACGCTCTGCACAACCAAGGAGGGTACGTCCTCTCCCCCCTAGGATACATCTTGGGCATTTCAGTATCAAGATGTCTAAGGAGATCTCGGAAATGAAAACCAGGTGGCTTTGGTTTAATAGAAGTGTTCCTATAACGCACGTCCATGAAGGTGTTAAAGAACGGCGTAAACGATGGATGTGTGGGCATGCAATTAAGTCCACAGTCATAATTTGCTAATGACATGTTGCGCCTGTACTGCAGAGGAGGTTCTGCAGACTCAGCATACGCTTATAACTCGGCTCATTGCAAATGCCCCAACTGCTATACGTATGCCACAATTATGGACTGTGTGTAATCTCTTCAGCACATATGGTCGTGCTGAGCCATAAACGATACTACCATAATCTAATTTGGAACGGAGGAGTGCGCGATAAAGTCACAATAAAACTGTACAATCCGCTCCCCACAATTTTCCACTTAGTACCCGCAAGATATTTAAAGATTGGTCACATCGTGCTTTCAGTTGTGCTATATGCGATGACCAACTAAAGTTTTCTATCAAATATCACTCCAAGGAACGTCTCATCTACAAAAGGTAGAAGATCAGTGCCTAGCCAGCGCCTTGGAGGTAGTTGACTCTGCTAACGCCAGAAGTTAACACAGATTGCTTTCTCAGCGGAGAAACGGAAGCCGTTTTTTAAATTCCAACTCTTAAGGTTGTCCAAGGTGGTCTGTAGATGGCGCTCTAAAAACGGTATGCGCTGAGATGTACAGTAGACGGCAAAGTCGTCTACAAATAGGCATGATGAGACTCCCGGAGGTACACATTTCGACATACAATTAATCGCAATAGTAAACAACGTAACACTTAGTACCAATCCCTGTGGTACACCGTTCTCTTGAACAAAAAGATTCGAAAAAACCGAGCCAACCCTTACTTGGAATACACGGTCTTTCAAGAATTCCTGTGCTGGACCTTTCTCAGAATCTGACAGATCCAACAAATACTGCTGCTAACAATGAATACTTTCACCAAGTGGCTGGAGATGTATGCCATACCAAACCAGGAGGCCAAGACAATCACGGATTGCCTTGTGGAGGAACTCTTCTGGAGCGCCACTGGAGCTACACAGTGATCAAGGTATGAACTTTGAATCAAACTCAATGAGCAACTTGGAGTGCACAAGATGTACACGATACCTCTCCACCCATAGCTGGACGACTTGGTCCAATGGTTCATCAAAACACTTGAACATCTGAGGAAGATTCTGGCAATCCATCAGAGGAACTGGGATGTCAGGATGCCACTTTTCCTATTAGCCTAATGCTTGTCCAATAATAACATCACCAGGATGATGCCAGCTAGTTTAGTCTTCAGCAGGGAACTGCGTCTCCTGTAAAATCTAATGTCGGAGCCTTCCTGGGTCAAGTCAAAACAGCCAGCAGTTGACTACATGGAGAACTCATGAATCATCTGTGTGATGCACATGAGAGGCCCTCAACACATCCAGGTAGCAAGCGACCGGATGAAGATCCACTATGACTAATAGACCAACAGCTTATGTGGCTGTATCATCCTAATCGGACCAAGGACATATCTCAAGCTTCAACAGCTATGATAAGGGCCATACAGTATAGCGAAGAGGACCAACAATGTAGTCTAATGCATATGGAGGTTGTTCCAAGGAAATATGCTGGTAGTGCACTCAGATTGCATGACCCACTACAACTGAGCAGCAGCAGCAATAGTACATGATATAGGACACGTCAAGTACTTATAACTAAAAATTATAAGTATTGTGACTTTGTGGGTTCGTGAAATAAAAAGTCCAGTTACACCACTCGAAAATGTTCTTTATTTCCACCGACTTACAGTTGAACACTTGCCAATTACACAAAATTACGTAATACACCAATTACGATTCACCAGTTCGTCCGTTACCGTTCAGATGCACGTACACAATTACACACAGTCTCCCCGTTCATTAACACGGCGCTAGCACGTCAAACACTGACTAACTGTCTCTCTGAAACCCTTTTTAAAGGAATGTGAGTGTTTTTCTAGAAGTCTCTAATCACCGAACGTTCCAGACCACCGGAGAAGGGGAGAGAAACCCCCAGGGTCAAGTGACATTTTCCTAACGACCCCTCAGTTAGTGACAGAGACTAATGGGAGGCGTGGCACGGCTGCACTTTGGTTTCCTCTCAGCTGTTGCCCTCAGGCCTACCGCTAATTGGGTGACACTGCTCCCTCCTCAAAGCTGGTCGTCCCGAACAGCACCATCGTAGCGGGCTAGTCGATCCAGGTGTACCACCAACATCTTTCCTCGGGGAACCTTCTGGATGCGGTAGACCACGTCATTGATCCTCTTCACAACCCGGTACGGTCCTTGCCATGGCTGCTGGAGCTTCGGGCAGCGTCCCTTGGTCCGGGTAGGACGGTACAACCAGACCAGGTCACCTTGCTGGAACCCTTGGCTGTTGGCTTGCCTGTCATACCTGGTCTTCATGCGGTCGCTCGCCTTCTGGATGTTCTGGCGAGCCATCTCGTGCATGTTGTGGAGATGGTCCACCAAGTTCTCCACATACTCGGTCGCTGGCTGTTTCGCTTCCGGAGGGCTTCCAAAAGCCAGGTCACAAGGGAGGCGTAACTCTCGGCCGAACATTAAGCTGGCTGGCGTCATCCCAGTTGTGTCGTGTGTAGACGAGCGATAGGCCAGCAAGAACAGTGGCACCTTGACGTCCCAGTCTCGCTGATGGCTGGCCACGACTTTCCTCAGGTGTTCCTCTAAGGTCTTGATGTACCTTTCTACCATGCCGTCCGATTGGGGATGTAAAGGCGTAGTGCGAGTCTTGTTCACCCCAAGCCTTTGCAATGCCTCCTTCATTAGGTTGGACTCAAAGTTGGTACCCTGGTCACTGTGTAGCTCTAACGGCACCCCAAATCGGCAGAACACTTGCTCCACGAGGCAGTCTGTGATTGTCTTTGCCTCCTGGTTTGGGATGGCATACACCTCCGGCCACTTGGTGAAGTAGTCCACGACCACCATTAGGTACTTGTTGCCTCGGTCGGAAACTGGGAACGGTCCAGCAATGTCAACGGCGATCCGTTCGAATGGCGCTCCGACGTTGTACTGCTGCATGCGACCGCGGCTCCTAGTCTGAGGGCCACGACTCGCCGCGCACACGTGACACTGACGGCACCATCTCTCAGCATCTGCTCGGAGTCTCAGCCAGTAGTAGCGCTGCCGTAGTTTGTCAATCGTTCGGTTCGCTCCCAGGTGTCCTCCCGAAGTACCGGCGTGCACTTCCTCCAGGACTTCCGGGACCTTACTCCGGGGAAGTACCAACTGCTCTCTCTGCGTCTTCCCATCGGGTGATTCCCATACCCGGAACAGCACGCCCTCTCTGGTCTTCAACGAGTCCCATTGGGCCCAGTACGACTTGTAGGTGGCGCTCCTCGGTGCGATGTCCTCCCAGGTTGGTCTCATCCCTGCCTCCACTTCCCTCAAGAGTGGCCCCAAGTCTGCGTCCGCCAGCTGCTCCCTCCTCAGGCCTGCGCTATCCCAGCCTTCAGCAGGCACTGCCACAACTACTCGGACTGCTGCGGCACGCTCCTTCTCTTCCACTCTTGTGCACTGGCCGCACTCTTCTGGACAGGGTCTTCGGGACATGGCGTCTGCGTTACCGTGGCTCTTCCCTCTACGATGTTCCGAGGTGAAGTCGTACTCCTGCAGCCTCTGGACCCAACGTGCTGTCTGGCCTTCCAGGTTCTTAAAGCTCAATAGCCAGGTTAGGGCGGAATGGTCAGTCCTCAGGTGGAATGGCTGACCATACAGGTACTTGTGGAAGTGCTCCAATGTCTTTACTACCGCCAGTAACTCCCGTCGGGTGACGCAGTAGTTCTTCTCTGCCTTGGATAGCGTCTTGCTGTAATAGGCTATCACCCGCTCGTGGCCATCCTGGATCTGCGACAGGACACCTCCAATGCAATGGTCGCTGGCGTCGGTGTCCACAATGAAGGCGCCACCCGGTTGTGGGAAACCCAAAATTGGAGCACTGCACAGGGTCTCCTTTAGGTGCTGGAAAGCGTTTTCTGCGTCCTCCGTCCACACATAAGGCCGGTGTTCCTCTGTCAGGCGGGTGAGGGGTTTTGAGATGTTGGAGAACCCCTTTATGAAGCGCCTGTAATAACTGCACAGCCCCAGGAAACTGCGCAATTCTTTCTTATCCTTTGGGCGAGGCCAATCTCTCACAGCCTTTGTCTTCTCCGGGTCTGTGGCCACTCCGGTTGCTGAGACTATGTGGCCCAAGTAGTTAACTTCCTTGCGGAAGAGCTGGCACTTCTTCGCGTTCAGCTTCAAGTTGGTCGCCTGCAGTCTCTGTAGCACCTTACTCAGATTCTCGAGGTGATCTTCAAAAGTCTTCCCGACGATGATGATGTCGTCCAGGTATAGCAGGCAGGCATCGTAAGTCAGCCCTCTCATCACTGACTCCATGAGGCGCTGGAAGGTAGCTGGTGCGTTGCAGAGGCCAAAGGGCATAACCGTGAACTGCCAGAGCCCTTGGCCCGTCGAGAATGCAGTCTTCTCCTTGTCTCTCGGGTCTAGAGCTACCTGCCAGTAGCCCGACTTCAAGTCCAGGGTCGAGAACCACTGTGCACCAGCTAGCGTGTCCAGGGTGTCGTCAATCCGGGGTAAGGGAAAACAGTCCTTCCGGGTGACAGCGTTCAGCTTTCTGTAGTCTACGCAGAAGCGTAGCTCGCCGTTCTTCTTCGTCACCAAGACTACAGGGGAACACCAAGGGCTGTCAGACTCTTCAATCACTCCCCTGGATCTCATGTCCTCCAGCATGTCTCGTACCGCCCCTTGCTTCGCCAGCGGAACGCGCCTATGTGGTTGCCGAATAGGCCGGGCGTCTCCGGTGTCGATGCGGTGAAGCACTTTGTCCGTGCGGCCGTAGTCACTATCGCCTTGGCTGAAGACGCGCTCGTATCGCCCCAGTAATTGTCGAACCTGCTCGAGCTGTTCCGCGGTCAGGTGGTCGGCCGCCCTCTCTAGTAAGCCTTCTAGCCGGGGCCCCAGGTGTTGCTTCGGCGCCGGCTCCTGTGTCTTGTCGATTGCTGTTACGCTCACTACGGGCTCGCACGTTCCCAACTCCGTCCCGGCCTGGACGTCGTGATCGGTGTCCGTTGGATTTAGCAGTCTCACTGGCACCTCCTCTCGGCACGGCAGCAATGCCCTGGCTACACACAGTCCCTGTACAGGCGTCTTCTGGTCCAGCATCATGTTCCTGGTTCTCTGGCCCTCCAGTCGCGCCGTCACCACCACCTCGCTCCTCGCGGGAACAACCACGTCTTCGTCCAAGACGACCCTGCACATTCCAAGGCGCTCTTCGGGTTGACGGAGTATAACCTCTTCTCCGTTAAGCCGCAGGACCTTCTTGCCGACGTCGACCGTCGCCTCATGGCTCCTGAGGGCATCCAGTCCCAGGATCACCTCCTCAGCCACCTTCGCGACGAACACCCACAGACGCACGGCACTCCGTCCCAAGTTCAGCTCCAGCAGGGCCTCCTTCTCCACAGGCAAGGTGTCGCCCGATGCCGTGACAAGCTGGTATGGCCGGCTTGGCTTTCTTGTCGGCAAACCCGTCGCCACGTCAGGTCTGATGATGGTCACGGCCGCCCCGGTGTCCACCAGCACGCGGCACGGCTTTCCTCTTATCCAACCGTCCGCGATGAGGCTGTCATCCATACGCCGGCTGACGGCGCGCAGTGTCACTCGAGGGGATGGTGGTGATGGCGCCGACGTGCCCCTCTCCACGACGGCCCTTACTCGTTTTCCGGCTGCTCTTCCTGGTGTGGGCAGTCTCTCTGCAGGTGTCCGGGCTGTCCACACCCCCAACACAGGCCACTAGGTGTTCGCCGGCGTCCCTCAGCTGGTCTTCTGTCTCCGGCGTAGCGGACACTCCTCGTTCTCGACGTCGGGATGGATGTTATTTTGGCCGCCTCCATCCTTAATGCCGCTGTCAGCGCCTCGTGGATGGTTTTATATTCCCCGAGCATTAGGCGCTGACGAATCTCCGTGTCCCGTACCCCGTCGACAAAATTGTAGGCGGCTTCCCGGGATACGAACTCCAGTGGCAGGTCAACCAAGGCCTTGCTAGCCAGCTGCTCGATCGCGATGGCGAACTCCTGCAGCGTCTCCCCCGGCTGCTGTGACCTTGCCTTTAGCTGGCTGCGGTATGCTGCGGCTAAGCGGTGGTTCCCGAAGCGATCCTCCAGGGCTTCCCAGATGTCCTTGGGCGCCGCCGTCGTCTGCACCGCGTTTAGGACTTCCGCGGCTCTTCCCTGGAGGCTGGCTATTAACTGTGTGGCCTCCTCCTCCAGCGACCATCCGTTGTGCCTGGCCACTGTGTCGAACTGGCGGCGGAAGACCTCAAACGTTGACGCGCCGTCATACTTGGGAGGTTTGACGCGCGCAGATGTTGTGTCGCGTCCCGGCGCGTCGGCCTTTAAATCCTTCAGCTTCCTGCCGACGACGTCCTCCACCATGGCGTTCAGGGACTTGACGCTGCTGTCGGCTTTCCCTTCCAGGTCGTTAACGCGGCTCGCCAGGTCCTCGACGCGCTCGTCCACTTGGCCCATCCGCTTGCCCAGCTCCGTCACGTCATCCCTCACTCCGGCCAACTGTTCTTCAAATTTGGCGGCGAGAGCCTCGTTCGCCACCTTCATTTCCGTGGTCAGTTCGGCCATCTTTGAGGTCATTGTCGTGGCCAAGTTGTTGTTAGCCGTTTCCGTCTTCGCTGTTAATTCGGCCTTCATTTCTTCCGTCTTCGCTGTTAATTCGGCCTTCATTTCTTCCATCTTCCCGGTGATGTTGTCGTTGGCCGTCTTCACTTGTTTCAACTCGGCGGTGAGGCTGTTTTTTGCCGCTTCTGTTTTCTCTGTTAACTCGTTCATCTTCGCCAAAAGCATTTCCAATGCGGATTCCATGGCTGTAATGTTCGGTGCTGTTGTCTTCCCGCTTCCTGACACCAGTGTGACTTTGTGGGTTCGTGAAATAAAAAGTCCAGTTACACCACTCGAAAATGTTCTTTATTTCCACCGACTTACAGTTGAACACTTGCCAATTACACAAAATTACGTAATACACCAATTACGATTCACCAGTTCGTCCGTTACCGTTCAGATGCACGTACACAATTACACACAGTCTCCCCGTTCATTAACACGGCGCTAGCACGTCAAACACTGACTAACTGTCTCTCTGAAACCCTTTTTAAAGGAATGTGAGTGTTTTTCTAGAAGTCTCTAATCACCGAACGTTCCAGACCACCGGAGAAGGGGAGAGAAACCCCCAGGGTCAAGTGACATTTTCCTAACGACCCCTCAGTTAGTGACAGAGACTAATGGGAGGCGTGGCACGGCTGCACTTTGGTTTCCTCTCAGCTGTTGCCCTCAGGCCTACCGCTAATTGGGTGACAGTATTATTATTATTATTTACTTGTAGTAACATATTCAAAAATTTCATCTATACTATAAAAACATTAACATCATTAACATTAACAAAATTAATAGTCAAAGTAGTCAAAATAATATTCCTTTATGCTATAAAAACAATGGAGTGAAAGAAGTTTTTTGAGACAAATCCTAAATCGATGCAGTGCAGGTATTTGCTTCAGATAATTGGGTAATTTATTATAAATCTGGAGGCCAGTATATACAAAACTTTTTTCAAAAGAACTTGTGCTATGTGTGATTACATGAAGGTTATCTTTTCTTCTGGTATCATGAGAATGTATCTGTGAGTTTGTTGTGTACATACTGAGATTAGTTTTATGTAGCATAATGTTTCAAATATGTAGATACAGGGTAGGGGCAATATATTTAATTCCTTAAATAGTGGCCTACAACTGGTTCTATTATTAGCATGTAGTATTATCCTAATTGCCCATTTTTGCATTTTAAAAATAGATTTTGCTCCTGTTGAATTACCCCAAAATAATATTCCAAAGCTCTAAGAACAGACTGAAAATATGCATGATATAAAGATAAAACCGATTTCAAGTCCATGATTTTTGAAATGACTATGATAGCATAAGTTATTTTACTCAGTTGTTGTGATAGGTTTTGAATGTGAGCCGACCACTTTAAATTATTATCCACCCATACCCCTAGAAACTTTGTACTATATGTGTATGAGATATATTTGCCCTGGAACTCTATACAGTAGCCAATTTGTTTACCACACTAGTGTTCCAGAACGTTCAGTTTCAGGAAGTATAGAAGATTTGACTTTAACAATGTTCTATTATTTCAATTTGAAAGATTTCAGTTTTCCTAACATTCCTTCTCTGACTGGCAGGCTACAAAAAAGGAGTGCAAAAACCAGCCTACAGTTCAGTTGCTTGTTGACCAATGAGTTGACCAGAGCAATTGTGCAGGCAAAAGCTACAAGCAGTGCAACAAGATCTTAAGGAAGATTAGACTGATGAACTTACTCTGTGTATTTGTAAAAAGTTAAAGTGAATGTAAGTTAGCATTAGGTTAACAATTCTTGTGAAACAAAACATGAGTTTGGTGCAAATTTGTGTTTTCGTTTAGTCTCAATATTTAACTTCTGTTTTTGCTGACTAATCATATTACCTTTGGGTTTTGAGTGCACAAATAAAATATCAATCAGTCTGTCACAATTTGGACATTGAACCCTGAAGAATTAAAACCTAGTATTGCCTTTTCTGTCAATGCTGACAAATGTGGAGCAATAAATATAAGGCTTACATAACAATAACATAAGAATACACAAATTTTATGTGTGGGCTAAAACAACCACTACTTCCTGAACAGATCCTATTAAATCCTTATGATTATACAAAAGTGAAACAAGAGAATCATCATAGATTAAGAAGACTACTGAAAAATAATGCAAGGACTTAAAGGATATTGATGCTAGTACACTGAACAAATACAGTTAAGCCATAGATAGTAATACCACAATACTAACGTATAAACCCAGGAGATTTGATAAGACATTGTGTACTACTCAGAATTAACAAAACTGTCAGAAGCACTCTAATAAACTGACTGCTAAACCAATTCCAACTATATCGAGATTTAACTGTATTGGAACACCACAGTGAAGCGAAATTAATAACAATTCCAACTGTTTTCTCTATTTGACAGCCTCACTCCTAAGAAGTCACTTGATCTCCTGGAAAAAATTAAGCATCTAATTCTTACTTTCACCAACATTTTGTTACATTGTGACATCAAGAATCTGTTTTCTAGTACATAAGAGAAAAGCTGCTCATATACTTACAAAAGTCTTACTATGGAAGAATGATCTGCAATGGGTGATTGTTAACCTTCTGCTAGTCGAGTGGGGTCTCGGAGGACCCTAGCTTTATTTAAATATTGTGACTTTGTGGGTTCGTGAAATGAAAAGTCCAATTACACAAACTCAACAATGTTCTTTATTTCCACCGACTTACTTACACTCTTGCCAATTACACAGAATTACGTAATGCACACAATTACAATTCACCAGTTCGTCCGTTACAATTTCCTTGTACTCGCGGTTACGTAAGCTCCGGTACACCTTCACAGTTACGTACAATCTTCCGTTGCACAATCTTCTCATACATTAACACGTCACTGACTAACTCTTACACCAAGAACTGACTGTCTCCTCACTCACTAACTGACAAAACCAACTCAACTCTGTCCGTCTGTAACCCTCTTTATATAGGAATATCGCCGGTTTCTAGTGACCAGGGGAATGTTCCAGATTCCGTAATTTCGAGAAACAGGTGTAGAGAAACAGACGACACAGTCATGTTTTTCCCCTGACCACAGCCTGTCACCACTATAGGACAAACGAGGTGAGGGCGTGGCTAACCGAACCTTCCCTGTCTCCCGCTTTCAGCTGCTTCACAGGGTGTTCCAGCGCTCGCGTTACACTGCTCCTTCCTCAAAGCTGTTCGCCCCGAACAGCCCCATCGTAGCATGCGAGGCGGTCCAGGTGTATCACCAGCATCTGCTCGGAGTCTCAGCCAGAAGTAGCGCTGCCGTAGTTTGTGAATCATACGGTTCACTCCCAGGTGTCCTCCTGAAGTACCGGCGTGCACTTCCTCCAAGACTTCCGGGACCTTACTCCGGGGAAGTACCAACTGTCCTCTCTGCGCCTTCCCATCGGGTGACTCCCATACCCGGAACAGCACGCCCACTCTGGTCTTCAACGAGTCCCATTGGGCCCAGTACGACTTGTAGGTGGCGCTCCTCGGTGCGATGTCCTCCCAGGTTGGCCTCGTCCCTGCCTCCACTTCCCTCAAGAGTGGCCCCAAGTCTGCGTCCGCCAGCTGCTCCCTCCTCAGGCCTGCGCTATCCCAGCCTTCAGAAGGCACTGCCACAACTACTCGGACTGCTGCGGCACGCTCCTTCTCTTCCACTCTGGTGCACTGACCGCACTCTACTGAACAGGGTCTTCGGGACATGGCGTCTGCGTTATCGTGACTCTTCCCTCTACGATGTTCCGAGGTGAAGTCGTACTCCTGCAGCCTCTGGACCCAACGTGCTGTCTGGCCTTCCAGGTTCTTAAAGCTCAATAGCCAGGTTAGGGCGGAATGGTCAGTTCTCAGGTGGAATGGCTGACCGTACAGGTACTTGTGGAAGTGCTCCAAGGTCTTTACTACCGCCAATAATTCTCGTCGGGTGACGCAGTAGTTCTTCTCTGCCTTGGATAGCGTCTTGCTGTAGTAGGCTATCACCCGCTCATGGCCGTCCTGGATCTGCGATAGGACACCTCCAATGCAATGGTCGCTAGCGTCGGTGTCCACAATGAAGGCGCCACCCGGTTGTGGGAAACCCAAAATTGGAGCACTGCACAGGGTCTCCTTTAGGTGCTGGAAAGCGTTTTCGGCGTCCTCTGTCCACACATAAGGCCGGTGTTCCTCCGTCAGGCGGGTGAGGGGTTTTGCGATGTTGTCGGCCTTTTCCTCTAAATCATTAAGGCGGTCTTCTACTTGACCCATCCGCTTGCCCAGATTCGTGACGTCATCCCTCACGCCGGCCAACCGTTCCTCAAACTTGGCGGCGAGGACCTCGTTCGCCTCCCTCATCTCCGTTGTCAGTTCGGCCATCTTTGCGGTCATTGTCGTGGCCAAGTTGTTGTTAACAGTTTCCGTCTTCGCTGTTGATTCGGCCTTCATTTCTTCCCTCTTCTCGGTGATGTTGTCGTTGGCCGTCTTCATTTGTTTCAACTTGGCGGTGAGGTTGTTGTTTGCCGCTTCTATTTTTGCAGCGAGGTTTTCATTTGCCGTCTTCATTTCCGAGATTAGTTCGGCCTTCATTTCCATCATCTTCTCCAAAAATTTTTCCAATGCCGCGTCCATAGTTGTAATGTTCGGTGATGTTATCTTCCCGCTTCCTGACACCAGTGTGACTTTGTGGGTTCGTGAAATGAAAAGTCCAATTACACAAACTCAACAATGTTCTTTATTTCCACCGACTTACAGTTACACTCTTGCCAATTACACAGAATTACGTAATGCACACAATTACAATTCACCAGTTCGTCCGTTACAATTTCCTTGTACTCGCGGTTACGTAAGCTCCGGTACACCTTCACAGTTACGTACAGTCTTCCGTTGCACAATCTTCTCGTACATTAACACGTCACTGACTAACTCTTACACCAAGAACTGACTGTCTCCTCACTCACTAACTGACAAAATCAACTCAACTCTGTCCGTCTGTAACCCTCTTTATATAGGAATATCGCCGGTTTCTAGTGACCAGGGGAATGTTCCAGATTCCGTAATTTCGAGAAACAGGTGTAGAGAAACAGACGACACAGTCATGTTTTTCCCCTGACCACAGCCTGTCACCACTATAGGACAAACGAGGCGAGGGCGTGGCTAACCGAACCTTCCCTGTCTCCCGCTTTCAGCTGCTTCACAGGGTGTTCCAGCGCTCGCGTTACAATATTGTATTTTGCAAACGAATGCAGTTACCTAATTGTCTGCCTAAGACATCTAACATTACACCTTACTCAAATGTGCTGCGGCGATAACTTTTTCTGTTTATTATTGTAGCTGCAAGAATGACGAATCAGCAGTTAGGTGTCATACAGGTCTAGCAGGCCTCTAGCGCCTACTCTCGTTAGAAGTTGATGACATAAGTATGAGATAAGTGTGTAAGAATTATGTACAGTATTTCTAAAAAAAAAAAAAAACTTGTAGAAATGTATACAAATATAATAATTTGTAACTTAAAACTTCACTTATCTTATAAGAAATGATGTATGTATGTATGTATTTATTAACTGCAATTGGGTACTACCCGGTGGCAGAGTTAAGTATACAGATCAAATTACATATACTAGATTTACAACAATAATACAGTAAACAATACAAACATGATATTATTTTACTTTAGTCACTTAAAACTTATCTAATTACTTCTCTATTTACATATTATATACCATTATAATTCAAAAGTTAAACTATAAACCATTTAGATTTTTTCTAAATTTCTTCAACGACAGGGGACAGCCCTGAAAGACTGCTACAGGCAATTCATTCCATTCTTCAATGGTTCTATTAACAAAAGAAAATTTTCCTACGTCGGTTCTGTATCTTCTACCCTTAATTTTATACCTATGATCGTTTCGTCCATAATAATCCGGATTATCTAACCTTACATTAACGTCCACCCATGCCTTTACACCAAAATTAGCTTTGAATAATGCTACCAACCTATGTTTTTTACGCCTAATTCTTAATTCCTCCCATTTAGTCTCATCTCCTTTTATAGGCCCAAAATACTTGCCTCTTTTTATGAATTTTATTGCCCTCTTCTGTATTTTTTCTAATGGATCGATTTGGTTAGCTCTATACGGGTCCCAGCATGCTACTCCATATTCCATAACCGGCCGCACTAAGGCCTTGTAGGCAATTTCCCTGGATCTAGCGCTCCCCCTTTTCAATATTCTCATTACGAAATGTAATGCCTTCCACGCATTCCTAGTTGTGCAATTTACTTGTTCGTCCCATCCAGCATGATGAAAGTTTTCTTATAAATTGATCTGGATCATGATTTCATGAAAACCTTTTCCACATCCTCAGCCAGTCATAAACAACCTCGTCAACATTACAATCGCTAGATGTCACTATGTTTTTGTCAGTACTACCAAAGTCTGAAAGTGAAACAAATTTAAAAACAGAATTGACTGCTGGTATTTCAAAATTCCTTACGCGATGTTTATTTTTTAAAATAAATATCTTTTCCCAAACCATTAAATCTATCAGACCATTTGATTGTTTTAATAATTTAACTTTTGGATTTATTTCATGGTTAAATGACCAAAAATTGATTGATTGATGTTTATCTCCAACTGTAAAACTTTCTACATGGATCGTCAATTTGTATATACATAAAATTAATACAATAATATTTACAAACATGTTTACAAAGTTGAGAAGTGTAAATAGCATATTCTACCTAATCTGTTTATATTCTTCCACGGAGTAAAATACTTTCTGTAATAAATAAGTTTTGACAGCCTTTAGTTTTGTTTTCCCGTTTGTTATCTGTTTGATTTCAGCCAGTAGGTGGTTACACAAATCTTTGATGCTATTTTCTATGCATTTATTATTTAGGATACCAGTAAGTCTGTTTCTAAAATAATTATCTTTTGTTCTGGTGTTATGTTTGTGGATATTACTATTTTTGTTTTGATCATAACTTTTTAATGTAAGCTTGATACATTCATATGTATAATGAAGGTAATGTTAAAATATTTAGTTTTTTAAATGCATTTCTATATGTGTCTCTTTTCTGTATTCCTGCCATCAAACGTATTGCTCGTTTTTGCACTCTAAATAGTCTTAAAGCTAAAGTTTTTTTGTACTGTGCCCCATAATACAATCCCATAGCTCAAGTGAGAGTAAATGAACTGGTTTCCAAATTACGTTTTGTCTTTCCAATAAAAACAAATTGATAAAATACCAGATTTTTTATTGTTAGGAATTTTATCTTTTTTTTTTTTTTTAGAGAAATGCAGTACATTTTTAATACTATATTATTTTGAGAAACTAAAGTTATACCAAACTCCTTAAACAGTTTTTGAAAATGTTTATTAACCCAAGGATGGTAAGTAAATTTTTTTAAAGTATAATCATACAATATTAATGAACATAAACACATTATTAATAATGTACATAAAAAATTGAAAAATTTAAATATCAAAAAACTGTTAGATTAGCCACAAAATAAGAATGAACATGGGTTGAGCCAATATGGTTATCCTACTGTCTTGGTGTTGCCAGTTCGACAGCAAGCAGGCGACAGATGGAATATATATATATATCTTTGTCTCAACCTAGGAGGTATCATACAGATGCTGAGATGTACAGTGATACATTGCTGACAGTGAAGTTTGCCCAATATTTCAGCATGTATGTGAGAACATATACAATGATTATCACACAATCTGAACCTTAAAACTTTGAACTGGAGAAGATTTTGCTTACAGAGCTATCACTCATATTGTCACCCAATTATCGGAAAGCCCGACCAACGACAGCTGAGAAGGGACCAGAGCCAGCCGAGCCACACCCTCCCATTAATCTCAGTCACTAACTGAGGGGATGATTAGGGAATTGTCACTTGTCACTGGCCGCCTCTTCCCCCTTCGCCAGCCATCTGGAATCTTCGCGGTGATTCACTGAAACCAGAGACTTCTAGAAAACAGTGATATTCCTATAAAAAGGGCTGCAATGAGTGAGGTCAGTTAGTTCTTGGCGTGCAGCGAAGCAGTGCCATGCTAGTGTACGGACGAGAAGACTGTGTACGTGCGCCGGAGGAGTTTACGTAATTGCGAGTGCAAGTGGAACTGTAACAGACGAACTGGTGAATCGTAATTGTGTGCATTACGTAATTCCGTGTAATTGGCAAGTGTTCAACTGTAAGTCGGTGGAAATAAAGAACATTTTTGAGTGGTGCAATTGGACTTTTCATTTCACGAACCCACAAAGCCACAATATTGCTGCCTAGGCTTTACTGTGTAACTTACGATACATAACAACTCACTATGTTGCTTCTTCAATTCTTTCTCTCCCCACCTCCCCTGCATAGATGAGTAACCTAGCAACATTGAGGAAACGTAATGGATCGAGGATCGATGGGGAATTGGGCCTGCAGTCACATACACATGTTAAGCTTTCTTGAATATATAAGGCTAAAGAATTGTATATATAACACAAAGCACAAAGATACAAACAGTTGAAAAGAAAAGGTTCTATTGATCGTCTCTGACATGACAATGATAATAATTCTATAATCATAAAAGAGTAAATACCCATGATCGCACTCAAACCTGAGTGAATCAACACTTGGTTTCAGAATACCAGCACTCTGCCTAACATGGAACCATCAACACATATATTCAGTAAAAAAAAACTGCTTTTGATTTTTGACACATGCAACAATGGTATGAAGACCAAGGAGGTTCCAATTCACCTTTCCTAACAGCTCAGAAGAAACATCCAGTGATTCTTTTATTAAACTTAGTTCCCAGAAAACTCCTCTCAATAAATAGCAAGTAAAACCGAAATACATGTTTGAACTAAATAGTCTGGAATTTTCTGACCCAGTACGCAATTAACATGGATGAAGCAGTAGGCCCTTCCGACGTCTGGAACTTTCCTGGTACCAATGTTACTTCTGACATAACTCCCACACTATAGTATGGCTTTTCGTTGTGGACTCTCATATCCTAGTCGCGTTTCTGACTGACTCCCAGCTGTGACTCCTGTACCGAGCGAACTCTCATTGTCACTGACTGACCGTACTGGTTGAACGCTCGTAACTTCCTGCCCATACTGGGCGAACTGATGCTTGGCTTGAGGAAGTGGTCCTTATATAGTAGCCTGGGGAGGGTGGGGCCAAGCCAAGCAAGCTTGCAGCAACATAATGGAATGAAATATCTTCGGGCCGCCCTCAAGATATATCACTGAACGAGGTAACGTCCATACAGCAACTTAACAGCAACAAATATTTTCGGGCCGCTCTGTTCGAGATATATCGTTGAGCGAGGTAACGTGCATAACGTTACAATATGCACACGAACCAAAATGATTCAAATTAGATGCGTTCAACAAAAAAAGATGTTTGCTACAGTGAAACAAAATAGTGACATTTTAACAATTTGAGTATAGTTTCTATTTTAATGATGCCATATTTGTTTACTGTCTGTAATGGACTTTAAACCAATTTTTGTTTCATTAAAATACTTAATAAATACGAAGATATGGATGTCTATTTATGAAGCATATTTACACCATGAATCTCGTGTACTAATGTTATGCATTGTGCGCAGAAATTTTAGTCTTGCAGCAACAATATTGCTTCTTTCAAGCAGAAATGTGTGACCATCATTAGTTCTGCTATATTCGAACCCAAAAGATTTCAGAATATTATGCATAGAAGGTACAGAATCCGTATATTCTATTTTCCCCCTCATTAAATTGGTCAGCCTTTTGGCAGTTAAATATTCATCCTTATATAAATAATAATAATAATAATAATAATAATAATAATAATAATAATAAATAATAAATAATAAATAATAAATAATAATTATTAATAAATAATAATTATTAATAATAATAATAATAAATAATAAATAATAAATAATAAATAATAATTATTAATAAATAATAATTATTAATAATAATAATAATAATAATAATAAATAATAATTAATAATAATAATAATAATAAATAATAATAATAATAATAAATAATAATAATAATAATAATAATAATAATAATAATAATAATAATAATAATAATAATAATAATAATAATAATAATAATAATAATAATAATAATAATAATAATTAATAATAATAATAATAATAATTAATAATAATAATAATAATTAATAATAATAAATAATAAATAATAATAATAATTAATAAATAATAAATAAATAATAATAATAATAATAATAATAATAATAATAATAATAATAATAATAATAATAATAATAATAATAATAATAATAATAATAAATAATAATTAATAATAATTAATAATAATAATTAATAATAATTAATAATAATTAATAATAATAATTAATAATAATAATAATTAATAATAATAATAATAATAATAATAATAATAATAATAATAATAATAATAATAATAATAATAATAATAATAATAATAATAATAATAATAATAATAATAATAATAATAATAATAATAATAATAATAATGTTCTACGTGAAACACACTTTTGAAAATTGTTGAAAGTTGGTAGCACATTTTTTAGCTACCCGATGTTTACCTGGAGATTTAAATATGAAAAGTTCTCCTAATCTGGTAAACTGTTTGCCTTCTTTAACAATGTTTGTCACAGAATGAGCACTCACGTGACAAGCCTGTAACATAAATTCTCGACTGAGTGAAATTTGTACTTTCGAAAATGTCATAATTGACATCTGTTTGAGAAAGGAATACACAGTAACAAGAATATTTCTAGCCTATTTATGTAAAATCTATGAGTTGTTTCGCAGTTACTACTAGGCATACCAGTACTAGGCTTGCTAAACGGTATATTTACTAACTTTGAAAAGGACGTATGCGCTCTTAAAAGATCACCACTTTACTGAATGCAGGGTACAAAATGCAACTGCAGCATAGCACGTGTGTGCTTTTCTTCACTGTCAGTTAACTATTTTCTTTCTAGTCAGGCATCTTATCTTTCCATATCTCCGAAACCAGATGTGCTACAAACATGGGGCTGGACAGTCATCCTCAGAAAAAATATCTCTGCTACATGGGAAAAACAAAGTAATTATTTAATTGGTATCTTTACAGTGCACAAAGAAATTAGCTGCATGCTTAGGCAGAGCTAGCCAGTATGCATGCTTAACTGTACAACGTTGCACGCACCGCATTGGCCAGTAGCCATAGAACAGCCATGCCTAGCCCCGCCTTATATATATATGCCCGCCTTGGTAGCGTGGTGGTGGCATGTCTGCCTCACGTTCAAGAGGTCCCGAGTTTGAATCTCGGTCAGGGTGAGTTACCTAGATAAGGTTTTTTCCGGGGTTTTCCCTTTATCCTGTAAGACGAATGTAAGGTAACTCTAAGCTCCATGGACCCCGGACTCATTTGAGCATTATTTCATTTATTCCATTCATCGTCCGATATGACAACATTGGAGGATGCAAATTACACACACACACAAAAAAACGCCTTATATTCATTCCAATTTTGTAGCCACCTTGATATTTCTACCCTTAAAAAAATAAAACACGATTATAATTTTAAAAAAATTTACTGATTCCAAGGATGGTAAGTAAATGGTCTTTGGAGTGCAAATGCTCTTTGCTCTTGGTTTTGTCTGTGGGTTTCTTTCAAAACATGTGATTTCAAAAGATGTACTCTAAATTTGTTCTGTGCAGCCAAAGTAATGTGTTGTTTAAAGATTTTTTGGAAAAGGTATGTAGCTATGGGATGGTATATAAATTTTCTGTATAAAGTTTTATTTCTGATTGGAAAGAAGTAGTTATTTGCATTTCTGTTGTTTTTTGAATTTATCAATTTACTTAAGCATGATTGGAGGAATTCAGTCAGAGTGACATTCAAATTAATTGAAAAAACTATTTGCCGTAGTATTTTCAATTATCGATTTAGTTTTTGTTAATTCAGCATTTAATTTATTGTATTCTGCAATGTGAACTATATGGCTGTACTCTTTGGTATATTCTATCTTTTTTAACGGAACATTGACCAGCATGTAAACTAAAACTGTTGATAACAGCATGCCTGAAATCACATAATACAAAAGAGGAACTCAAACAAAAACTTAGATGTGTGCCAGATAAATTGCAAAGGCTGTGCCAAATTTTACACTGACAAAACTAAAAGGAATTTGAACATTAGGCCTAAAGAGCATTTTATGAACATCAAGAACAAAGAAACAGACAAATTGGCAGTAGCGTACAGTTTTTGGAATGAGAATCACGATATAGAACAAGAAATCCATTTATTAAAAAGTGCTCAGTGTCCAACTGCATTAACCATGTGAGAAAAGATATTCATAAAGAAATATGAAGGAAAACTGTTCAATTTCGACACCAACTTTGAGGAGAACCCAAACTTCAAGTTCATCAAGATACCAACAGAGATGCCCTTATCACCTCCAAGTAGTTCACTAAATCAAAATTCAACAGTCGACATTAGCTGAGGATGTTAGGAAGGTCATAACGATACGTGTTCTAGGTAAACATTAACAATATATGGAGCATTGAGTACTAGTTCAACTCAGAATTATATTAAGAAGGAAAATGTGTTTAACAAAGAGAAAAGATAGAAAAAAGGAAACGGAAATTTAACAATTAAAACAGAAAGCAAGCACAGCAGAGGTATACACCACAGATTTCAAAAATTGAACAATTTCAAAGTTACCTTGGTACACTGTTACTATTGCAGCATCAGAAATCTTTTAGGATGAAAGAAAACTCACAGTTCTAACAGATACTTTACTCCAATGGCAATAGATCTTATACTGGAAAAGCAAGCAGCCAACCACTTCAGAAAACAAGATCTGTAGTGGCAGCTAATTTAGAGACAATATGATTACTGAAGGCTGTTGAAAAGCCAAAAGGGATATCTGGGAAAAAAAAATGTATAATAAACTTTTTCATTTGGTATTAGTTTGGGCCAGATTTAACGAAGATTAAAACTTGCTCTAAAACTGAAAACTATATGCTCACTTGTAAATACAAATTTATACAAATTATAACAAATACTGCGTAAATATAAGTGATCATAACTGATTTATTTAAAAAATACAATAGGATGCTGGGTGCCAAAATGATCTGTCTGCTGAAATACACTCACAAGTTCATTGCTTCACTCACAGGCTCACAGGATTTTTGCTTGTAACATTTAGCTTTTCAACTCAAACAATATAATTGACTACCATTACTTATGGCATTCTTTTCCTTCCTCTGCCCCTTCTTCACCAAATAGAATTGACATTATTTCACTATCACTGTTTATTTCAAAACCATTTTCCAGTATCAGACAAAATACTAGCACAAGCACACAGTGTGTAAATCCTTTCATGGAAGTGTTGAAAACAGTGTTGTATAAATTAAATTACTCTAGTAATTACTGTGTAATTACTAGAGCTTGGATTTTTGCATATCTGCATGTTTCATTCCTAGACAGTTGAACACATGCATGTACAGTAATAAATTTATTCCACAGTGTACAGAGTTTTATAGTGCATATAAATGCTTATTTAAGGGGTTAGCACATATTTAACTAATTTGTGCATATTTAAGCATATATTTTGCTTTTTCAGCAATGATTCATTCAAATATTTCACCTCGATACTTTAAGAAGAGGATACAAAACAATTTCTCTTTTACGGCCCTGTTTGTGTAGGATTTATGTATCATGTTCCTAAATGAAAAATGAGCACATAGCTATGTATCTATAATGAGCGCTTCCTGATAATAAAAATATTGTCACCCAATTATCGGAAGGCATGACCAACTGGAGCTGGGTAGGGAACAGGAGGCATTCAGGCCATGCCCACCCATTTATCTTGTGGCACTCACATAGGGGATGGTTAGGGAAGTGTCACGAGGCACTGTACCGTCTCTTTCCCCTCCCCCTGACGTCTGAAACAATCAGGATGATGTTCCAAGCTGCGAAGCTTCAAGATGCAGCGATCTGGCTATATAAGCGGCGCGTTAGACGACTCAGGCAGGTCTTGGCAAGCAGCTGTGAAGAGCGCAATGCTAGCGAACGGACTGGAAGATTATGTACGTGTATCAGAGGAGTTTTTAGTCAGCTCTAGAGAGAGTTGTACGTAATTGTGAGTGATTGCGTAATTGGAGTGTTACGTAATTGTGTGTGATACGTGATCCTGCTGTGATTTGTAAGTGAACCAACTGTAATTCGGTGGAAATAAAGAACATTTTGAGTTTGTGCAACTGGACTTTTAATTTCACGAACCCACAAAGTCACAATATTGTCACCCAATTAGCGGAAGGCACGACCGGCGACAGCTGGAAGGGACCAGAGGCAACCGAGCCACGCCCCCCACCATTAATCTCAGTCACTAACTGAGGGGTGATTAGGGAAATGTCACTTGTCGCTAGCCGCCTCTTTCCCCCCTCCCACTGCCATCTGGAACTTTCGTGGTAATTCACTGAAACCAGAGACTTCTAGAAGACGGTGATATTTTATTCCTAAAAAGGGCTGCAGTGAGTGAATTGAGTCAGTCAGTCAGTCAGTCAGTCAGTGCTTGACAAGCTAGCGAACGGACGAGAAGACTGCGTACGTGCGTCGGAGGAGTTTACGTAATCGCGAGTGCGGTGGAATTGTAACGGACAAACTGGTGAATCGTAATTGTGTGCATTACGTAATCCTGTGTAATTGGCAAGTGTTCAACTGTAAGTCAGTGGAAATAAAGAACATTTTTGAGTGTTGCAACTGGACTTTTCATTTCACGAACCCACAAAGTCACACTGGTGTCAGGAAGCGGGACCACAACATCATCGAACATTATAGCCATGGACGCGGCATTGGAAAAGATTTTGGAGAAGCTGACAGAAATGAAGACGGCAAATAACAACTTGGCCGCGAAGATGAACGAGTTAACAACAAAAACAGAAGCGGCAAATAACAACCTCACCGCCGAGTTGAAACAAATGAAGACGACCAACGACAACATCACCGAGAAGATGGAAGAAATAAAGACTGAATTGACCACAGAAATGAGGGCAGCGAACGATAGTCTGGCCACCGAAATGAAGGAGGCGAACGAGGTCCTCGCCGCCAAATTTGAGGAACAGTTGGCCGACGTGAGGGATGACGTCACAAAGCTGGGCAAGCAGATGGGTCAAGTAGACGACCGCCTTTATGATTTAGAGGAAAAGGCCGACAATAACACCAAGACCCTGAACGCGGTGGTGGAAGACGTCGAAGACCTTGCGAACTGCGTAAACGACCTGGAGGGAAAGGCCGACAGCAGCGTCAAGTCCCTGAACGCCATGGTTGACGACGTCGTCGGCAAGAAGCTGAAGGATATGAAGGCCGACGCGCCGGGACGCGACACAACATCTGCTCGCGTCAAACCTCCCAAGTATGACGGCGCGTCAACGTTTGAAGTCTTCCGCCGCCAGCTCGACACAGTGGCCAGGCACAACAAATGGTCGCCAGAGGAGGAGGCCACACAGTTAATAGCCAGCCTCCAGGGACGGGCCGCAGAAGTCTTAAACACGGTGCAGACAACGGCGGCACCCAAGGACATCTGGGAGGCCCTGGAGAATCGTTTCGGGAACTACCGCTTAGCCGCAGCATACCGCAGCCAGCTAAAGGCAAGGTCACAGCAGCCGGGGGAGACGCTGCAGGAGTTCGCCATAGCGATTGAGCAGCTGGCTAGCAAGGTGTTGGTTGACCTGCCACTGGAGTTCGTATCCCGGGAAGCCGCCTACAACTTTGTCGAAGGGCTACGGGACACGGAGATTCGTCAGCGCCTAATGCTCGGCGATTATAAAACCATCCACGAGGCGCTGACAGCGGCATTAAGGATGGAGGCGGCCAAGGTAACATCTATCCCGACGTCGAGAACGAGGAGTGTCCGCTACGCCGCAGACAGAAGACCAGCTGAGGGACGCCGGCGAACACCTAGTGGCCTGTGTTGGGGGTGTGGACAGCCCGGACACCTGTGACCATCATCAGACCTGACGTGGCGAAGGGTTTGCCGACGAGGAAGCCGAGCCGACCATACGAGCTTGTCACAGCATCGGGCGACACCTTGCCTGTGGAGAAGGAGGCCCTGCTGGAGCTGACCTTGGGACGGAGTGCCTTGCGTCTGTGGCTGTTCGTCGCGAAGGTGGCTGAAGAGGTGATTCTGGGACTGGATGCCCTCAGGAGCCACGAGGCGACAGTCGACGTCGGCAGGAAGGTCCTGCGGCTCAACAGAGAAGAGGTTACACTCCGTCAGCCCGAAGAGCGCCTTGGAATCTGCAGGGTCGTCTTGAACGAAGACGTGGTTGTTCCCGGGAGGAGCGAGGTGATGGTGACGGCGCGACCAGAAGGCGAGACAGCAGGTTGGGTCCCGAAGCTGCAGGAGTACGACTTCACCTCAGAACATCGTAGAGAGAAGAGCCACGGTAACGCAGACGCCATGTCCCGAAGACCCTCTCCTGAAGAGTGCAGCCAGTGCACAAGGGTGGAAGAGAAGGAGCGTGCCGCAGCAGTCCGAGTAGTTGTGGCAGTGCCTGCGAACGGCTGGGATAGCGCAGGCCTGAGGAGGGAGCAGCTGGCGGACGCAGACTTGGGGCCACTCTTGAGGGAAGTGGAGGCAGGGACGAGACCAACCTGGGAGGACATCGCACCGAGGAGCGCCACCTACAAGTCGTACTGGGCCCAATGGGACTCTTTGAAGACCAGAGAGGGCGTGCTGTTCCAGGTTGAGTCCAGAGGGTCTACTCCCATTAGCCTTGAACCCGTAGGAACAAGACCCGGGCCTCTTTCAACCAGGGAGTTATCCGAGATGTCCCTTAAAGGGCGCCCGGCATCCTCCGTGGGGCTTTCCATTAGGGCAAGACCTAGTTTCCTAACAAGCCCCCCCATCTGGTCCTAGGGACACAAGATGGAACGGAAGTGGATACGCCACTTGCGTGCGTCAACGCTCAAGGTGAAGACTACCGATATGACTTCGGTGGGGCCGCCTGGTGATCTAGCACACCTTCTACTAGCTAAGCAGGCTAGTACCCGGAAACTTAATGGCTTCCCTCAACCCCGTCCGAAGACGTACCCAATCTCCCACGGGTATCGGGAACACACTGCCCCCTCGAGACCATCCCAATCCGAACAACTCCCGAAGGAGGGGCTCGGCTGTTCAGCCCGAGGTTCCTCTAGTAACGTCAGAGGTACCACGAGTGCTAAGGGTCCGCAGCGCCCGCACTTTGGCAGCTGAAATGGACGTATCCCTTCCCCTACGGGAGCTGTTCCAGGTATGGGAGTCGCCCGATGGGAAGATGCAAAGAGAACAGTTGGTACTTCCCCGGAGTAAGGTCCCGGAAGTCTTGGAGGAAGTGCACGCCGGTACTTCGGTAGGACACCTGGGAGCGAACCGAATGATTGACAAACTACGGCAGCGCTACTACTGGCTGAGACTCCGAGCAGATGCTGAGAGATGGTGGCGTCAGTGTCACGTGTGCGCTGCGAGTCGTGGCCCCCAGACTAGGAGCCGGGGTCGCATGCAGCAGTACAACGTCGGAGCGCCATTCGAACGGATCGCCGTTGACATTGCTGGACCGTTCCCAGTTTCCAACCGAGGCAACAAGTACCTAATGGTGGTCGTGGACTGCTTCACCAAGTGGCCGGAGGTGTATGCCATCCCAAACCAAGAGGCAAAGACAATTACAGACTGCGTCGTGGAGCAAGTGTTCTGTCGATTTGGGGTGCTGTTAGAGCTACACAGTGACCAGGGTACCAACTTTGAGTCCAACCTAATGAAGGAGGCACTACAAAGGCTTGGGGTGAACAAGACCCGCACGACGCCTCTACATCCCCAGTCCGATGGCATGGTCGAAAGATACATCAAGACCTTAGAGGAATACCTGAGGATGGTCGTGGCCAGCCATCAGTGAGACTGGGTGGTCAAGGTGCCACTGTTCTTGCTGGCCTAATGCTCGTCTACACACGACACAACTGGGATGACGCCAGCCAGCTTAATGTTCGGCCGAGAGTTACGCCTCCCTTGTGACCTGGCTTTTGGAAGCCCTCCGGAAGCGAAACAGCCAGCGACCGAGTATGTGGAGAACTTGGTGTACCACCTCCACGACATGCACGAGATGGCTCGCCAGAACATCCAGAAGGCGAGCGACCACATGAAGACCAGATATGACAGGCAAGCCAACAGCCAAGGGTTCCAGCAAGGTGACCTGGTCTGGTTGTACCGTCCTACCCGGACCAAGGGACGCTGCCCGAAGCTCCAGCAGCCATGGCAAGGAGCGTACCGGGTGGTGAAGAGTATTAACGACGTGGTCTACCGCATCCAGAAGGTTCCCCGAGGGAAGATGTTGGTGGTACACCTGGATCGTCTAGCCCGCTACGATGGTGCTGTTCGAGACGACCAGCTTTGAGGAGGGAGCAGTGTCACGCAATTAGCGGAAGGCACGACCGGCGACAGCTGGAAGGGACCAGAGGCAGCCGAGCCACGCCCTCCCCCCATTAATCTCAGTCACTAACTGAGGGGTGATTAGGGAAATGTCACTTGTCGCTGGCCGCCTCTTTCCCCCCTCCCAATGCCATCTGGAACTTTCGTGGTAATTCACTGAAACCAGAGACTTCTAGATGACGGTGATATTTTATTCCTAAAAAGGGCTGCAGTGAGTGAATTGAGTCAGTCAGTCAGTCAGTCAGTGCTTGACAAGCTAGCGAACGGACGAGAAGACTGCGTACGTGCGTCGGAGGAGTTTACGTAATCGCGAGTGCGGTGGAATTGTAACGGACGAACTGGTGAATCGTAATTGTGTGCATTACGTAATCCTGTGTAATTGGCAAGTGTTCAACTGTAAGTCGGTGGAAATAAAGAACATTTTTGAGTGGTGCAATTGGACTTTTCATTTCACGAACCCAGAAAGTCACAATATGCTGCTCAACAACTTAAACTAAATAGCATTCAAATTTTTAAAGTAAATCTTTAAAGTTTGGTGCAGCCACTGCATCATACAACTTGACATAGTTTACATTAATATTGGAAACAAAACTTTATCACTACATTAACATCTCCAAGAATTAAAGTGACATTTTCACTTAACTTTTAAGCTTTTACTAATGTGCTGCTAATTGTAATTTCTGAAGTATGAGCAGAAGGAGAGGGAATATTACTATAGTGACTTTATGGGTTCGTGAAGTTAAAAGTCTATGTTTCAAACATTAAAAATTGCTCTTTATTTCCATAGAAACACTCTAGTCAATCTGACAGTCTAGAATTATGTCGCATACAGAATACAACTTGCAGGGTCAATGACCACAAACAGAGCTCACACAGCTGTTGTCGCACCGAGTTCAATTAACCAACTGTTCCCGTGGTGAGCTGCGGCTTCCTTATTTATAGCTGACTCACTATCCGGAATGTTCTCAAACAATCAGGACGGCGCTAGAAGAAAGACAAGCTCTCCAGAAATCTGTCTCCTTCCCCCCAACGATTTGGCGAGCTTTTATTTCCACACTGCACTGCCCGTTTCTTTGAACTCGTCCCCCACGCCACCTCAAATCAACAATGCGTTTGCGACACTATGCCGAAGGAAAAGAACAGTTACTCTTAACAACAGATGACAATATAGTACTGTGCAAGTGTATTGTATTTTCAGAATATTTTAAACATCAGTGCAACTTTCGAGTTAGTGGTTGTTGGTTTTATTTAATGAAAATAAACCCATATAATTTTAATACCACTGTTTTAACCTATAGGTGCCATGCAACAAAGAGTTTTAGATTATACAACATCTACAAACAGCTGCTCATAGAAAGATAGAACAAAATCGTTTCTTCCAGAAAATGGTAAAAAAATATTTATTTATTGCAATAAACACAAAGAATACTAAACTAGAGACTGAAAAAATTAATTAGTGCCTGTGTTAAAGAATTTACTATTCGATTAATTCAACATTAATAAATGTGAGAAAGTTGAAATATGTACTTTATTTTAAATGCATATTATAAAGTTTTAGAACATATTTAGCAGATTTTTAGTACATATATGCATGCATATATTCATACTTTACAGTGCATATAAATCCGAGCTCTAGTAATTACTAATGTAATTTAACATACTGGTTATAAAAAAGGCACACACACATCCACACACGACTTGTGACTGTGAATCATCCCTAAACATTTTCAGTATTTATAAGGACAATCAATGATAACTGATTCTTCCAACACACACAAAGGTGTGTAAGCAAACTGGCATGTTGCCATAGTAGCCCCACGCATAGAGCAGATGATGTGGGATTCAAAGTCACGCCATGATATTTAGTTTTTTAGTTCTTATTCATACCTTTCAAAATCTCCCCCCTTAAACATGTTTTAACTGACTACATTTGATGATTCTACAAAGCATTAAACAAATCCAGTCACAAATGCTCAGTCTACCTCATCACCAGATGCTTGTAGTTATGTCTACATTCCAAAAGAAACTTGGAACTACAGTAAATTCTTGGTTTAGCAGACCTAAAGGGGGCAGGAGTAGTTCAGAAAATTGCAAGTCAAGTCTGTTAAATCATGAAATGAATGAAAATTAAGCAAAAACAATTTAAACTGTTTAATTGATACATTCCATTTACTTTACATGAGTTACTCTTGGTTAGAGGCCGTTCCCTGTGAAGAAGTGGGTTTGAAAAAGGTGTCAATACCATTTTACTTCCTACTTGAATATTACTTCTTTATGATTAAGGAGCAAAACTGTCTGAAATGTGGCTAGCACATGTGGGTCTGAAGATCTTTCAAAGAAATCACATCATCCATGTGGTCTGTTATTACTAGAGCCCAGATTTCTAAGCGAAATGCTTAAGAATACTTTTCTGCTGAAATGCGGGGTTTGCTTACTTATTTTATGCTTTTTAATTAAGATACCTTATTAAATCCAAATCATGAAAATTTAAAAGTAAATTTTCACTCCTAGTCACCCTTTTATCATTCCCACAGTTTATATGGTCTCGCTGAAAACAGTTAGTAGCCAGTATAAGGACATGAATCTTCTTGTCTCTAGCATAAAGAAAGTGTTTGTACTGTCACCTATTACAGTTAAAAATTTCATGAAGTCCTTCGAAATTTGTCTTTATCTCCTCAGCCAGTTTTAACTCAATGAGGTTCTTGGTAAAAGGCTGTGTCATACTACGCAGAACATTTCAACAGTGTTGTACTCCTTAGATACAGAAAATGAAAACAGCATTGCCACTGCACAGTAATGTTTTGCTAATATTGGCATCAAAATAAGAGAGTACATCCATAACCATATGTCTAAAATACCTGCTACTGTAAACCAGTTGCAAGCTTGAAATAATACCCTGGAACATTCACCTTCTTTGATTGTCTTCAGACTCATGGTATTCTTAAAACTGCCTTTGAGAAACTCAGTAAGGTATTAGTGGAAAACCCTGGTTACAAAATGCTGTGTAAAATTTCTAAAAAGCTTTCTGGTACAGAAACATTATCGAAGAGGAATTCACTCAAGAACTACGGTGCTTTTCACATATTCCAGTAACGTCATGTGACGTTTAAAACATTCTTTCCACTTGTTAAAACTAATGCAGGAGCTTCACACAAGAAAGTCTGAAGATAACGCCCCTCGTGTATTGTAACATGGTTACATAAGGAGAGAATTCTACGAAATTATGTTTATAATTAAATTTTTATTTGCTTATTTTTTGTGCTTATTTGCTTCATTTTTTGTGCCTATATGCTTGCTTATTTCACCATGTGATTGATCTTACAAATTCAGGCTTTACTTATTACAGATAATTTAGGTACAGACTTCAAAGATTCATCATCACTGTCGTCTTCATCTTCAACCTCTTGTGGAACAATTGCAGCGATCTTTTCAAGACTCAGAGTCTGGTAACCTGGGTCACCCTCATCAATGTCCAGCCACTCTTCTAAGTCATGTTCACTTAAATCATTCCCTGCCTTCATCACTGTTTTACAAAAATCGGAGTTTCAAAGCCACTGAAATCATATTTGGTTTCAATTCCTTTCAATAACTGTGTCCACCTATTAGTTAACGTTAACTTGATCTCCTTCCATGCTGCAGCAAAGTTAAAGATGGCGAATTTTATATTATAAACCCGTAAGTTTTTCAGTGTCCTAGTTCCTCATGTGTCATTTCAGAGTCATTTTCTTGCTCCAAGATGACTATAACCTCTTCAAGAAACTACTTCTTGTAAAATCTTTTAAAGCAGCAATGATGGCCTGGTTCATTGGTTGTAGCAGTGATGTCGTATTGGGGGGGGGGGGGGGGGGGGGAGAAAAATGCATTTTATTCTTCCATTCCTAGAAACCAGCTTCTCAGCATTAAGATACACTGGCACACTGTCCAACAGCAGAATGGCTTTAACATCGTTACTTGGGATTTTAAGGACCTCTTCTTGATACAACTGCACTTCTGGTAAAAAGTGGTTAAAAAAGCAATCACTGAAAACATTGGAAGTAAATCAAGTATTCCCTGAGATGGAATAAATGGTTGACAATTGATTAAGAATATTCTTTAAACACCTAGGCTTTCTTGTTTTGCCAACCACCATTAGTGTTAGATGATGTGAACCATCAGCCTGTGTACAAACTAGCACAGAAATCTGTTCTTTGTTTAATTTTCATCCAGATGTGCCTCATATGTACCTGCCAGAGTATTTACGGGGACAGCATGATAGAAAAGACCAGTTTCATCTGCATTATATGCTGAGACAGACAGGTTTTCTGATTCAATTAGAGCCATTAGATGATTACAAAATGACTCGATTTGTTCAGTATCGGCAATAAGTGATCCACCATAAGCTTGTAGGTTAGTAATGCCATGTCGCTTTTGAAAACACCATAACCACCCATCACTCACCTTAAATTGCACACCAATGTGCTTAGCCAATTTATCAGCTGCAGCCTGCAAATCCACGCCACGTACGATGAACGTGGAACGCTGTTGAACGAAGCACTTATACACAGCCTCCTCTAACTATTGATGTTTTTGCTAATTTCACATGCTTCCTATCTGTCAATCAAATCTTCGAACTATCCACATTATATTTCAGTGAAAACTGAACAAAGTGTTTCTTTGCCTTTTCGTATGTCAGAAACCGTCTACTTTTTCACGATGCACAACTCACAAACAAGTACAACAGATGCTCCGCAAACCAGTTTATTTATTTACTCCAGTTTCTGAGTTATGCTCAAGTTCACACGTTTTCTTTTAATACCAAACATTCTGCATTGTAACAAAATTAAGAGTAGACTTGTAATAAACACAAGATTACAACATGCACCAGAAAATGTCCAATTCAGACTGAAGCTAAGAGTCTTAAGAGCCCTTGAGCGCATGATGCATACACAAACTTTCACGAATGTAGCCGAAGATGCATGAGCTAGCCTTCTAGATCAGACAAGCAGTGGAACATTGACCACTAATATATCGATAGTCATTGCAGTAGAACCTCCCTCCATAGAGACAATTACAACCAAGGTCATTTATTTACTGTACTTTTACATAATTTTTGGCAATGTCACAATTAAATCATCAAAGATCTTTCAAATTTCATTTAAATTTATTTTGTAACCAACGCCAAATTTACCCCATTAATCTGAAGTCTGTTGATCAGGAATCCGTTAAATTGAGATATTACTGCATACCTGAACTTCTAAAGATAGAACTAAGGACTTCCAACTATGACAGGGATTGATCTTACTATCAACAAGTAACTGACGATGTCAGCATGTTTTAAGTTAAAATTCAATATTGCAGCAAGAGTGAGTGTACAGCTAGCTTCAAGAATTTTGTTCTACACTGTTTGGTTTACTGTGTTAGATCCCACATGCAAAAACAAAACAATCTTGAATACATGTCCTATACTTTATAATGTATTTCTTCCAAAGATAATTTGATATAATTTCAAGCATTGATGAATGAAGTGTTTATGTTAATAAATTACTGAATGAATTAAACATAGTTCTGTTGCTATAAGATTGTTACTAATAATTTATTAATTTGTATAAAGTTATTAATGGCACTGTGGTAACTTCACAGCTTATTGGAGCATAAAACACAGCTTTTCACTCTTTGGAAAACAAAAACAAACTCAACCGAACCTTGTTGACACATCACCAAACTTTTGATACCCAACTCCCAGTTTTCTCAGTTTCTTGTAACTCTATTTACCTATTTTTTTCTCATTTTCCCAGTTTAGCATTCTATCTTCCAGCTGAGGTAGCAGAAAATCATGATGAAATTGATATATTGACTTGATATTTGAGAACATTTGGGGGACCATTTCTTGAGGAAACATATTATGTGCTCGGTTCTCTTGATCAACTCGAAAATGAAATATCTGAAAAATAAAGAAATAAGTCAATAAATGTTAAAAATAAATGTTTACAGGTTTATCTGACCTGTCTTGTTTTATTTATAATTTTAGAAACGTAAAATAAGATAACAGTTTTACTCAAACAATAAAGAGAAACCAATAACTGAAGTATATTATTGTTTAAACATTCAGTAAAATAAAAATGACATAAAATTGATGGAAATTAATCACTCTTCCATACCAGCTGCGTAAAGGCTAAGGTTTTGGTTAATTAGAATCAACCTGAAAAATTCAATGTGCCATGGTCGGGATTTGAACCATGGATCTCCCGGTCTCTGTCCGGTCGCTCTTAACCATTGAGCTACCACAGCCAACGTGCCATCATGACATTAAATTCTCCATTGAGCTGTACCGCCTGCGGTGCCGCATGTAGTAAAAGCGGGCGTTAAACACTACACATTTCATTTCATTTCCATTGAGCTGTATGTTTTCCTGGTAAACCACTAGGGGCTCTCATATTCAAGATACACACCGTTTGTGGCGACTTAGTATTATAAGTACTTGAAATCCAGGCTTCGTCGTTAAATTTTTATGAAGTTAATTGATGGAAATTAATCGTTCTTCCATAATAGCCATGTATAGGCTAAGGAAACCAGGATATCTGTGGTTCAAATCCTGGCCATGGCATTGAATTTTTTATTTTGACTATCTATCCAGAACCTCGAGACAGTTCAGGAAATTCACATATCATCCCAGAGTACATCATAAATTCAACAACATATTGTGCACACCCGATAGTGATAAGGCGGCTTGGCACACAATAGACGGATAGGTTTCACGGAGATAACGAACTTGCATAAACAGATAGTGCCGGCAGGCAATATAACTGAGGCAAAGGCCTCGCCAGGTATATTAAGTTATGTTTCTCGAAGGAGATAGAATGTTCGAATTATGTAACTAGATGCCTTGTTTCCAGTAACTTCTAGTGATTGACAGAATAGTCTGGTAATCATGAGTGGAGATATAAAAGGGATTGTGACATGCTAGCAGGACAGTTAGTTGTGAAACAGAGTAAGTGGAGAGACAGCTGGAAGTGTTATTGTAACGGGAGCTAATCTGCTGTCACTGTTGTTATTGTCATCGACCTTGGAAGACTGTGTATATGTGATGATGTTACATGAGAATTGGACAGTGTATTGCTACGGAAATAAAGGAGATTCTTAATTTCTGCAACTCGGCCTTTTAATTCTACGAACCCACAAAGTTACAACTGGTGTCTGGAAGAGGGATATTACCACCAAGGAGGCTACAATGGAAAAGATTTTGGAGAAGATGGCGGAAATGAAAGCAGCGAATGACAACATCACCAAGAAGATAATAGAAATGAAGACAGCGAATGACAATCTCGCTGAAAAAACGGAAGCGGCAAATAACAACCTGGCTGCAGAGCTGAAACAAATGAAGACGACTAATGACAACATTACCAAGAAGATGGAAGAAATGAAGGCCGAATTAAATGCCAAGACGTAGGCGGCAAATAGAGACCTGGCCGCAAAGTTGGAGACAACAAATCACAATCTGACTACAAAGATGGCCGAACTGACCACGGAAATGAAGGCTGCGAACGAGGTCATCGCCGAAAAATTTGAACAGCAATTGACCGGCGTGAGGGATGACGACACGGAGCTGGGCAAGTGGATGGGTCAAGTCGACGAGCGCATTAACGACCTAGAGGGAAAGGCCGACAATAACATCAAATCTCTTGAAGACCTAGCAGACCGCGTAAACAACCTGGAGGGAAAGGCCGACAGCAACACAAAATCCCTGAATGCCATGGAAGAGGACATCGTCGGCAGGAGGATGAAGGACTGGAAGGCCGACGCGCCGGGACGCGACACAACATCGGCGCGCGTCAAACCTCCTAAATACGACGGCGCGAGAACTTTCAAAGTATTCCGCCGCCAGTTCAACGCAGTGGCCAAGCACAACAAATGGTCAACAGAGGAAGAAGCCACACAGTTAATAGCCAGCCTCCAGGGACGGCCCGCGGAAGTCCTGAACGTGGTACAGACAACGGCGTCGCCCAAGGACATCTGGGAGGTCCTGGAGAATCGTTTTGGAAACCCCCTCTTAGCCGCAGCATAAGGCAGCCAGTTAAAGGCAAGGTCACAGCAGCCAGGGGAGACGCTGCAGCAGTTCGCCCTGGCAGTGGAACAACTGGCTAGCAAGGCCCTAGTCGACCTCCCACCAGAGTTCGTATCCCGGGAAGCCTACACATTCGTTGATGGGGTACGAGACACGGAGATTCGTCAGCGCCTAATGCTCGGCGATTATAAAACCATCCACGAGGCGCTAACGGCAGCATTAAGGCTGGAGGCGGCCTAGGTAACAGCTATCCCGACGTCGAGAACGAGGAGTGTCCGCTACACTGGAGACAGAAGACCAGCCGAGGGACGCCGGCGAACACCTAGTGGCACTGTGTTAGGGGTGTGGACAGCCCGGACACCTGGAGAGAGACTGCCCACACCAGGAAGAGCAGCCGGAAAACGAGTAAGGGCCGTCGTGGAGAGGGGCACGTCGGCGCCATCACCACCATCCCCTCGAGTGACACTGCGCGCCTTCAGCCGGCGTATGGATGACAGCCTCATCGCGGACGGTTGGGTGAGAGGGAAGCCGTGCCGCGTGCTGGTGGACACCGCGGCAACCGCAACCATCATCAGAAGTGACGTGGCGAAGGATTTGCCGACCAGGAAGCCGAGCCGAACGTACCAGCTTGTGACGGCATCGGGTAACACCTTGCCTGTGGAAGAGGCCCTGCTAAAGTTGACCTTGGGAAGGAGTGCCGTACGCCTGTGGGTGTTCGTCGCGAAGGTGGCTGAGGAGGTGATACTGGAATTGGATGCCCTCAGGAGCCACGAGGCGACGGTCGACGTCGGCAGGAAAGTCCTGCGGCTCAATGGAGCAGAGGTGATACTCCGGCAACCCGCTGAGCGCCTTGGAATCTGTAGGGTCATCTTGAAGGAAGACGTGGTGGACCCGCGAGAAGCGAGGTGGTGGTGACGGCGCGACTGGAAAGCCAGCGGACGAAAAACATGATCCTGGACCAGATGACGCCTGTGCACGGGCTCTGTGTAGCCAGGACATTATTGCCGTGTCGAGAGGAGGTGCCAGTGAGGCTGCTTAACATGCCAGACCCCGACCACGACGTCCAGGCCGGAACGGAGCTGGGGACGTGCGAGCCTGTGGTCAGCGTGACAGCTATCGACAAGACACAGGAGCCGGTGCCGACGCAACACCTGGGGCACGGCTGGAACGCTTATTGGACAGGGCGGCCGACCACCTGACCGCAGAACAGCTAGAGAAAGTTCGACAACTACTGAGGCGATACCAGCGCGTCTTCAGCCAAGGCGACAGTGACTACGGCCGCACGGATAAAGTGCTTCACCGCATCGACACTGGAGACGCCCGGACTATTCGGCAACCACCTACACGCGTTCCGTTAGCGAAACAAGTGGCGGTACGGGATATGGTAGACGGCATGAAATCCAGGGGAGTGATTGAAGAGTCAGCCCTTGGTGTTCCCCTGTAGTTCTGGTGAAGAACGGCGAGCTACGCTTCTGCGTGTACTACAGGAGGCTGAACACTGTCACCCGGAAGAACTGTTTCCCCTTACCCCGGATTGACGACACCCTGGACACACTAACTGGTGCACAATGGTTCTCGACCCTGGACCTGAAGTCGGGTTACTGGCAGGTGGCTCTAGACCCGAGAGACAACGAGAAGCCTGCATTCTCGACAGGCCAAGGGCTTTGACAGTTCACAGTTATGCCCTTTGGCCTCTGCAATGCACCAGCCACATTTCAACGCCTCATGGAATCAGTAATGAGAGGATTGACATATGACGCATGCCTGCTATACCTGGACTAAATCATCGTCGGCAAGACGTTCGAAGACCACCTCGACAACTTCAGCAAGGTGCTACAGAGACTGCAGGCAACCAACTTGAAGCTGAACGCAAAGAAGTGCCAGCTCTTCTGCAAAGAAGTTAACTACTTGGGCCACATAATCTCACCAATCGGAGTGGCCACAGACCCGGAGAAAACCCAGGTTGTAAGAGATTGGCCTTGGCCAAAGGATAAGCGAGAGTTGCGCACTTTCCTGGGGCTGTGCAGTTATTACCGTCATTTTATAAAGGGGTTCTCCAACATCGCCAAACCCTTACCCGCCTGACAGAGGAACAACGACCCTATGTGTGGACGGAGGACGCTGAACACGCTTTCCAGCACTTGAAGAAGGCACTGTGCAGTGCTCCTATTTTGGGATTTCCACAACCAGGCGGCGCTTTCATTGTGGACACCAACGCCAGCGATCACTGCATTGGAGGCGTCCTATCGCAAACTCAGGACGGCCACGAGCGGATGATAGCCTACTACAGCAAGATGCTATCCAAGGCAGAGAAGAACTACTGCGTCACCCGGCGAGAATTACTGGTGGTAGTAAAGACCTTGGAGCACTTCCACAAGTACCTGTACGGTCAGCCATTCCACCTGAGGACTGACCATTCCGCCCTAACCTGGCTATTCAGCTTTAAGAACCTGGAAGGCCAGACAGCACGTTGGGTCCAGAGGCTGCAGGAGTACGACTTCACCTCTTAACATCGGAGAGGGAAGAGCCACAGTAACGCAGACGCCATGTCTCGAAGACCCTGCCCAGAGGAGTGCGGCCAGTGCACAAGATTGGAAGAAAAGGAGCGTGCCGCAGCACTCCGAGTACTCACTGCAGTGCCTGCGGATGGCTGGGATTGCGCAGGCCTGAGGAGGGAGCAGCTGGCGGACGCAGACTTGGTGCCACTCTTGAGAGAAGTGGAGGCAGGGACAAGGCCAACTTGGGAGGAAATCGCACCGAGCGCCACCTACAGGTCGTACTGGGCCCAATGGGATTCATTGAAGACAAGAGAGGGCGTGCTGTTTCGGGTATGGGAATCGCCTGATGGGAAGATGCAGAGGGAGCAGTTGGTACTTCCCCGAAGTAAGGTCCCGGAAGTCTTGGAGGAAGTGCTTCAGGAGGACACCTGGGAGCAAACCGGACGATCGACAAACTCCGACAGCTGACTACTGGCTGAGGCTCCGAGCAGATGCTGAGAGATGGTGCCGTCAATGTCACGCGTGCGCAGCGAGTCGCAGCCCATAGGCTAGGAGCCGGGGTCGCATGCAGCAGTACAACGTCGGAGCGCCATTCGAAAGGATCGCCGTCGACATAGCTGGACCATTTCCCGTGTCGGACCGAGGCAACAACTACAATACCTGATGGTGGTCGAGGACTACTTCACCAAGTGGCCGGAGGTGTATGTCATCCCGAACCAAGAGGAAAAGACAATCAGGGACTGCCTTGTGGAGCAAGTGTTCTGCCGATTTGGGGTGCCGTTAGAGCTTCACTGCGACCAGGGCACTAATTTTGAATCCAACCTGATGAAGGAGGCACTAGAGAGGCTTGGGGTGAACAAGATCCGCACCACACCCCTAATGAATTGAAATGTGTAGTGGTTAACGCCCGCTTTTACTACATACGGCACCGCAGGCGATGACACTGATGATACATGAGATGAAGATGGAGCACCGGTGGAATGAAATGGCGGGGGACACCGGAGGTCCCGGAGTAAAACCCGCCCCAGCGCCGTGTTGTCCATCACAAATCTCACTTTGCGGTCGCCTGGGATCGAACCGGGGCCGCCTTGGTGAGAGCCAAGCGGTCTAACCACTGAGCCACGGAGCGGTCCCACACCCCTACATCCACAGTCGGACGACATGGTCGAGAGATACATCAAAACCTTAGAGGAACACCTGAGGAAGGTCGTGGCCAGCCATCAGCGAGACTGGGACATTAAGGTGCCACTCTTCTTACTGGCCTACCGCTCGCAACACACGACACCACTGGGATGACGCCAGCCAGTTTAATGTTCGGCCGAGAGTTACGTCTCCCCTGTGATCTGGCTTTTGGAAGGCCCCCCCCACCCCGGACGCAAAACAGCCAGCAACCGACTATGTGGAGAACCTAGTGGACCATATCCACGACATGCATGAGATGGCTCGTCAGAACATCCAGAAGGCGAGCGACCGCATGAAGACCCGATACGACATGTAAGCCAACAGCCAAGGGTTCCAGCAGGGTGACCTAGTCTGGTTGTACCGCCCTACTCGGACCAAGGGACGCTGCCCGAAGCTCCAGCAACCATGGCAAGGACCGTACCGGGTAGTGAAGAGGATTACCGCATCGGAAAGGTGCCCCGAGGGAAGATGCCGGTGGTACACTTGGATCGTCTGGCCCGCTACGATGTTGCTGTTCGGGACGACCAACCTTGAGGAGGGAGCAGTGTCGCGAACCCGATCGAGATAAGGCGGCTTGGCACACAATAGATCGATAGGTTTCACGGAGATAACGAACTTGCATAAACAGATAGTGCCGGCAGGCAATATAACTGAGGCAAAGGCCTCGCCGGGTATATTAAGTTACGTTTCTCGAAGGTGATAGAATGTTCGAATTATGTAACTAGATGCCTTGTTTCCAGTAACTTCTAGTGATTGACAGAACAGTCTGGTAATCATGAGTGGAGATATAAAAGGGATTGTGACATGCTAGCAAGACAGTTATTTGTGAAACAGATGTGATGTTGTTACGTGAGAAATGGACAGTGTATCGCTACGGAAATAAAGGAGATTCTTAATTTCTGCAACTCGGCCTTTTAATTCTACGAACCCACAAAGTTACAATATTCAAGAAGTACATCATCACCCTAGCCCCAACAAATAAATTCAGTTTCAAAAATTTATTATGCAACAACCTGAAGGACCCTGTACCTGAAAACAGAAAATCAGGTATATACAAAATCAACTGCTCAGACTGTAATAAGTTCTACATAGGAAAAACCAAAAGAAGGCTACAAATGAGATTAGAGGAACATATGAGATGTGTGAAATACAAACAAATAGAAAAATCAGCAATAGCCCACCATTTCTGGTCTACCAATCATGAAATTGTACCAAATATAAAACTATTAAAACCAGCCAGTTATGCAGCCGAACACAATGTTTGGGAAAAGTTGCTATTATAAAAAACAAACAGTACTTTAAATTTCGAATTACCACCTGAAAACTCTTTCGAAGTTCATCTCACAGTCAACAGATGCCACCACAGACAAGCTCACTTCAGGAAACCACGGATCCAACCAGTCGGATAACTGCTGATGACGGGGACAAACCGTTCTCCGAAACATGTCCACGTAAGGATATTCTGAGTGATTGTGTTTGAATTACCGACTCATTACTTTCAAACTCAGATTCCATTTTCAGTGCACTTGTTTTATGAGAAAAGCAGCGCTCTCTCTGCAACACGTGTTTCCCTCGTGGTGACTTGTGCAAATGTACATCAGCAATGTACATACTCTGCTCTCAGTTTCTTTGACATATTTTCCACTTACACTAGTCATAATTATCGCCCAAAATGCTGCTTGTTGTAATCTAACATAACAAGATGCTAAAATTACGAAATTAACCTTCACTGCCAGGCAAAAACCGAAAACGTCAATTTAAAGTACTTTAACCATAAACAAGCAATATATACTCCTCTGTGTTACATCCACTGCAAGTACATCACCTCCTGAGTCCGCGTGCAACATGAACAAACCTCGTTCACCCGCTATTATTCTCATGACTGGCGTGATATGCTAACAGCAATTCATGGAAGATGATTGTTCACATAATACTGTAACTAGGCACTGCTGAGTTGCTGCCGGGCTGTACATGGGCAGTAAACAGACAGACTGGTCAGTGCGTGGGTGCAGCACTAATGACTTGCCGAGAGAAAGAGAAAGAGAGAGCAACAGAGGGAGAAAGATGGTCTGAACTTTCCCGCTGCACAACGAAAGTCTGTGAAGCTTCGGCAGCTTTCGAGAAACGTCGGCAGCCTTCGAGAAACAACGGCTCAGGTATATATGCGGCACTGGAGTTTTCGTGAGTCACTTCCAGCAGGGAACTGCAGGGAGTTGCAGTTGCAGGCCAGTGAGCCATTTATTGTGTGTGTTGAGATTTGAACTGTACCGAGTCGAGAACTGATAATCGTGTGGTGATTTGAAGGTGAATTCTTTTGTTTGTTTACATGTGAAGACATGAGAGACCCTGTAGGTCTATTTTACGTCATTTTAGTGCCTGCTAGGGGTGTACAAAGTATCTTCCTACGGAAATAAAGAGCATTTTGAATTTCCACAACTAGACCTTTAATTTTACAAACCCAAAAAGTCACAATACTGTGACTGCAAGGGTTGCGTAGAATCAAACGTCTGGTCTGCAGAAATTTAGAACACTATTGCAGTAAAAAGACGTGAAATCGACAATCAGCTGTATTTAACGTCAATTCGCTGCTCTGTCACATGTAAACAAATGAAAGAAATCACTGAGGTGCACTTCAAACGTCTGCTGTCGCAATAACCATCGCACAACTGCCCCTCAAACGCTTTGCAGGGTTTTCATACCTTATCATTGTTTCTAGAAAGCCGCAGAACTTTCGATAACATTTGCAGCGGCACGCGAAAGACAGAACATTCTGAAGCATCTCTCGGTCTCTTTCTTTCTCTTGGCAAGCGTCCAGCCCAACATTGCTGGAACCCCTGGCTGTTGGCTTGCCTGTCGTATCGGGTCTTCATACGGTCGCTCACCATCTGGATGTCATGCATGATATGCAGATTTGTGTTGTTTGTTGTTTTGTAATTTACGTCCTCCAACATTAAGTCATATCGGACGGTGAATGAATTGGGTGAAATGCTCAAATGAGTCCAGGGAACATGGAGCTTAGAGTTACCCGACATTCATCTTGAAGGATATGGGAAAACCCCGGAAAAAACCTTGTCCAGGTAACTCACCAAGACCGAGATTCGAACTCGGGACCTCTTGAACGTGAGGGAGACATGCTACCATCTACGCTACCGAGGCGGGCTGATATGCAGATGGTACCGCTGGTTCACCACATACTCGGTTGCTGGCTGTTTCGCTTCCGGGGTCTTCCAGAAGCGGGGTCTCCCAGTCACAAGGAAGGCGTAGCTCTCCACCGAATATTAAGCTTGCTAGGTAAACCCAGTGGTGACGAGTGTTGATGAGCATTACGCCAGTAAAAACAGTGGCACCTTGACATCCCAGTCTCGCTGATGGCTGGCCAGGACCTTCCTCAGGTGTTCTTCTAAGGTATTGATGTACCTCTCCACCATGACGTCCAACTGTGGATGCAGAGGTGTTGTGCGGGTCTTGTACACCCCAAGTCTTTCTAATGCGTCCTTCATTAAGTTGGACTCAAAACTGGTGTCCTGGTTGCTGTGGAGCTCTAACGGAATCCCAAAACAGCAGAACAGTTGCTCCACGAGGCAGTCGGTAATCGTGTTCGCCTCCTGTTTCGGGATGGCACACACCTCCGCCCACTTAGTGAAGTAGTCCACGGCTACCATCAGGCACTTGTTGCTTCCATCGGACAGTGTTAATGGTCCAGCTATGTCGACAACGATGTATTAGAAAGGCGCTGACATTGTACTGGTGCATGTGACTCGCCGCGCACAGTTACAACTGACAGCACCTTCTCTCAGCGTCTACTTGGAGCCTCAGCCAGTAGTACCACTGTCGGTGTTTGTGGTCATTCGGCTTGCTCCCGGGTGTCCTGAAGTACCAGCGTGCAGTTCCTCAAAGACTTCCGGGACCATACTCCGGGAAGTACCAACTGCTCTCTCTGCGCCTTACCACCGGGTATTCCCATACCCGGAACAGCACGCCCCTTTCACCTTCAGTGAGTCCCATTTTGCCCAGTACTATGTAGCGCTTCTGAGTGCCATGTCCGTCCAGGTTGGTCTTGATATTGCCTCTACTTCTCTCAAAAGGGGCCTCAAGTCTGCGTCTGCTTGCCTTCTCAGGCCTGCGCCATCCCATCTGTCCGCAGGCACTGCCGTGACCACTCTGACAGCTGCGGCACGCTCCGTCTCTTCCACTCTTGTGCATTGGCCGCACTCTTCTGGCAGGGTCTTCAGGACATGGCATCGTCGTTGCAGCCTCTGGAACCAACGGGCCAGGTCTTCCCAGGTCTTCACTACCAGCAGAAGCTCTCGCCGGGTAACGCAGTTCTTCTCTGTCTTGGACATCGTCTTGCTGTAGTAGCCTATCACGCGCTCGTGGCAGTCCTGGACTTGGGATAGGACGCCTCCAATGCAATGGTCGCTGGCATTGGTGTCCACAATGAAGGCGCCAGCTGATTGTGGGAATCCCAAAATAGGAGCACTGCGAAGTGTCTGCTTCGGCTGCTGGAAAGCACCTTCGGCGTCCTCCGTGCACACATAAGGCCAGTGTGCTTCTGTAAGGCGGGTGAGTGGCTTGGCAATGTTGGAGAAGCTATTAATGAAGCGGCAGTAGTAACTGTACAGCCCCAGAAAACTGCGAGTTCCCGCTTATTCTTCGGGTGAGGCCAATCTCTCACGGCCTGTGTCTTCCCCGGGTCTGTGGCCGCTCCGATTGGTGAGACTATGTGGCCCAAGTAGTTGACTTCCTTGCCGAAGAGCTGGCACTTCTTTGCGTTCAGCTTCCCGTTGGTCGCCTGCAGCCTTGCTCAGGTTTTCGAGACGGTCTTCAAATGTATTGAAGACAACGGTGATGTCGCCCAGGTATAGCACGCAGGCGTCGTAAGTCAATGCTCTCATTACTGACTCCATGAGGCATTGGAAACTAGCTGGTGCGTAGCTGAGACCAAAGGCATAACTGTGAAATGCCAAAGCCCTTGGCCTGTAGAGAATGCAGTCTTCTCCTTGTCTCTCGGGTCTAGAGCCTATTGCCAGTAACCCGACTTCAGGTACAGGGTCGAGAACCACTACGCACCATCAAGCGTGTCCAGGGTGTCGTCAATGCGGAGCAAGGGGAAGCAGTCTTTCCTGGTGACAGCGTTCACCTTCCTGTAGTCCACGTAGAAGCGTAGCTCACCGTTCTTCTTCGTCAGCAGAAATAAAGGAGAACACCAAGGGCTGTCAGACTTTTCGATCACTCCCCTGGATCTCATGTCATCTAGCATATCACGTACCACCGCTTGTTTTTCCTGCAGAACGCGTTTGGGTGATTGCCGAATAGGCCGGGCATCTCTGGTGTCGATGCGGTGGAGCACTCGGTCTGTGAGGCCGTAGTCGCTGTTGCCTTGGCTGAAGATGCGCTGGTGTCATCTCAGCAGTTGTCGAACCCACTCTAGCTGTTCTGCGGTCAGTTCTTCGGCCACCCTCTCCAATAAGCCTACCAGGACCATAGGTGTTGAGCCGGCACCGGCTCCTGAGTCTTGTCGATTGGCATTACGCTGACAATGGGCTCGCAAGTCCCCAACTCCGTCCCGGCCTGAATGTCATAATCGGTGTCTGTTGAGTTGAGAAGCTCCACTGGCACCTCCTTTCTGCACGGCAACAATGACCTCGTTACACAGAGTCCGTGCATAGGCGTCTTCTGGTCCAGCATCAGGTTCTTTGTCCACTGGCCTTCTAGTAGCGCCGTCACCACCACCTCGCTTCTCGTGGAAACAACCACGTCATCTCTCAGGATGATCTTGCAAATTCCAAGGCGTTCTTCAGGGTGCCGGAGCATCATCTATTCTCCATTGAGTCGCAGAACCTTCCTGCCAACGTCGACCGCCGCCTCATGGCTCCTGAGGGCATCCAGTCCCAGTATCACCTCCTCAGCCACCTTCGCGACGAACACACATAGACACAAGGCACTCCGCCACAAGGTCAACTGCAGCAGGGTCTCCCTCTCCACGGACAAGGTGTCTGCCTGTCTGCCTCTGGCTACGTCAGGTTTGATGTCGGTCACGGCTGTCCCGGTGTCCGCAAGCATGCAACATGGCATCCCGTTCACCCAACTGCCCTCGATGGGGCTGTCAACCATACGTCAGCTGACGACGCGCAGTGTCACTCGAGGGGATGATGGCAAAGGCACCAACGTGCCTTTCCCCACGCCAGCCCTTAAATTTTTTCTGGCACTCTTCTTGGTGTTGGCAGTCTCTCCCCATGTGTCCTGGCTGGCCACACCAACACACGCCAGTTGGTCTTCGGTCTCCATCGTAGCGGATAATCCTTGTCCTCGAACTGGGGGAAGCCATCACTTTGGCCGCTTTCATCCTTAATGCAGCCGTTAGCGCCTCCCGGATGGTCTTATAGTCGCCGAGCATTTGGCGCTGACGTATCTTGGCGCCTCGTACCCCGTCGACGTAGGAGTACGTGGCTTCTTGGGATACGAATCCAAGTGGGAGGTCGACCAAGGCTTTGTTGGCCAGCTGTTCGACTGTCAGGGCTAACTCTTATGACTCTCCTGGCTGCTGCGTCCGAGATTTCCATTGGCTGCGATAGGGTGCGGCAGTTCTAGAAAGCCGCAGTCCTTTCGATAACAGTCGCGGCAGCAACACAAAGACAGAACATTCCGGAGCCTCCTTCTGTCTCTTTCTTTCTCTTGGCTAGCGCTCAGCTCTGGCTGGCAGCAGCCCAACAATGCCATACAATGACAATACACTTCAGCAAGGATTATAGCAATAAGATTAATGTAGTAGGGAAAGTGTTAACTAAGGGAAATTGCCAGAGTATGTAATACATCACCCACATTCATTGATGCTACCCCCTGAGAATATACCTTTTCTAGTCTCCAAATCTATAATTTGGGACAGGCAGAATTTAATAATTTGGCTATATATTGTATATGTTCCAGCCATTTTAACTAATTATATATATTCTAAATATTTTTGCTGAGGTGGCACTACTTATATTGGTGAGGTGTAACATGTTACTGTCTACTTTTGTTTATTTTAGGTATGTTCAGTTTTAGTCCATTGCTATTAAATCACTATTTTAGTACAGTCATTGTTTCAGCTGTTTTATACATCAACTCTAAGTTACTTATTAATTTTTAGATGAGTCATATTTATTACACAAGTTACTTATTGCTTTTATCCTAATTGTTGTATCATCAGCATATTTGTTTTTTCACTGATGTTTTCTGGGAGGTCATTCGTATATCATATGTAATGGTACTAAAACGCTTCCCTATGGTACCCCATTTGTTATCATGTTCCAGTTTGAGTGTGCATTTAAGAACAAGTAGACCGGTTTTAAAGAAAATTGTACTTCTCTTTTTAAAACTAACACCAGCATATAAACAGTAAAATAAGACCTGAAGCTTTCCTGGAGAAGAATATGCTCACTTTCTTCTCGGGCAACAAGCCAGGTGAAAAGACGATTAGATATCAACGTTTTGGGAGTGTGCATCGCTTCCATCATCAGGATATTTATAAAATGTTATAACCACAAATGAAACACTGGATATAACACCAATATAAACAAAGACAAAACCATAAAGGTTTTATAAAGTTTATAAAACTTTAAAGAATTAAAGTTTTCAAAAAAACTTTTATAAAGTTTTTATAAAGTTTTTGTCTTTAACACAGTAATTTTATTTGCATTAGAACTGCCAAAATGAGCTCAAAATACTGTATGAAGCTGTAAAAAGTGTGTAAAAAACCAAGATAGGGTCTGAGGTCTGCGGCTACTTATTCATATAGGAACATTTGTTGGTAAGGTAGCGTTGGCTAAATGGTATTACACAGGTTACTTCACTACTCTGCCACTTCAAGTTGGGTTCAAATCCTTCATGTTCAGCTTAAAAATTTTATTACAATTTGTTTTACCTTTTGGGACCTATAATTTGAATATAATGATTCAAATAATATTGTTATAACATTATAGGTGTTAATAAAATACAATCATCACCATGTTTTCCACTGGCAGACAAATGTAAATTTATATTTCATAGTAGATGTTTTATTATGGTCGGTATTGTGCTTGACCCATTCAACCAAGTTTCAAACACTTTACAAATGCAAAGTGGCTTTAGCTATTTGCACCTGCATCAAAGCTTGGCGTGAATGAACGGTTCATTATCTAGGTATTCAGGATCTGAAACCCCACAAATACTGCCAGGGGTGGTCATTTTGAACATTTACAACATTGTAGAAATCCACACTCTTTTGACAATGTATTTTTCTGTTTAACCAAGAACTTAACATGTTCAACTCCTTTGTCAGTAGAAGTGAAACATAATATTTAAGTATGAAACAAAAACTATTATATCTAACGTCAACATGCTCCTAAAGAAATGAAGGCTAACTGCATAGCATTGTTTACAACACCAAAATGGTATAGATTATAAGGATCACAAAGTTAAGCAGGATTCCTAATTATCACATTGTCATTCTTGTGTATTTGGCTCATAAGAGAACCAACAGCAATAAAAAAAAAGTAGTATCTAAACCACAGAGAATAAAGACTAGGAGAGAGAGAAACAATGTGACATTTCAAACCTAACCTTTGAATCACCATATTCCAGCAGCTAAACCATTTGACTAGCTGTCACGTATACTATATTGGTCTTTGCGAAAGCATTCATTTATCAGCTTGTAGATTATATGCTTGAAAAACCATCGTTTATTTAAGATTTTCACAGCTTCTTGTTCCTCATCATATTGTCACCCAATTAACGGAAGGCAGCACCAACTGGCAGCTGGGTAGAGGACAGGAACAGTTCAGGCCACACCTATCCATTTATCCCTGTGGCACTGACTGAGGGGATGGTTAGAAAGCCACCGTACCGTCTCTTTCCCCTCCCCCTGACGTCTGGAAATATCAGGATAATTGTCTGTGCCGCGTAGCTTCCAGAAACAGCGATCTTCCTATATAAGGCCTGCAGTGGGCGAGTCAGTTGAGTTCTTGGCGAGCAGCCGTGAGGAGCGCCTTACTAGTGAACGGACTGGAAGACTGTGTACATGTATCAGAGGAGTTGTACGTAATTGTGAGTGCAGAGTGGACCTGTGACAAACTGGCGAATTATAATTGTGTGCGCTACATAATTCTGTGTAATCAGCCAGTGTTCCAACTGTAATTCGGTCGAAATAAAGAACATTTTGAGTTTGTGCAATTGGACTTTTAATTTCAGGAACCCACAAAGTCACAACTGGTGTCAGGAGTGGGATATTACAGCGATGGAGGCTGCATTGGCACAGATTTTAGAAAAGTTGGAGATGGCTAATAAGAACTTGGCCGGGAAGATGAACGAATTAACAACGAAGACGGAGACGGCAAACAACAACCTGGCAGCGGAACTGAAAAAAATAAAGACAGCGAAAGACAACCTCGTTGCGAAAACAGAAGCGGCAAATAGTGAACTGGCCGCAAAGTTGGAGACAGCAAATTACAATCTGAAGGCTGAATTAACCACAGAAATGAGAGCAGCGAACGACAGTCTGGCCACGGAAATGAAGGTGGCGAACGAGGTTCTCGCCGCCAAATTTGAGGAACAGTTGGCCGGCATGAGGGATGACGTCGCGAAGCTGGGCAAGCAGATGGGTCAAGTAGACGAGCGCCTTAATGATTTAGAGGAAAAGGCCAACAATAACGCCAAGTCCCTGGACATCATGGTGGAAGACGTCGAAGACCTTGCGAACCGCGTAAACAACTTGGAGGGAAAGGCCGACAGCTTCACAAAGTTCCTGAACACCATGGTAGAAGACATCGTCGGCAGGAGGCTGAAGGACTTGAAGGCCGACGCGCCAGGATGCGACACATCGGTGCACGTCAAACCTCCAAAATACGATGGCGCTCCAACGTTCGAGGTCTTCCGCTGCCAGTTTGATACGGTGGCCAGGCATAACAAGTGGTCACCGGAGGAAGAGGCCGCACAGCTAATAGTCAGCCTCCAGGGACGGGCCGCGGAAGTTCTAAACGCGGTCCAGACAGCGGCGGCTCCCAAGGATATCTGGGAGGCCCTGGAGAATAGTTTCGTGAACCACAGCCTAGCCGCAGCCTACCGCAGTCAGCTGACGACAAGGTCGCAACAGCCAGAGGAGAAGCTGGAGGAGCTCGCCCTGGCGATTGAGCAGCTGGCTAGCAGGGCCTTGGTTGACCTTCCACCGAAGTTCGTATTCTGGGAAGCCGCCTACGCCTTTGTCGATGGGGTACGAGACACCGAGATACGTCAGCGCCTAATGTTCGGCGACTACACAACCATCCACGAGGCGCTGACGGCAGCATTTAGGATGGAGGCGGCCAAGGTGACGGCTACCCCGACCTCGAGAACGAGGAGTGTCCGCTACGCCGGAGACATCAGCTGAGGGGCGCCGGCGAAGACCTAGTGGCCTGTGTTGGGGATGTGGACGAATAAACTGGAATAAAATCTGAATATCATACACCGGCTCCTTGAAACTATACCGGGGCATACATTCAAATTTTACATGTATTATTTCTTAATAAAACATTACATTATTAATAATACATAATTGTTTCAGATTTTCTACAATTACAAAAACTACAAAAACAAAATAGATAAAACACAAAACAAAACAAAAAAACTACTACCTATAATACTACAAAATATACTGGTAACCAGCAAATTTCTACTAAACACAATACTAATATTCTTTTAGCTACTTAACCAAACATTACAGATAAATTTAAATAACAAAAACTATACAAAACTATAAAAAGCTGCTAATAACTGCTGGAAGCCAGCAATTCTAATTTAAACTGGAAAAATCTCAGCTAAATTTATTTTATTTACAACATATATTTAAAAGTACTGGTAACCAGCACTTATTTTTTCATTAACCACAAGAATAATAAATCTAGTTGCTCTTTTCATTTCTTATTTTAATCTTCTTAATTAAACATATAATTCAAAAAGATATATATAATTTAAATAATGATTAAATGCAATTTTAAACAACAATACTTTCTTTTAATATTAACTATTAAGATACTTTTTACCAACTTCTAAAACTAAACACAATAATTCATATTTATATTTACAAATATACACTAAATCCATATAATATAAAATTTCACTCATTATTTCTTTAATTTTATTTGACATACTTTAACTAAATTATATATATTACTCATCATATCAAACCCTTATTTATTTATCATAACTATTATATGAATTTATATTATCTTTTGATTAATGGAAAAATATCATATATAATACTGTCACCCGAACATCGGAATTACCGATAAAACCAGCAGCTGGCAGGTAGTGGCCAAACGTGAAGCATTCACGCACGCCTACCCATTTATCTTGTAGCGCTAACGAAGGGGCTGATTAGAGGAGTGGCCTCTCCTTCCCCTCCCCTGAAGTCTGGAACCTTCGGGATGATTCATGAACCGCGAGACTTCCAGAAACAGCGATCTTCCTATAAAAGGGGCTGCAGTTGGCGAGTCACGTCAGTTCTTGGCGAGCAGCTGTGAGGAGCGCCTTACTAATGAACGGACTGGAAGACTGTGTACGTGTATCAGAGGAGTTGTACGTAATTGTGAGTGTAGTGTGGACCTGTGACAGACGAACTGGCGAATTGTAATTGTGTGCACTACGTAATTCTGTGTAATCGGCAAGTGTTCAAACTGTAATTCGGTGGAAATAAAGAACATTTTGAGTTTGTGCAATTGGACTTTTAATTTCACGAACGCCCAAAGTCACAACTGGTGTCAGGAAGCGGGATATTACCACCATGGACATGGCATTGGAAAAGATTCTGGAGAAGATGATGGAAATGAAAGCCCAACTGACCTCGGAAATGAAAGCGGCAAATAATAGCCTGGACGCGGAACTAACAACGAAGACGGAGACGCCAAACAACAACCTAGCAGCGGAACTGAAAGAAATAAAGACGGCAAATGAAAACTTCGCTGCGAAAACAGAAGCGGCGAATAACAACCTGGCCGCGGCACTGAAGGAAATGAAGACGGCAAATAACAACCTGGCCGCGGAACTGAAGGAAATAAAGACCGAATTGACCACGGAAATTAAAGCGGCAAATGAGGTCCCCGCCGCAAAATTTGAAGAGCAGTTGGCCGCCGTAAAGGACGTCACGGGGCTTGGTGAGTGCGTCGAAAACCTGGCGAGCCACGTTAACGACCTGGAAGGAAAGGCCGACAGCAGCGCCAAGTCCCTGAACGCCACGGTGGAGGACGTCGTCGGCAGGAGGTTGAAGGACTTGAAGGTCGACGCGCCGGGACGCGACACAACTTCGGCGCGCGTCAAACCTCCGAAATATGACGGCGCGTCAAAGTTCGAGGTCTTCTGCCGCCAGTTCGACACGGTGGCCAGGCATAACAAGTGGTCACCGGAGGAAGAGGCCGCACAGCTAATAGCCAGCCTCCAGGAACGGGCCGCAGAAGTCCTAAACGCGGTTCAGACAGCGACGGCTCCCAAGGATATCTGGGAAGCCCTGGAGAACCGTTTCGGGAACCACCGCCTAGCCGCAGCTTACCGCAGTCAGCTAAAGACAAGATCGCAACAGCCAGGGGAGACGCTGCAGGAGCTCGCCACTGGCGACTAAGCAGCTGGCTAGCAAGGCCTTGGTTGGCCGTCCACCGGAGTTCGTATTCCGGGGAGCCGCCTACGCCTTCGTCGACGGGGTACGAGACACAGATACGTCAGCGCGTAATGCTCGGCGACTACATAACCATCCACGAGGCGCTGACGGCAGCATTGAGGATGGAGGCGGCCTAGGTGACGGCTAACTCGCCCTCGACAACGAGGAATGTCCGCTACGCCAGAGACAGAAAACCAGCCGAGGGACGCCGGCGAACACCTAGTGGCCTGTGTTGGGGATGTGGACAGCCAGGACACCTGGAGAGAGGCTGCCCACACCAGGTAGAGCAGCCGGGAAACGAGTAAGGGCCGTCGTGGCGAGGGGCAGGCGCCATCACCACCATCCCCCCGAGTGACATTGCGCGTCATCAGCCGGCGGATGGATGACAGCCTCATCGCGGATGGTTGGGTGAGAAACTAGCCATGCCGCGTGCTGGCGGACACCGGGGCAGCCGTGACCATCATCACACCCGACATAGCCAAGTGTTTGCCATCCAGGAAGCCGAGCCGACCGTACCAGCTGATGACGGCATCGGGCGACACCTTGTCTGTGGAGAAGGTCCTGCTGAAGCTGACCTTGAGACGGAGTGCCGTACGTCTATGGCTGTTCATCGCGAAGGTGGCTGAGGAGATGATTCTGGGACTGGATGCCCTCAGGAGCCACGAGGCGATGGTCGACGTCAGCAGGAAGGTCCTGGGGCTCAATGGAGGAGAGGTGGTACTCCGTCAACCCGAAGAGCGCCTTGGAATCTGCAGGGTCGTCTTGAACGTAGATGTGGTTTTCCCCGCGAGGAGGGAGGTGGTGTGACGGCGCGACTGGAGGACAAGCGAACCACCGTGACCATGATGCTGGACCTGAATACGCCTGTACAGGGACTATGTGTAGCCAGGGCAATGCTGCCGTATCCAGAGGTGCCAGTGTGATTGCTAAATCCAACAGACACCGATCAAAACGTCCAGGCCGGGACGGAGTTGGGAACGTGCGAGTCCGTGGTAAGCGTAACAGCAATCAAACAGACACAGGAGCCACTGCCGACGCAACACCTAGGGCCCGGGCTAGAGGGTTACTGGAGAGGGCGGCCAACCACCTGACCGCAGAACAGCTGGAGAGTTCGACATCTGCTGAGGCGATACCAGCGCGTCTTCAGCCAAGGTGATAGTGACTACAGCCGCACGGACAAAGTGCTTCAACGCATCACCACCGGGAACGCCCGGCCTATTCGACAACCACCTAGACGCGTTGAACTGGCGAAGCAAGGGGCGGTACGAGACATGCTGGAGCACATGAGATCCAGGGGAGTGATTGAAGAGTGACAGCCCTTGGTCTGACAGCCCTTGGTGTTCCCTGTAGTCTTGGTGACAATGAAGAACGGCGGGCTACGCTTCTGCGTAGACTACAGCAAGTTCAACGCTGTCACCTGGAAGGACTGTTTCTCCTTACCCCGGATTTACAACACCCTGGACACGCTAGCTGGTGCAGCGGTTTTCGACCCTGGACCTGAAGTCGGGCTACTGGCAGGTAGCTCTAGACCCGAGAGACAAGGAGAAGGCTGCATTCTCGACAGGCCAAGGGCTTTGGCAGTTCACAGTTATGCCCTTTGGGCAATGCACCAGCTACCTTCCAACGCCTCATGGAGTTAGTGATGAGAGGACTGACTTACGACGCCTGCCTGCTATACCTGGACATCATCATCGTCGGTAAGACTTTTGAAGACCACCTCGAGAATCTGAGTAAGGTACTGCAGAGATTGCAGGCGACCAACTTGAAGCTGAACGCGAAGTGCCAGCTCTTCCGCAAGCAAGTGAACTACTTGGGCCACATAGTCTCACCAACCGGAGTGGCTACAGACCCAGAGAAAACACAGGCTGTGAAAGATTGGCCTCGCCCAAAGGATAAGAAAGACTTGCGCAGTTTCCTGGGGCTGTGCAGTTATTACCGACGCTTCATAAAGCGGTTCTCCAACATCGCCAAACACCTCACCCGCCTGACAAAGGAACACCGGCCTTATGTGTGGACGGAGGACACCGAAGACGCTTTCCAGGACCTGAAGAAGACCCTGTGCAGTGCTCCAATTTTGGGATTTCCACAACCAGGTGGCGCCTTCATTTGTAGACACCAACGCCAGTGACCACTGTATTGGAGGCATCCTATCTCAAGTCCAGGACGGCCACAAGCGGGTGATAGCCTACTACAGCAAGACGCTATCCAAGGCAGAGAACTGCTGCGTCACCCGGCGAGAACTATTGGCGGCAGTAATACCTTGGAGCACTTCCACAAGTACCTGTAAGGTCAGCCATTTCACCTGAAGACTGACCATTCCGCCCTAACCTGGCTATTGAGCTTTAGGAACCTGGAAGGCCAGACAGCACGCTGGGTCCAGAGGAGTACCACTTCACCTCGGAAGGCCGCGCCGTGGCTCAGTGGTTAGACTGCTTGGCTCTCACCAAGGCGGCCCGGGTTCGATCCCAGGCGGCCCGGGTTCGATCCCAGGCGGCCCGGGTTCGATCCCAGGCGACGCAAAGTGAGCTTTGTGGTGGACAACACGGCGCTGGGGCGGGTTTTCTCCGGGATCTCCAGTTTCCCCCGCCATCTCATTCCACCGGTGCTCTATCTTCAGATCATGTATCATTAGTGTCATCGCCTGCGGTGCGGTATGTAGTAAAAGCGGGCGTTAAAAACTACACATTTCATTTACATTTCACCTTTGAACATAGCAGACGGAAGAGCTACCATAACGCAGACGCTATGTCCCGAAGATCCTGTCCAGAAGAGTGCGGCCAGTGCACAAGAGTGGAAGAGAAGGAGCGTGCCGCAGCAGTCCGAGTAATCCCAGCAGTGCCTGCGGATGACTGGGATAGCGCAGGCCTGAGGAGGGAGCAGCTGGCGGACGCAGACTTGGGGCCACTCTTGAGGGGAGTGGAGGCAGGCACAAGACCAACCTGGGAGGACATCGCACCGAGGAGTGCCACCTACAAGTTGTACTGGGCCCAATGAGAATCGTTGAAGATCAGAGAGGGCGTGCTGTTCCGGGTATGGGAATCACCCGATGGGAAGACGCAGAGAGAACAGTTGGTACTTCCCCGGAGTAAGGTCCCGGAAGTCTTGGAGGAAGTGCACACCGGTACTTCACCTGGGAGCGAACCGAACGATTGACAAACTACGGCAGCGCTACTACTGGCTGAGGCTCCGAGCAGACGCTGAAAGATGGTGACGTCAGTGTCAGGTGTGCACGGCGAGTCGCGCCCCCCCCCCCAAATAGGAGCCGGGGTCGCATGCAGCAGTACAAAGTCGGAGCGCCATTCGAACGGATCGCCGTTCACATAGCTGGACCGTTCCCAGTGTCCGACCGAGGCAACAAGTACAGATGGCTGTCATGGACTACTTCACCAAGTGGCCGGAGGTGTATGCCATCCCGTACTAAGAGACAAAGACAATCACAGACTGCCTCGTGGAGCAAGTGTTCTGCCGATTTGGGGTGCCGTTAGAGCTGCACAGTGACCAGGGCACCAATTTTGAGTCCAACCTGATGAAGGAGGTACTAGAAAGGCTTGGGGTGAACAAGACCCATACAACGCCTCTACATCCCCAGTCGGATGGCATGGTCGAAAGATACATGAAGACCTTAGAAGAACACCTTGGGACGTCAAGGTGCCACTGTTCCTGCTGGCTTACCGCTCGTCAACACGACACCAGGGGATGACGCCAGCCAACCTAATGTTCGGCCGAGAGTTACACCTCCCTTGTGACCTGGCTTTTGGAAGCCCTCCGGAAACGAAACAGGCAGCTACCGAGTATGTGGAAAACCTGGTGGACCACCTCCACGACATGCAAGAGATGGCTCGCCAGAACATCCAGAAGTCGAGCGACCACATGAAGACCCGGTGCGACAGGCAAGCCAACAGCCAAGGGTTCCAACAAAGTGACCTGGTCTGGTTGTACCGCCCTAAACGGACCAAGGAACGCTGCCTGAAGCTTCAGCAGCCATGGCAAGGACCATACCGGGTGTTGAAGAGGATTAACGACATGGTCTATCGAATCCAGAATGTGCCCCGAGGAAAAATGTTGGTGGTACATCTGGATCGCCTGGCACGCTACGATGGTGCTGTTCGGGACGACCAGCTTTGAGGAGGGAGCAGTGTCACCCAATTAACGGATGGCAGGACCAACTGGCAGCTGGGTAGAGGACAGGAACCGCTCAGACCACGCCTACCCATTTATCTCTGTGGCACTGACTGAGGGAATGGTTAGAAAGCCACCGTACCATCTCTTTCCCCTCCTCCTGACGTCTGGAAATATCGGGATAATTGTCCGAGCCGCGTAGCTTACAGAAACAGCGATCTTCCTATATAAGGCCTGCAGTGGGCGAGTCAGTTCAGTTCTTGGCGAGCACCTGTGAGGAGCGCTGTATTAGTGAACGGACTGGAAGACTGTGTACATGTGTATCAGAGGAGTTGTACGTAATTGTGAGTGTAGAGTGGACCTGTGACAGACGAACTGGCGAATTGTAATTGTGTGTGCTACATAATTCTGTGTAATCGGCCAGTGTTTGAACTGTAATTTGGTGGAAATAAGGAACATTTTAAGTTTGTGCAATTGGACTTTTAATTTCACGAAACCACAAGGTCACAATATCGTAAGTGTTAATGTTGGGTGCATATAGTACCGAATAGGACAGAGCTGCAAGAACGGCTTTTGTGCTAAAAGGCTCAATGTTTTCACATTAGACTATAAACTGCGGGTTGCACAGATAAAAATAAATAGGGGCAACTGACTCACCTGATATATAGACACATGCAGTAAAAAGTATGCCTGGTAAGGGGGCTTTGGAGCCTACTAATTCCTTACCTTGTAGCTTTTATGTATACAAAATTATACTATTACTTTGGTTTTATTATTGAATTCTGTGCCTATACCAAAAAGACATGCTTTATGGTAACAAAATGGTTTGTCACACAACTCTGTCTTTTAATGACAACGTATCTGTAATTGATTTTTCTTTGTGTTGTAAATAAGTCAAGTACTTTTTTCTGTGTGTAATGTAAACAAGTTTGGTTTGTGCTTCTAAAGCATTTTTTAGGATATACCGCTGCTGTACCTTTGGCCCTAAAATTTTTCAAGGATAAAGAAAGAACTAGCAATATGTATATCAGTATGATCACCTTTAGCAAGAATAATTCTTAGTAATTAAAATTATACAATGAATTGACTGAGATACTCTGTAATTCACATACCACTATGTTTTTTTTCCACACATTTTGCCTCTATTTGAAGGCATTGTCAAGAAATTGTCAACTGGCTAGAATATAAGTCACATACGTGACAATTTGTTGACAATGCCTTCAAATGGAGGTGAAATGTGTGGAAAAAATCATTGTGGTATGTGAATTACAGAGTATCTCAGTCAATTCACTGTATAATTTTAATTACATTACTTCACAGTGTTAATTCCAATTTAGTTTTCAAATTAAGAATAATGCTGTTAAGTTCCACAATAAATATTTCCACAATATTTCAATTTTTTTTTCAACCAATAAAGCTGCACTTTTATTTGTTTTGTTGTAACATTTAAAGAAATATATTTTATGACCACTGTTTGAGCTTTGCTACATGCAAAACAAACTGAAAGAAAATTGGGCAGTGTTGAGTATGACTTACATAGTAAAGGTGCAGTTTTCTGTTAAAATCAACCATAGTCTTCCTCTCCATGTGGAATTTTCATGAAAATGAGCAAACTAAGGCTAAAATATGTCTCAAGAAAATTATTAGTTCAATGGGATATCTAGGCAAAAAAGCACTTGCATTTAGAAGGCATGATAATCAAACAGGCAATTTATGGAAGTATTATAACATCAAGTGGAAGATGTTACTGAACCTTCATCCCGGGAGAGCTATATGGATAGGAAAAGTAAATTGTCCTCCATATGTGATGAGCAGCCGAGTGGACATGTATACAAACACAGCATAATTAGGCTTCAGCTACGGATATAAGCTTATGCTACAGCTTCAAATATGAGTGGAAGGAATCAAAGCATTCAGTCTTTAACAGAGCAGAGATCTTAAGAGATAGAACATGATAGAAACTGTGTGCAATGGGTTCATGAGCTGGGAGTTCCTTTTTCTGAAAAACTGCATGGAAAGTGACATTTGTTTTCCAGTGTACAACATTGGAATGGGTTATCATTGTAAGCAGATAAAAAAAATTAGCTAAAGCTCTATAAAACATTCAAGGACGGTTCAACAAGTACCCATGTTTCAAAACAGATGGTGTTGCTACGGCATGTTAGTGTTACCATCATGTATTCCATGAATTTGTTACTGATTCATAACTTAGTTTGGTTTTGTCCGTCACATGAATTAGTTATTTCACGCGTTTTCACTAAAATGGAAAAAAGGCACTATTCTTCAATGATTCACTTTTTACTTTCGATTGTGAAAACTTGCGAGAACATAAAGGTGAAATTGAAAGCTTAAATGTAAAGCAAAAGTATAGATAACTCGGCTAATTTCGCAGTATTAACGTTTAATTGCCTAAAATTTTTGGACAGAGTAAAAAAAAACTCAATTTTTGTGGAAATAGCTAATGACTATTTTCATACGATGAACACACATTTGAAATTTTTTGTTACACGGTATAAGCACCGGGGTAATTAAAATACATAAATTATTTTTTACTATTTAGAGAACTCTGCAAATTTTGCAGTAATGCTCTGGTAATTTCGAAGTAATATATCTATAGTGTTAAAACTATACTTATTCACTAAAAAACACTTTTATTACAAATTATGATAACAGTGCAATATAACAGCACTTCATCAGTTACTTTCTCATCGCTATCGTCGTCAGTGCAAGAATGACATAAGAATCCTTGCGGTAAGACACAAGACCCTGACATTTTCATGGTACCAATGCATGCACATCTTAAAAAGAAAAGAAAAAAAAAAAATCGAACCCAGACCTGGGGATTGTTGTTGATGGTATTCTTATTCATATGATGATGATGATGATTAATTATTGTTAATTATTATTATTATCATCATCATCATCATCATCATCATCATCATCATCATCATCATCATTATTATTATTATTATTATTATTATTGTTATTATTGTTATCATTGTTATCATTATTATCATTATCATTATTAGAGCAGAGAGCTACTGATATTATTGTTTTATTTATTTACATAATTGCTCTTATTTTCCTCATACATGCCAACGAATTAAAAATAATATAATAATATAATAATTATATAATAATAATTATATAATAATATAATAATATTATAATAATAATAATAATTATAATATTATAATAATAATTATAATATAATACTAATAATAATTATAATATAATACTAATAATAATTATTATAATACTAATAATAATTATTATAATATAATAATAATTATTATAATAATAATAATTATAATATAATAATAATAATAATTATAATATAATAATAATAATAATAATAATAATAATAATAATAATAATAATAATAATAATAATAATAATAATAATAATAATAATAATAATAATAATAATAATAATAATAATAATAATAATAATAATAATAATAATAATAATAATAATAATAATAATAATAATAATAATAATAATAATAATAATAATAATAATAATAACCTTCTATTGGTTTCGAACCTATGTACCCAATATTTTACCCTAAATATATATGTTTATTTATTATGTAACTAACACTTGATTTTTTTCTCAATTTTATCTGTACTGTAAATTATTTTATTTTTCATCCAATGAAAAAAAATTCAACTGATTTTGGAGTCACGACTTCTGGAAAAAATAGAATGCCAGTTTTAAAATTTGTTTTTTTTTTTTCATTAGTAAACACAAACTTACAAAATTTAGTGAATAACGTTATCATTGCGATAATATTTTAAAAATTCAAGTTTTCAAATGCTGCGCGCCAGACACTTGCCTCCATCTTGACAGTAAAATTCAGTAAGAAAAGCTTCACCGGCAAAAATAAATTACAAAGAAACTGTTCATTGGATTTTTGTAAATAACCACTCAAAAAAGTTGTCATTCTATGAAGAACATAATTCATATGGGGACATACATCCATTCTTTTTCACTTGAAGATTATTGTATAAATAATTCACCAAAGTTAAACAAGCACCCTCTTCTCGCAGAATTTCACCTCGAAGTAACACAATTATCTTTAAGTTGCCTTGAAGTTCGGCAGAGGCGCTAGTATCGCTGTAGAAGGATTCAAGGAAATGCTGCTTTCTAGTGGAGAATTTTTAAATCACTTGATATACTTGGATAATTTCGCAATACTGAATAAGAAAATTACTGCAAACTTAGGTGTGCTGCGAATTTATCTGAGTTTGCCTTACATTCTCCCCACAGTTCACCTTTCAAAATCCTCACCAATATTATTTTAGCTGGCATACCCAATTACTGTGATACGCGCAGCCACAATTTTTAAGGCAACCTTTAATTTACGAGAAAACAGGTTTTTCTCTGGAAATGCTAAAATGCTGATAAATACAAATATGTTGTAAAGACAAAGTTTTCAGTACAAAAAGATAATTTTTGTACAACCAGTAATAAAGCTGCCATCCCAATGCAGCACTTTTTTTTATCAAAAAAGTGAAATACACATACAACACTTTCACTGAAAATACCGAGGACAAGTATTTTTATGACCCGCTGTACACTAACACCCTTTTTAAAAAAGGAAAACAAAAATGCCACATTTTAAAATGTTGGAAATGTTCTTGTTAAAAACAAGAGTAAGGATATGAAGTACATATTTGTCAATTTCTTGCAATTAAAACTCATAAAACTAGCCAAAAAATCGTGAGCTACTGCAAATTTGTTTATTTGGTCTCTTCTTTAGACATAAAACTGACAATGTTTCAAGTATGAACTTTGTAAGTGAAACCATTCACAGTTTTACTAAGTTTAAAGTTTCACTGTTTATAATCTCTTCTAATAAAACTGTGAGTTACAATGCTCTTTACTCTCACATAATTAAAACATGCTTGGAATTCTTGACTGAGGAATGCTTAGTAGCTCATTTTTGGCAACAATACAGAAATGTGAGTAACCTACATTTTTGGAATTTCAGTTTTCCCTACTGAATGTTTTATTTTCTTCGTCTCACATTTATTTCTATATTTCACCTTTTGTGGCATACAAGCAGGCAAGGGTAGTGCAAACAAAGAGAAAATAAGTGCATGCACATACTATTTCAAGCTGGTCAGTACTTTCAATTAACATGCAAGAGCTGAGAACGTCATACTTAATTCATACTTTTTTCATTGGTAATGTGAATGAATTAAACTGTTCCCACCTGATCAATCAGATGAAGGACAGCCACATAGCTCCTTTCTGTAGTCAGGAGTTCCATTGCTATGCAATATGCTTTCTCCTGTCTGGAGTCGGAGGGTGCCTCAATGGCAAGAGGATATTGCTGTTGCTCTAATGCACAACTTTCACTAGGAGCCAAGGAGCTCACGTCGGATTCACTTGTTGCAAATTCATGTGAGTAATGGCATGAAGATGGCACATTTTTATTTGAAACCATTTCTTCATCTTCACTTTCACTTTCTGATATATTATATGCCTCGTAACAGCTTTGAATAATTTTGTCAGCTGCATATCTGAAAAAGCAATTAGCTATGAAAAACTGTATACAGAAAACCACAAACATCAGCCTGGCCTGTTAATCAAGCATTGTGTCCTATTAACGTTTTTGTTCCTCTATTTGTATATTAATGATATTCCTGTTAATATCAAGAAATCAATTGCTTTTTTGAAACTGGACACTTGTTGAAATGTTGAACTGTTATCAAGAGAATTATTCATGTGAGAAGTTAAAATTCATATTTTAAAGCAGTATATAACGATGTTTTCAACAAACAAAAATGCTATATTTTCCACCACCACTATTAGAAAAGGCACTACCACAAACACAATGTTGCCAGAACTTCATTTCAAAACTTGTTTTGTGACATATGTTCCAATGCCACAGGAACCACATAAGTTAAACTAAATGTAGAAGAATTTTAAAATAAATTTGCAATATGATTCCATGCATTAGATAGCATACCTCAAAAGACAAGTTGCATTGTTTCAAGTACTCTCTATTTTTCAGGCTTTCTAGTTACCATCGTTAGGGTTCACCTGTATTTTGATAAAAGTTCTTCCAAGCTCTATGTTTGAGACAGCCTTGAAGGTTTTACAGGAAACTGGAATCAGGTAAGAGGGTTTCATGCCTCTACCATTGTATGTCAAATATACAGAGCTGAAGATTCTTGGTTTGTGTCCCAGTTATATCTTTCAATTTTTGAAGTATGATTCATTTTTCCCCACTTACGCCCAACTAGTATAGATGAAATATTACCAAACACAAATTAACCCTAATATGGTTAACTATAAAGCCATAAATATGAAGTACTTGCAAAATTACAAGCAGTCTTTGAGATATGTGCCTTGGACATATCTTGGCATAGTAACTCAAGTGCTAAGAGCTAATGATCAGATCCCAAACATGATGCTTATCATGTTTATTAGTTGCAAAATAAGAAAACAAGTCAACAGTGAAATGAATATATAAGGCTTGATTTCAGAAATAACAAGCACAGAACACTTCACTTTTCAGCACAAAAACCATGTACCTATTATGAAATTCGCCCTTCAGCTGAAGTGAAAAAAATGGTATTTTAAAATAAATCTACACCAAATAAATTTTTGTTTTTGTAACTGATAGTAAAAATTCCAAGATTTGGAACTCCAAGGGCATTTTAATGATTGATTTTCTGCATATCTGAACAATAAATGCTGTCTATTTCAGTTACCTTCTCAATAAAATTTAAAGTTACTTATGCTAAAGGTGAAGCTGGAAAACAACCTTCTTTATCCCAACATGCAAATATATACTGCATATATATATATACTGAATAAATATAAATATATATTAAATTCAGTATAAATATGTACTGAATTTTTCAGTCTGGCTCTACTTATCTAATATAAACCGCAGTTTTAACAGTTCTGACGCTTGCATTTATAAAATAGGGAGTATATAGACAAATGTATTTGGTTGTCTTTTTATGGCCCCAATAAATGTTTATTAAACAACTCTAGTTTATATTTTCTCTAACCTAATAAATGGATATTAAAAGCAGAAGCATTATTAACAGTGAAGTATTCTTCATTTATGAGTTTGATTTATGAGTCGCTAACAGCTTAGTCACCAAACAGCTGAGCGTGAGATCGAATGATCTTGAAAACGTTTCAATTATACAAGTGAAGTTTGAGTGTAAACATAGTGACTCATAAATCAAACTCAAAAACTAATAAATGGAACCTATTTCTACATGCTGCTTTGTAATTACCTGTAGCTTGAATGAGTGCGACATTCTATTGAACTTTTTGACATTGAAATCTTTTCGGCTCCACTCCAACTCCCAGCACATATGCGCCGACTCCTTACTGAAGCAGACACCATAAATGGATTGAACCTTGGAAAACTAGCTATGTTGCCAAACTGAGAGAAGGCATTTTCTGGATTAGCACTTGAAGGTACTGATGAGGCATTCACAACGTACTCTTCAATTAGTTTGTTATGCTTTTCACCTGCTTGTGGATGCATTCTCCATTCTGAACCAGTAGAACTCCTAGTGAGTTCATGCCCATCTTGTTCATATTCAACAAATGTGGCTTGTGAACTGCTTTTCAAAAGATGTGAAAACTGATCACTATGTTGCACGAAGTGCACAAAGGAATTGGTATTTTCTTCTCTGGAAGACATAAACTTCTCATGTGCCTGTCGAAAAAAAGTCTTTGACTCATTGTTCAATTTTAGATCTAGATTAGTAGTAAACCAGTCTTGAGGTAAAGAGCGTAACTGTTCATGTTCCATGTTGGCATGTAATGAAGCAACAGAATGCAGTTATCATTTTTCAAAGCAGCCTGAAATAAAAGAATGACAACAGTAATAACAGGATGCAAATGGGAAATCCATAGTTCAAATTCTAGTTATAACATTGATATTTTCAGTATTTTGAAGTACAGTAGAAGCCTGAAAGAGTGCAGTCCAAAATACTGCAGATAATAGGGCGAATAAAAGTATGTCCCCATTAAAAAATATTGTAGTTAATTCTTTATTTGTTTTTACTTTATAATAATAATAATAATAATAATAATAATAATAATAATAATAATAATAATAATAATAATAATAATAATAATAATAATAATAATAATAATAATAATAATAATAATAATCATAATACTAATAATCATAATAATAATCATTATAATAATCATCATCATCATAATCATCATCATCATAATAATCATCATCATCATCATAATCATCATAATCATAATAATCATCATCATAATGATAATAATGATGACAATAATGATAATAATGATGACAATAATGATGATAATGATGATAATGATGATGATAATGATGATAATGATGATAATGATGATGATAATGATGATGATGATGATGATGATGATGATGATGATGATGCTGATCATGATGATGATGCTGATCATGATGATGATAATGCTGATAATGATGATAATGCTGATAATGATGATGATAATGCTGATAATGATGATGATAATGCTGATAATGATGATAATGCTGATAATGATGATGATGATAATGATGATGATGATGATGATGATGATAATGCTGATGATGATGATAATGCTGATAATGATGATGATGATAATGATGATGATGATGATGATAATGATGATGATGATAATGATGATGATGATGATGGTGATGATGGTGATAATGCTGATAATGATGATGATAATGCTGATAATGATGATGATAATGCTGATAATGATGATGATAATGCTGATAATGATGATGATGATGATGATGATGATGATGATGATGATGATAATGCTCATGATGATGATGATAATGCTGATAATGATGATGATAATGCTGATAATGATGATGATAATGCTGATAATGATGATAATGCTGATAATGATAATGATGATGATAATGATGATGATGATGATGCTGATAATGATGATGATAATGCTGATAATGATGATGATAATGCTGATAATGATGATGATAATGCTGATAATGATGATGATGATGATGATAATGATGATGATGATAATGATGATGATCATGATGATAATGATGATGATCATGATAATAATCATAATAATAACAATAATAACTATAATATTAATAACAATAATAATAATTATAATATTAATAACAATAATAATAATTATAATAATAATAATTATAATAATAACAATAATAATTATAATAATTATAATAATAACTATAATAATAACAATAATAATAATAATAATAATAATAATAATAATAATAATAATAATAATAATAATAATAATAATAATAATAATAATAATAATAATAATAATAATAATAATAATAATAATAATAATAATAATAATAATTATAATAATAATAATAATAATAATAATAATAATAATAATAATAATAATAATAATAATAATAATAATAATAATAATAATAATAATAATAATAATAATAATAATAATAATAATAATAATAATAATAATAATAATAATAATAATAATTATAATAATAATAATAATAATAATTATAATAATGATAATAATAATGATAATAATTATAATAATAATTATAATAATTATAATAATTATAATAATAACCTATAATGATAACAATAGAAGAAAAAACTGAAATATATACAGCAACGAAATCCCTAAACCAGGAATACGACGCTCCATTAGAAGTGAAGTACTGGCGGCACCCCGCGGAAACAGCAATCATCCACCAAGTAGAAAAACACACTCTCTACCAGACTGAAATATATACAGACGGCAGTAAAACCGGAGGAAAGGTAGGAGCGGCAGCAATCGTATACACAAATGGAGAAGTGACCCACAGATTTAAGTTTAAATTGGGTGAAAATTGCACAAACAACCAGGCAGAGCAAATCGCTGTATTGAAAGTCTTAGAAAAACTCCAAGAACTACAGGATATTGAAGAAAACAGGAAAAGAGTAGCAATATACACTGACAGTCAAATAACTCTAGATTCATTGAAGAATAAAATGAAACATCCCAGATTAATAGAATCTATCAGAAGTAAAATAATTGAATTGACAGAATAAAACTGGATAATCCACTTTGGCTGGGTCCGAGGACACGCTGGGATAGAAGGGAATGAACTAGCCGATAGATTAGCAAAGGAAGCAGCTGCAGAGGAAGGAGAAGCAGTCTACCAGAAAATATCCAAGGACGTAATTATCACAAGAGTGAATGAAGATGGAATCAGGAGGTGGCAAACAGAATGGGACAAAACATCCAAAGGAGCGACAACGAAGGAATTCTTCCCAAGCATCATCGATCGTATCAAGAGCAATATAAGAATTACGCCAAATTTCACTTGCATAACATCTGGACACGGCAATATACGAAGCTACCTGCACAGATTTAAAATCATGGACGAATCAATTTGTCCATGTAATACAGGAGAACAGACTGTGGATCATCTCTTGTTTCACTGTCCTATCCTCGGCAAACAAAGGAAGGATCTTGCAGCAGCCATAAATCACCAGGGCGGGAAATGGCCGACTGCAAAGAAGGACCTCACAAGAAGATTCATAAGACAGTTCAGCAGATTCGTAAATCCAATAGACTTTAAAAAGTTATAATAATTGTGATACATATTGTGACCACACTGTGATTTTACGCTGGCGAAATGTCAATATATAGGAAGTCATCTTGTCAAGACATTGTTAAAAAATATGTTATGTAAATTAAATTAATTAAATTAAATTAATGAATCATTGTGACCGACACGTCAGTTCAGAAGCGCAGTACTAAGATATTATTATACTAAAATAAGTGGTTCAACAGTATTATAAAAGTCGCAGGCTAAAAAATAGAACAATGTACTCTGGCCAATGTATCGCAAGTCGCTCTGAACCGATGTCTCGGAATATAAAGCATGTAGTATTACATTGTAATGGGGCATGCTGCTCAGACTTTTTTCAATAAAAAAAAAATATAATAATAATTATAATAATAATTATAATAATAATTATCATAATAATATTTATCATAATAATATTTATCATAATAATAATTATCATAATAATAATTATCATAATAATATTTATCATAATAATTATCATAATAATATTTATCATAATAATAATTATCATAATAATAATTATTATTATAATAATTATTATAATACTAAATATAATAATAATTATTATAATAATAATTATAATAATTATAATAATAATTTTTTTTTTGCTTTATTGATATCAACAGCATGCTCCATTACATAGTAATACTACATGCTTTATAGTTACATGTCCTATTTTGAATTAGTAATTGTAAACATTACAACAATTTTACATTGGGTTATTCTGTGTTTTTGACACTATGTACATTAAATTGAGTCTATTCTTCCAGCTGATTTTTGTGAGTTCACAATTTGTAATTATTTCAATCTAAATACTTGTCATATTTTTAGAAGTAGTGCTTTATGTTTTAGTTAATTGTAAGATTATGATGAAACCGGAGTAAGTTGACTGTATAGAGTTCACAATTTGTCGTTGTTGCACTCCAAATCCTTCAGTCCATGTCCGTGATTTTTATAGAAGTTGCAAATTTTACAAACGACTTCAGGTGATTATTCGCAATCTTCTCGTTGGTGGTAGGCCATTTCCCTCCATTGCTTGTTACACTTTTTGCCAATTCTAGTCTTTGCTCATCAAGTCTTCTGCAATTAAATATTATATGGTTAACGGTCTGTTCTTCTTTTCCGCAAGGACAGAGTGGGTTATTTATTATTCTAAATCGGTATAGGTATGCGTTTAATTTTCCATGGCCAGTTAACATTGTAGTGAGTTCTGGGGATATTGGAATCTTTTGACGCAATCTGTTTTTCACTAACGGGAAGAAAATAATAATTATAATAATAATAATAATAATAATAATAATAATAATAATAATAATAATAATAATAATAATAATAATAATAATAATAATTATAATAATGATAATTATAATAATGATAATAATAATTATAATATTGATAATAATAATTATAATAATGATAATAATAATTATAATATTGATAATAATAATTATAATAATGATAATAATAATTATAATAATGATAATAATAATAATAATAATAATAATAATAATAATAATAATAATAATAATAATAATAATAATAATAATAATAATAATAATAATAATAATAATAATAATTATAATAATAATTATAATAATAATTATAATAATTATAATAATAATAATAATAATAATAATAATAATAATAATAATAATAATAATAATAATAATAATAATAATAATAATAATAATAATAATTATAATAATAATTATAATAATTATAATAATTATAATAATAACCTATAATGATAACAATAGAAGAAAAAACTGAAATATATACAGCAACGAAATCCCTAAACCAGGAATACGGCGCTCCATTAGAAGTGAAGTACTGGCGGCACCCCGCGGAAACAGCAATCATCCACCAAGTAGAAAAACACACTCTCTACCAGACTGAAATATATACAGACGGCAGTAAAACCGGAGGAAAGGTAGGAGCGGCAGCAATCGTATACACAAATGGAGAAGTGACCCACAGATTTAAGTTTAAATTGGGTGAAAATTGCACAAACAACCAGGCAGAGCAAATCGCTGTATTGAAAGTCTTAGAAAAACTCCAAGAACTACAGGATATTGAAGAAAACAGGAAAAGAGTAGCAATATACACTGACAGTCAAATAACTCTAGATTCATTGAAGAATAAAATGAAACATCCCAGATTAATAGAATCTATCAGAAGTAAAATAATTGAATTGACAGAATAAAACTGGATAATCCACTTTGGCTGGGTCCGAGGACACGCTGGGATAGAAGGGAATGAACTAGCCGATAGATTAGCAAAGGAAGCAGCTGCA